>VDFB02270651.1:285677414-285821893 GCA_007258455.2 Sequoia sempervirens | reverse complement strand
ATTGTATATCAAACTTCCTACCGCTTCTTTTCTTTTACTGATGCAAGTCACAATTTTAATGTTGTATGCTTGCTCCATCTCTTGTAGTTTTTTGTTCCATGATTTCAAGGGTTACCATTTATTAGTCTGTGATTTGTAGGGTTGGGCGAAATTGAATTGAAACAAGAGCATGAGGGTGGAGGTCAACTATAGTTAAGGTTCATAAATGCCTTGAAGTCATAGTTACATCTCTGGAAAGTTACAAAGATGTTGAAAACCAAATCATAATGATCAGAAAAGAAATCCCAATCTTCTAAGTACACTTGTCTTCATGTTGGGCTATTTTAAACAAGATTTGATTGAGTTTGAAACACCCATTCAGCTCTATTTGGTTCCAAAGAAAATTTTCCATTTCATTTGAAACAAAACCCCTGAACTCCATTTGCTTCATTCTGAAAAAAATGGCTAGAAGACTTCACACACCAAGGGTTCTATCGGTCGGATGTGTCTTCTGGTTCCAGTGATGCATCAATGTTTTTTATTTTTTCATCGGTGTGAGGATCTTCTATTGGCGGGACGAGGTCTCCTATTCCCATGATGGTCTGATGGGGATGTCGTCGGTGGAATGGTTCTATTTTTTCATTGGCGTGAGGATCTTCTATCGGCAGGATGAGGTCTCCTGTTCCCGCGATGGTCCGATGGAGATGTTGTTGGTGGAACAGTTCTATTTTTTCATCGGCATGAGGATCTTCTATCGGCGGGACGAGGTCTCCTGTTCCCGCGTTGGTATGATGGGGATGTCGTCGGTGGAGTTCCATCAACAACATCCCCATCAGACCATCGTGGGAATAGGAGACCTCGTCCCGCTGATGAAAAAATAGAACCGTCGACGCATCGCTGGAACCAGAAGACACATCTGATTGATAGACTGATAAGGTGGGGGCAGTCAGTTCCATTTTCTATAATGTGGTAAGAGTCATACTGGTAATGCTATGTTAGGCTGGGGAACTCTTCTTGGAGGTTCTAAATGTTTTTCCTCTTTTTTATAAGACTGTGTGGTAGTGCCACTTGAATCATAGTTGTTTGGTGGGATTCCAAACCCATACAATGAGGTGTAGTTGTGGAAATCTCATAGAGAGAAGCTACAAGCTACCATGATGATTTTTCCAAGTGAATTTATATCGCAGTCTTACTTAGCATGGCTTAAGACATGTGCAGATGATATTCTCTCTACAGATAGGCTTGGGGGAAATTATTTACTTGATCTTGTGAAAAGTGGCAAAGAACTTGCAGAGAATGAGACATTGATTAGAGAAACATTGGAAGGTCTAGATGCATTTGAAGGGAGCTTGGAGTGGCTAAAAACGGTTTCTGGTTCAAATGTTGAGTTTCCATGCCAATGCATGTGTGAGATTTTTTTGAAGCACTCAAAGAGTCTGTGGGATGAACTTTTTGAATGCCTGTTTGTTAGTAGGATGGAACAAATAATAGCTAATGGATTTGCAAATCTGCGTGAGAGAGTTAAGGTTGGTAAATGCCTTGAAGCCATAGTTACATCTCTAGAAAGTTACAAAGATGTTGAAACCCATTTGCACAAATTAACTACTAGTGAGGGTTGGCTTGTCAAGAGAGGGGACCTAAAAAGTGTCAATTTATCTGGGTTGAGTTTTAGATTTATGATGACAAATGAAGACTGGTTTGGTTGCCTTAACACTTATTTTGGAATTGAGGTTAGTCAAATAAAAGATACCATAGATGAGTGGTCCAAGAATATTCAAGAAGAGCTCCTAAGTTTCCTTCATGCACATAAATCTCCTTCAAGGATAAATGATTTAGCACCTTATTTGCAAGAGAAATGCTTCCATTTATCTCAACATTGATTGTTGAGATTGAAGAACATCTTGCACATCTTTCAGAAGCTCTCTATCAAGAAATGAAAAATGAGGAGATGCCAAAAAAAATGAACAAGGAGACACTAGAACTAACAATTATAGTGGAAAGGGCACTTTTCTTAGGAAGGCTTTTAGTTGCTCTCAGTTTTCATTCAACTTCCCTTCCACTAGTTCTTGGCTCGTCTCAGCTCTGGTTTGTCAAAAAAAAAGCTTCAATTTGAGGGAAAGGATCTTCGACTTTTAGATATTCTGGTACTAATTTTGATTACCCTCTTCTAGACAGTTCTGGAAGACAAATACTAATGAGATGGGTTGGTTTGAAGCCTGAATCATAGGATAAAAATAATAGCACCAAATTGAATAAATTGAGAAGAACTATGCACAATCTTTGTATCAGAGCTCATAGCATGTGGATATTGTGGATAACTGAAGAGATTTTAGGAATTCTCACAAGAGATCTAAGGGAGGATGATTCTTTATCCATGACAACTCCTTTGAAGTCCTGTATTCTCATTTGCATTGCATATTTGTTTGTTGTGGCTTATGGAGTTGGTTTCATTTCCATGATTCATCTAATCACTGATCTCTTCTTGTAGTTTTCTTGAGATTTCTTCTAGTTCTAATTTAAGTCATCATGGTTTATATCTAGATATATTAATAACCAAATGAGAATAAAGCATCTAGAGTAAAGAGCTACATTTGATTCTTTCAGTCACTTCAAACTCTTTATTTCCCAATAAATGGAAAAGACTAACATGTGCCCTTTCAACCCTTCCGGTCCATATTAATCATGGAGATGTAATCTGCAAGTATGCAGAAAAGTATCAAAGGGGAGCCAAAAAGTTAGAGATTTTCATAGGGCCTATGAATTAGCTCTTGTTTTTGGCGTCATTTGGGAACTCCTATTTTTCAAAATTTAGTAAGAGTTCTCAAACAAAGTAGGATGACGTCTACTGTACAACTGAACATTTAAATGGAATTTGAAGCATGATTTTATTTAATTTTTAATTTTCTTCCTTAAGGAAGCCTCATAAAATGCCCTTTTCTGATTATATATCAAACTACCTACTACTTCTTTTCTTTTACTACTGCAAGTCACAATTTTAATGTTGTATGCTTGCTCTATCTCTTGTAGTTTTTTGTTCCATGATTTCAAGGGTTACCATTTATTAGTCTGTGATATGTAGGGTTGGGAAGAAATTGAATTGAAAAAAGAGCATGAGGGTGGAGGTCAACTAGAGTTAAGGTTGGTAAATTCCTTGAAGCCATAGTTACATCTCTGGCAAGTTACAAAGACGTTGAAACCCATTTGCTCAAATTAACTACTAGTGAGGGCTGGCTTGTCAAGAGAGGGGACCTAAAAAGTGTCAATTTACCTAGGTTGAGTTTTAGATTTATGATGACAAATGATGAAGACTAGTTTGGTTGCCTTAATGCTTATTTTGGAATTGAGGTTAGTCAAATAAAAGATACCATAGATGAGGGGTCCAAGAATATTCTGGGATACCTCCTAAGTTTTCTTCATGCACATAAATCTCCTTCAAGGATAAATGATTTAGCACCTTATTTGCAAGAGAAATTGCCATTTTATCTCAACATTGATTGTTGAGATTGAAGAACATCTTGCACATCTTTCAGAAGCTCTCTATCAAGAAATGAAAAATGAGGAGATGCCAGAAAAAATGAACAAGGAGACACTAGAACCGACAGTTATAGTGGAAATGGCACTTTTCTTACGAAGGATTTTAGTTGCTCTCAGTTTTCATTCAACTTCCCTTCCACTAGTTCTTGGCTTGTCTCAACTCTGGTTTGTCGAGAATAAAGCTTTAGTTTGAGGGAAATGATCTTCAACTTTCAAATACTCTGGTACTAATTTTGATTACCCTCTTCTAGACAGTTCTGGAAGACATACTAATGAGGGGTTGGCTTGAAGCTTGAATCACAGGATAAAAATAATAGCACCAAATTGAATAAATTGAGAAGAACTATGCACAATCTTTGTATCAGAGCTCATAGCATGTGGATATTGTGGATAACTGAAGAGCTTTCAGGCATTCTCACAAGAGATCTAAGGGAGGATGATTCTTTATCCATGAAAACTCCTTTGAAGGCTTGTATTCTCATTTGCATTGCATATTTTTTGTTGTTGTGGCTTATGGAGTTGGTTTCATTTCCATGATTCATCTAATCACTGATCTCTTCTTGTAGTTTTCTTGAGATTTCTTCTAGTTCTGATTTAAGTCATCATGGTTTATATCTGAATATATTAATAACCGAATGAGAATAAAGCATCTAGAGTAAAGAGCTACATTTGATTCTTTCAGTCACTTCAAACTATTTATTTCCCAATAAATGGAAAAGACTAACATGTTCCCTTTCAACCCTTCCAGTCCATCTTAATCATGGAGATGTAATCTGTAAGTATGCAAAAAAGTATCAAAGGGGAGCCAAAAAGTTAGAGATTTTCATAGGGCCTATGAATCAGCTCTTGTTTTAGAGTATGTTTATTAAAATGAAAATTATGCTTATAAAAAAAATTTGGTCATTTTTCCTCTTAGATTATATGGTTTCTTATTCTTATCTTTTTTTTTTCTCTTCCTTTTGCTTATTTTTTTGTTTTTCAAGGTTTTTGGGATTTAGTTTTTTAGGTTCTCTTATGGTTTTTGTTAATTTTTATAATTTGGTGGTTTTTTTTCAATTTAGAAGAAACTTTAGTGTTCATATGATGACACCACAAAACAAAATATTTATTCCACCAAAAATATTTATTAATAATTTTATTTGTAATATTTTATTATTAATTATGGCGGGCTACGATTGAAAATAAGGTCTTGATGAAGGTTTTAGAGTATGTTTATTAAAATGAAAATTATGGCCAAGATTTTAATAATGGGCACATTTATTTAGTCATTTTTGTTTGTCTAATATTAGTCATTTATTTAGTCATTTTTGTTTGTCTGATATTAGTCATTTATTTAGTCATTTAGTTGTGATTTTACCTGATGACCAAATTAGTCATTTATTTTTCAAATACTACTAGTGTTAGTCACGTGACTAAAAGTGTTATTCACGTGACTAAAAGTGTTAGTCACATGACTAAAAGTGTTAGTCACGTGACTAAAAGTGTTAGTCACGTGACTAAAAGTGTTAGTCACGTAGTCATTTATTTACCAAATTCTACTAGTGAGGGTAAGCCCATCTAAGTCAGCTGAGAGAATTCCACCCGCATGTTGTCCATGGTTTGGCCCAGTGTGGTAGAGCAATTGCCAGCATGGAGGATGGATACATGGTAGCAGATGAACTCTTTTGCTATTTTGGTAGCTGAATTGCGGTACTTGATCCCCACGCTCACTAAGTCCTTTGACACCGTGTACAGTTTATCTAACAAATTTTCTGCCTCAAGAACCTTCTCCACGATGAATTGTGGGAATCGCTCAATCATTCTTTGAACTTCCCTGCCTAAACTTGTTGCCTCCTCCATGAATTGGAGCATTGGTTGAAGAGTCAAGTAGAAGGCCTTGACCTTTTCCCAGTACAAAATATGTAGTTGATGAGCTACTTCAAGGAGGTTCGTTTGGGTAGCAGGGGGTTGGGGAAGATTCTTCAAAAAATTGATCTCCACATCCTTTGAATAAACATCATGCGTTAGTTCTACAATCCTCTTGTCTGTAGTGGAGAGTTGTTCCTATAGGGTTCTCAAATTGGAAAGCCGTCTTTCTTCAGCCTGACTTCTATTTGTTGATTTCCTTTCAAGGGAATACTTCACCTCTTGTATTTCCTTCTTAAATTGAGTTTGTCAGCCCTAGAAATCTATTTCCCTCTACTGCATTATTTGCTATAATTGAGTGCATTGATGTTGAAATTTCTCATTCTTTTGTTGCATCTCCTCTTTCGCCCAAGCCAACTAGTCATCTAATTCTTTGTTTTTCTATTGTAGCTTGGCAACCAAGTTGGAATCATGGGCTTGGAACTTTGCAAGTTCCTCTTAGAGTTTGGTTTGCTATATCTGCGATTGTTGTGACAAGTGTTCAATTTGTGCATCCCTTGCCTTTTCTTTTATCAGCAGAACCTCAACTCTTTCCTTAACAGTTTTGAGCTCTTCTTCCTTCTTCTTTAGTTGGCGACCGGACTTGAGGAAGTCGGTGGTCACCACTCGTTGTGTCTCCTCAATGAGCTCAAATTTATCTTGCGACCGGGCTATGCTCAGATTGAGTTCCATAGCATAGATGTTGTAATCATTAATGGGCTGCATCTCTCCCTACGGTTTGATGATGATTGGACGCATGGTTGCAAAATGCAGTGATTACTGAGCCTCATTGAAAAGTGTCTGCACGTTTGGCTCATCCATATTTTTAGCATCCTTGGCCTTTTTCTTCTGGATCCTGATAGCTCGTGCTTGTTTTGTTTTATCTCCCTCCAATAAAAATTTTGTTGGTGACCCAATGAGCTCATTTGCGAAGGGTACACAACAAGGAAGAGAAAAAGGGAATGAGAGGCTAGTTGTTCCAACCAATTTCTTCCTTAGAAGAGAGACTGTTAGTGGGGAGAATGGGGGAATATGCCAAGGCTTGGTTTGTGAAGTAGCGGGAGGACTTAAGGGAAGCGGTGGCAGTAGCGGAGACATGGCAAATTCCATCTATTGGGCGAACTGGGTCGGGCCTAATATAGTAGTAGCAAGAGGGGTATCAATGGTGGCTGTGGATTGGGCTCCAAAAAATGATGGAATAGACCGTGGAGGAGTAAAGGAAAATTGTCTCGCTTGGGAGAATTGGGAGAAACCTGCCATGACCATTGCTATAAAAGTGGAAAAAGAAGGACCGAAACTTGTAGTGATGAGCGATGTGGAAACATCAGGAGGAACGAAAGATTGTGAAGCAAGAAAAAAGGGAGTAGAAGATACCTACAGTGTAGATGATTGTGATCCCTAGCTTGTCACTGGCGTCGTGCTCATTGTGAGCTCTTGGCTTGTTACGAGCTCCTACGAACCTTCTCCAAAAGCTACATCTCTGTGCTACCTTTTGTCAGGTGGGGAATCGCCCACCTCTATGGCATCCAACTTTTGTTTTCGGGTTATTCTAGATCTTTTTGCAGCCCAGGTGTGAGTTTGTGAGTCTCCCGAACATGATATATTCACCCACACATTTGAAGAAGCCTTGCTAGGCTGCTTTGCTACTAGTCCAGTTTTTTGTGCTAAGGCCAATTGAACTTCCTTTTCCTTCCCCTTCATTGTATATTTTATAACTTCCTCTGGGTCCACATCCTCATCACCACTTGTGTTGGTACCATCATGCTTCTTGTTCCAAAAAGTATAAAATCTATCATCTATCTCTACTTCTTGATAAGGGGTATCAGGGCACTGGATCTCTTGATAGTAAATCTAGAAATCCATAATCCTTTCTTCATTCCAGTTAAAATTATTTACCAAATCATTGCGAAGAGTGGCCCCCATTTGGCGCTTCTCATTATACTTCACCAAAGGGAAGTAGAACTTAAGCCATGGCGGCCTCCCTTCTTCTATGGGAATGTGAACTAGGTCTACCAATAGATCATCCTGTTCCTCCAAGGGACTCTGTCGCCTTTCCCAATAAGGCTGGGGGCTATGAATTACCTTGATGAATGTGTTTGGTAAGTCATTATAGGGGTTGTACTACCATTTGTTGCAAATCAACACTAGCCCCAGATGAGCCAGCTTTTCTTCAAGCAACTTATGTGTCTACTTTTTTTCCATTACCACTATTTTGAAAGTCAGTGGGCAGTAGAAAAATCCTTTCTTTCCCTTTCCTCCACAAAAATTATTGTCAATAACTGCCACCTATCAGAACATCTCAAGGGCCAACACCCTATTTGTGACGCATTTTGGGAGCCAGAATGGCTCCTCGGTAAAGCCACACATTCAAATGAATGTGAAATCCCTCCCAAGAAACCAGTCGCATTTAGGAGAGAAACTATGCATCCACCCCATTTGGTCAGTGGAAAGCCGATAAAGATTTCCATCCTCACTCAAGTCTTGTAGAATCAGAGTCAAGAAATACTCTGAAAATGAATAATAATCATGTGTTGCGGAAAGGAGGGGAGTCCATACAAAAACTGGCTTTCTGAATCCCTTCTCATTAAAAATAGATAACCTCATTCTTTTATTAAAAAAATTAGGGTTCTGGTGTAAAAACATATGAGCAAGGAAAGAAGGAAACCTAAACTTATGTTGCATGAAATACTCCTTGATTTGGCTCATCATTTCATGGTAGATGACTTATGCGAAGTCATACCACTGCGAAGTCATACCAGAATAAGGACTATTTCCTACACAACTGAAACCCTTGACCCGGTTGAAACTAATGCACGAACTTGTCATCCTCCATGCTGGATGAAAATGCCATCATAGAGAAGGCATCTTGCATATCCTATTTGAAAGCAATGTGCGCGACTAGAATTTGTGGAGGCTTGTTGAAATCTTCCTAGGGCCTTTGGATTTCCTGATTATAAAAGTCCATAGCATGGTCTCTAGTTCTTCATATTTTCTCCCCCTTTCTGGATTGAATGACTCCATCTTTTCCACTTTAGAGGTTTTTATAGGGATGCATAACATGCTCTAGATAGATTCTACACTAATGTTAACTCTCAAGTCCTGGCCCTCGATGGTGTTGGTATTTGGGTTGAAATGTTCAATTCCCTTATGAACAAGCTCTAGGAAATAATGCACAAAGGGAACTATATACTGCAGAAGACCATTGAACCAGAGCTTGTATGCCAATTTACGTTCGTTAGTAGCCACTTTCATTCTTTCGCAAGCTCCAACTCTACGAGTCTTAGAGTTAGTTCTGAGAACGAGATCATGAATGTTATCCCATTCTTCTTTTATCTAGGACTGGTCCCTATGATTTTTCTACTTTTCTGGAACCAACGTATGAATCCACTTTGGCTTTTCTGGCATCCCAAGAGATGCGTAAGAGGTGTCATCAAAAATGTTTGTGATTGGTACTGCTCACATGGCATCAAACAAGCTTTTGGTTTCCTTGACTTGCGCTACCATCTTAGGATCTTCAGCCATTTCAGGAAACTATGGATTTATGTGATGCTCAAACTTGCTGTAATTTACTTTGGCTCTTTGGCACTTCTACACTCAAAACTCTTTGCACTGGATAGCATATTCAGGAAGCTCTTTACAATGTTAGCCTTTCGCATGCAATACTTAGCTATTTCTTTCTTGGAGTGGTAGACAATGGTTGCCTTTTAGCATTAAATTTGGCATGTACCACCAATTCCTTTTCTCATGCGAAATGAATTCCTTGCCATTTTGAAAAGACAACAATTCATAATGACAGTTAGTCATTATGTCCTGCGATGTGATTTTCCTAGGAAATTGAGCTGGCAATTGAAGGAATTTTTAAGCTTTTCGCATGTTTTGGAAATTAATATCTCAAAAATAATTATTAAGCCAAAAGTGCAATGAGTACTTGAAAATATTTGAGTTCATCCTTGGAGTTTGAAAAAATCCTGCAACATGACACATCAGCCCCTGACCGTATGGATGATCACTTGGGACTGCCACCAATTTTTGCTACTTAATTACCTCTTCTTAATTTTGCACGCAAAAATTCGTACATGACAAACAAAACTTGGTGGGAAATTTGAGCTGGCTCTTGGTGGGATTTTTGAGTTAGTACTTGATTATGATCATGCTTATGGCATGTAGATCCCTCAGATATTTCTATAAATATACCCCAAGACAACGACAAAATCACACTTAGCAATTGGGAAGAATTGGTATTGGAAATTAGGTAGAATTAGCATTAGGTGGTTGGGTAGAACTAGCATCATGAATACTCCAATTAGGTTGGTTAGCAATAAGTCACAAATGACCTTCTTAGGTGAAATCTCTAATAGGCGCTTGAAAAGAATGAAAAAGAGCAAGTATTCATTGGCTATTATAGCAATGAAGTGGGTGTTAGGCTGAGATTGTGTAGAGTATGAGGATAAGTGTAGAGTCAATAATGGCATCTGCTCTCACTTTGTTGCATCATTGCTTGATATACAGGTCCCTAAGCAAATGATTCTTCACCTGATGCTGGAAATATTCCTGAAGCAGTACCTTGGTGGCCTTGATGAGATTGTGGAAAATGTGGCATATGGCCTGGGCATTTTGACGGCAAGCGACCTTCGTAAGCATATCGAAGAGGATGTAGTGGTGTTGTGGGTTCCATTTTTGAGCAGGTTCCACATTCTAACACACAAAGAGCATCGCCAAAGGGTCACTTGCACCTATCACTTCTTGTTGCATTGCTATAATGTGGTGCTTTTCTATGGCGTAGAGTGGTACACTGACTTTGGGGACTTGGTATATCCCCCACCACTGGCCATTGCTACTACTGACGCTCCTGTTGCTCCTAATACTCCTATTGTCGTTCCTAATGCCCTTGCTGATGATGATGTTCTAGATGTTGTTGGAAATGACACTCCTGCTACTACTATTTAAGACCCAACACTTTTCATGTTTTAAGAATCAATCTATTTTTTGTATATACGCCTTAAAACGCTTTCAACGTATATATATATATATATATATATATATATATATATATATATATATATATATATATATATATATATATATATGAAAAAGTTGCATAATATATAGATATACTTTAAAGGTATGGCCTCAGAGCCATTTTGCAAGTGTATTATCGAAGTATATAATTCCGTATATAATGAATATATAGCTTTTATCAAATTGCTTGCTCTTTTGCTTCTTGCAATTCTGTAATATGGGTTCCCTTTATTTGCTTCCTTTAGTACCTTTTTAATTTCGCATATGGGTTCATTTTCAATTTTCCACATATGGGTTCATTTCTCTACTTCATGGGTTGCTAATGGGTTTTTGGAAAGACCAACCGACTAAAACATGAAAGAAAAATAATTACAATACTTACATATTTACATAGGTAAAACAATTAATAAATCTTAATTAAACAATTTGAGGTGGATTTCGTTAACCAGAATCCCCAATGCCTCTTTCTCCATATTTTCTAATTTGAATGCATTTTGTTGCTTGCATTGAATCATTCTGAAAGGGCCTTCCCATAGACTATCAGATTTTCCATGCTGGCCAAGCTTCACGACCCTCTCATTGAACTTTAGCACTAGGTCTCTGCATTTGAGGCCTTGGTCTAAGGTTTTCTTATCAAACCATCTTTTAACCACCTGTTGGTAGTTAGACATGGTTGTTAAGGCCTTCTCTCTCTTTTCCTGTACTTCCAGTAACTCAACCAACCAAACCTCCATGGCTCTATTTTCTTCAACCTCTAGAGATTTAAGAAACTATAGTGCAAGAATCTCCATGGAGATGGGCAATAGCGGTTCCTTCCCATACACCAATTCATACAATGAAGTCTTAAGAACTTGTTTAGGGGTTATGTAGTCTGCCCAGAGCACTGCCTGAAGGTTCTTGTGCCACTCCTTCTAATGTTCCAACCCGATTCTTTTAATGAGTCAAACTAAAATTTTATTAGTTGACTCAGCTAGACCATTTCCCTATGGGTAATAATTTGATGATTTTCTTAAGAATATGCCATGCACAAGTGTGAATTGACATACCTTAGAACCTTGGAAATCCTTAGTGTTGTTGGATATGATGGTCTTTGGTGGGCCAAATCTCATTACCAGTCCCTCAAGGAAGTCCACAATCTTCGTCTTTGTTGCATTCTTTAGGGGCATGGTCTCGGTCTACCTAGTAAATTAGTTCATAGCCATGAGGATCCATTTGTGTCTAATGCTGGAGATGGGATTAATCATCCCAATGAAATAAAGACCCCATTATGTGAAGGGCTCATCAACCACTATCGGATTGAGAGGCATTACAAAAAAATTTCTTCTCCCTGTGAAGAATTGGCATTCTTTGTAGGCTTTCACCAAAGAGTATGAGTCATTGAATAGCATAGGCTAGAAGTATCTGACACACATGATTTTGATAGTGGTGGTTTTCACAGAGAAGTGTCCACCTGCGGGACCACTATGGAAATTGTCAAGGATTTAATTCGCTTGCTCTGTGGTGACACACCGTAGTAGAATTCCATTGAAGTTCCTTTTGAAAAGGATCCCTTCAATGAGTGTATATCCACTGTTCTGCAGTCTATAGAATCTTCTCTTCTAAGAAGGAAGGCCCAGTAGATATTTTCCAGTGTGCATGAATTTTACTCTGTCTACTAGCTAGCAGCCTTCAGACTCAGATTCATTTGTTAAAACAAGTTTAGTTCTCTTCTTCAGCTACCATCTCTTCATTATGTGCCAAATACTCACACTGTTCTCTTCCTTGGACGGTCTTTGTAGGATTGACCTCAATATCATATTCAAGGATCTTAGTAATCCAATTGGCCCTCTTTTCAGTGATTTCTCCTTCCATGATATACTCATGCACACTAGAATGGACATAAAAAATCACCTTGTTGCAAGATATGAGGTGTCGAAACTTCTCGAGTCGCTTAATAATGGTGAATGCTTTCCTTTTGATGAAGTTGTAGTTCATCTCATAATATTTTAGGTTCAGTAGTGAAATGCTATCGGATGTTCTCCATTTTATTCATTATCTTTTGAGTTAGCATAGTAGCAATGTTGGATTTTCTACTGAATACATACATTATAAAGTCCTTTGATAGGTATGGATTTACTAGCATAGAGCTGAAATAATAGCATCCTTAACCTTATCAAAGGATTCTCTAGCTTCCTTTGTCCATTTGAATAATTGATCCTTTTTTAGAATTAGGGTGATAGGTCTAATTATTCCTGCAAAATCATAAATGAATTTGCTCACAAAATTTACCTTTCCTAGAAAGGACTAAACTCCCTTCTTAATGACTGGTAGAGGAAGCTCTCTGATTGATTTTAAGTTCTTAGGATTGATTGCAATTCCTTCTTTGGATACATGTCCCAATAGTTTGCCTTGCGATACTCCAAAGACACATTTTTCGGGTTCAGGGGTACCCCGAACTCCTGGAATTTTTTGAAAACCATTTCTAGGTGATCAAAATGATCATCCTTATGTTTGGAGAATACTGTAAGATTATCCAGGTAGATCAAGATGATTTTATTGATCAATTCCCTAAAATCAACATCCATTGCTCATTGAAAGGTGGCTCCTACATTTGAGAGGCCGAAAGAAATTTTTGCATATGCAAATGTTCCCCACTTGGTAGTGAACGTTGTTTTGTGTCGGTCCTCTTATTTGACCCAGATCTGGTTGGAACTGAAGAAACCATCTAGTAGAGAAAACATCTTTGATCCTACTACTATTTGCAAGATCGATTCCATAGAAGGCAACAAGTAGTGGTCCTTCAGGGATGCTTTATTCAAGTCCCAGAACTCAACACATAGGTGGATGTCTCCATTCTTCTTTCAGACTGGAACTAGGTTGGATACCCATGTACTGTGCTTGATCAAGAAGACAATATGGGACTAAATTAGCTTTGTCAGCTCTTGCGCCATCAAGGCTTCAATCTTTAGATTTACTGGCCTCTGCTTCTGGCAGATAGGTTTTGCTCCTTTCGTCATCTGTATAGTATGCTGGATGATTTTAGGATCATATCCCTTGAGGTCATCATATGTCTAGGAAACTACTCCATATTTCTCACATAAATGGATGAATCTCTCTTTATCATGATGTGGAACATCTTTTCCAACCTTGAGTTTCCTTCCATCTCTGACCTAAAGGTTTGCATAGTCACTTTTGTCTGCTACAAACTTCCTCTTATCATTCCTCACATCAACACAATTGAGTAGGCTTTCAAGAGTGACCAGTCCCTTTAGAAGCTTGTTGGACTTCAATTGAATGATTAGTCTTTCATAGGCCTCAAAAAATTTTGGCTGGAGTTTCTCAGCGAACTCTCCTGACTGTTGGATGAATGAGACAATGTGTTCATCACTTTCAAACACTTGCAAGCTTTGATCATTATCTGGGATTTCTAGTTGGAAGATCACCTGTACAAAGTGTATGTTATGAATTATGTCAGAAGCAGGATCAAATTGAGATCTGATTGTTGCAAGGTGATCCGCATCTATAACTTGTTCTCTGGGAAATGTTTGGATATTGAAGGCTTCAAATCCCTTGATCAAGTCCCAGACTCTATGTCTATAGGATCTCATGCGTACATTCTTGGATGCGGAGAGCCCTTAGACTTGATTGACCACTAGTTCAGAGTCTCTGAACACCATTCTTTGTTTGATGCCCATCCACTCTGCAAGGCTTAGACCTTGCACTAGGTCTTCATATTCAGCTTCATTGTTTGAACAAGCGAATTGGAAGCAGAAGGATCAGAGTGTCTTTTCATTGGATAGGAATGTCAAACATATCCCAGCTCTTGTTCCAACTTTGCATCTTGCTCCATCAAAGTGCAGCGTCCATAGCTCTAAGGATTGACCACTGTTGAGTTCCTTCATGACCTTTAGAAGCACTTGATCTTCATCATAGATGACATAGTTCCCCAACTCGGTGGCATGATAGTTGTTGAAAGAATCAGTGTCTATATATTTTCTCAAGAGGACCTCATCTGAATTTTTCTTGTCTCCTGTCACTTTTTCATCCTCTAGTAGCTCGGTACAATACATTTCCTCTTTTGTGAAAGAGGTATGAGCAGCCTCAAAGTTGATCATGGCTTCATTGGCCACATGTTCTGAATGTAGAGGTTCGCATATTATTTTCATTTTAGCTCCATGCTTGGTCCTGAGGATCAAGTGTGACCAATATAAAGAAATATATCCTCCTATCTTTGAAGTGAATTCCTGGGATAATAGAGTCAAAGGGAGGTTCTTAATGACACCTATGGTTTCAACCTTGTTCCCATCAAGCTACTTAACCCCCTTTTTAAAGGTTCATAGCTAAGTCCTAAGTCTTCAACTATCTGCTTGGGCATGACTATGGTGTTAGCGCCATAATCAATCAGAGAATTATGCAATAGTTTCTTCCTCACAATAAGAGTTAGGAAAAAGGGTTTTGGTTTCGGCTTATCTCTAACCTCGGTAGAGGCTTCCTCTATACTATTTGTGAGAACTTTGACAGGAGGTTATGGATCAATAGCCTTTCCCTTAGGTGATTGCTCCATTGGCTCAATGATTGCATCTTCCCAGAGGGCCTTCTACAACAATGACTTCTACTCTAGAATAGCTAAGATATCCCAAAGGGACACATTAGCAGAGGATTTTTTTAATTGTTCCACCACATTGAATGGTGGAAAATTTGAAGCCTTCTATTCCTTAGCCTTGGTTATAAAAAATTACTTTTGTAGCTAAATTTTTTGTGCAACTGCGGAGGTATTAGGAGTCTGGTTGGAGGAAATTTTGTGCTATGAGATGACTGGTTCACCTGTAAATATCCTCTTAGAGTGAGTGTTGTAATCAAACTACACTTGCAGGGATTTTGATGTGGATACATCATTTGCAAACACCGCCTCTTCTTCTTCCATCTATGAGAAGAGCACGTGGTCGAGAGCTATGTTTGTTTCTTGTTCCAGGGACAACCCCTGCATTTGCGCGGTGAGTACCACATTTTCCATCTGCGGAGAGGCATATAAATAACCTCCAGGGTCTAATGTTGTGCCTTGGCTACACTGTTCCACCACCTTTTGTTGTAGGTTGCCATGCAGGAAGTTTCAAGGCATATGTGCATCGCCACAGGGGAAGCACCAGGGGTTGATGTCATCGACTAAATTATTTTGTCATGTTTTTAGCTCTCTACTTGAGCTTGGGTGAGCACCTTGCAGCAGAGTAGATACTAGCACTATTTGATTAGTTGTTTGAGCTTGCAAATTTGTGCATGAGCCTCCTTGGAACTAATTTCACTGGTAGGAAGATCTTTTGTCTTGATAATTTTGGTAGGTTTGCTTCAGAGGTGCAAACTGGTTTTGTTTAATGGTAGTTATTTCATTGGCGATGGTCCACAACATCTCCTTGACATCTCTCATCTCATCCTTCGAAGATCCAGATGTGGAAGCAACATTTTTTGTTGCACTTGGATATGTGTACATGGATATAGGAGGAGCGGGCACACTGGTAGATGCTATTTCCTAGGTGGGAACTGATATTTCAGGAAATATAGGCATAATGGGCTTAGGCAACAACTTCCCAACATCTATCAAATTATTCTCCACCTTGACAGTGACATTGTATGCATCCAATAGAGTGGTTCCGCCAAGAGACTAGATCATCATCAAGATGTCAACATTGATGGATTTCAAGTAGAACATGAATGTAAACTTGACTGGCGGGAAAATAGCAGCCTAGATCCTCTACCAAGTTGTATGGAACTAGGTGTTGAAGTTAGTCATTGCTTCATATGGGGCCCACTTTATGATCGCCAGTTGATGATATAGCAAAGACCAATCTCCATCATTTGAAATTATTTAATAGAAAGGATCTTTGAGCTGATCCCAGGTACCAGAGTGGAGGTCAAACTTATAACTATTGATTGGTTTTGGGTTTGGTTTTTGTTATGATCCTGATTCTGATCTCGTTCTAATTTTGGTCCCAATCCCGCCTCGTGTTAAATTGTTTCATGTTCCTGATTCTTCTTTGACTTCGCTTCTGATGAATATGAAATTTGACTATGGAAAGTTTTCTTGAGGAAGTAGAGAATGGTATTGGATGATGTATTGATTTTCATGCTTTTCTTCATCTAATCTAGGATTTTATTGCAGAGGAGATGTTAGGAGCATCGAAGGAGGCTTCTCAAAGAATCCAACCTGTAGAAATTTCAAGGAAAGGAACCAAGCCTAAGAAGATCAAGGTGGAACACCTCCCCTATACTTTGAGGTATAAGCACCAAATTCCTACCATTACAGCTAGCAAGGTGGACTTGGATTGGACAAATATCACAGACACAAAATTGGGCCCTTTCAACTATGAAGAGTTGTATGAAGAAACATTCAGTAAAGATGTAACAGGGAGAACAAAGAGAATAGTTCAATCTGGATTGGCACACATTGCCTTCTTTCCTCTATATGTCCAGTGTCCAGAGTTAATACTTACTACAGTTGGAGCTTATAACCCTGCAATAAGAAAATGTGTGGACTTGCAGGGAAACATCATTATTGACCTTACACCATAGATAATAAGGTTCATGTTCAATGCACCTACCCCACAGATCCCTAGGAAGCTTAATGGGGCTGAAGCCCTGCAACTATATAGCAACAAAAAGGAAACCAACAAGACTAACATGAACAAAAATTGGATGAGGGTTGAAAAGAAGTCCCTAGCCAAGCTTCCCGATCAACCTAAGATATTAGATTTCTACAGGGATATCGGTGATATAATTATGATGCTCTCCAGGGTGTTTGGGAAGAGAGATGCCTCCCAGTTCAAGGAATGGATGTTTCCATTCATTCAAACCATCCTAGATGGTAGGAAGCAATTTGATTGGCTGATGATTGTATCAAAATGCATACATAACCATATGCTCAGAGTGAGAGAGACCAAGAGTTTTTGTATGACCTCTTATGTGATATATACAGCTACAAGAAGGAGCATCTTTCTTGGATTGAATGCAGTTGGAACATTGGGAGAAGCCCAAGGACAGAAAAGGGTGTGGGATCACTATGATTAGCTCACTTTGTAGACTTCTAAGTCACACTATAGAAGAGTTAATGATGCATTTCTGTATGTTATTATTAACCGACTAACAAGAGATGAAGGCTATAGATTGAGTAGAGATGTCATGGCATTTACTGCAAAATGGGGACATTGGTACATCCAATACCCCAATTTTTCTTATTTTAGGCTGGCTGGTTTTGATGGCCACCCTCATCTACTACCTAGGTGCTACAACAACAAAATTGTCTTGATGGAGTTCATTTATCAAGCTATAGCAGTTAATCTCAAGTTTTCCAATAAGCACAAGTCTGGTTATCACAAATTTACCATGATGTTGGGTGAGTATAGCTATGCACACAATGTGGCATCCAAGGTAATATATGATGAACTAATCCATATGAAGTTGGGCTTGTATACCTCTAGGAAGTATTTTGATCCCAAGCATAAGATGTAGGCTTTGCTTCCTACTATTTTTGATAAACATTTCAATCTACTAGAAGATTTTTGGATGGATCTACAACATGACTATGATCTGAGAAGAAGAAATTATGAAAGATTTCCCATCCCACTCATGGTTGAGTATGGGGTAAAGGAGGACATTCCTGACACATTGTTAGATGATGGGGTAACCTTGGATCCCCAATATGATGCTGAGAATATAGGCACTAAGGACTTAGATCTAGTAGATTGGGATGCAGAGGAACCCATTGATATAAAACAGATTGCAAGGTCGGTCTTGGATAGAAGTATCCAATGGGTGGTTATGATAATTAAGGAACCATAAGCTCAGACTTCCAAAAAGAGAAAGGTTGTAGGTATCACTTATGGATATAGAAGAACAAAAAGAAAGACAACTCCTAAGGAGCCATTGGAGTTCTTCCCTCCCAATTTTGGAGAGGAGCTTGAGCCTGCAATTCCTTCTCAGGATGTTCCTGAAGAACATGGAGAAGGCTACAATAGAACCTGGTGCTTCAATAACTGATAAAGGTGAAACATCAACTCAACCTCCTCTCACAAAGTAGCCAATTGGGGAAATGCCTATGGGAAACCTTCACAAGGAAGTTGAATCCATGAAAGAGGAGCCTGAAATTGAAAATCATGATATTGATACAGATTCTGAGGCTACCCCATTTGATAGGGAGAATCATGTGGTTCCATCCCTTGATGAAACTGAGGATGCAGGAACTGAGCATGTTTTGATTGAAGAGGATCAATGGAATTTGTTCGAAGATGCTAAGAGAGAAGTAGATGCCAAGGCACAAGCTGAGGCACTTTCCAAATAGAAGGAGATTGATGCTAAGGCACAAGTTGATGCATTGGTCAAACAACAGAATTGGAGGCTAAATCCAAGGCTGATGAACTGGCTAAGCAACACTAGCAAAGAGAGCAGGAGTTGAAAACTAAAGAAGAGAGATAAATTGGCAATGTTGCAGAAGATCCATGATCTAGAGGAGGAAAAAGATAGACAAAGGAAGGAAAGAGAAGCCCTTGAGGATAAATTTAAGGTTGTTGAGGATGCCCATAGAAGGAAAGAAGAGGAAGAACACATACAAAGGGAAAATGAGGTTGAAGAACTTGCTTTGTATGAACAAAGATCTAAGGAGGCATGGGATAAAGTCAAGGAGCTTGAAAAACAAAGAGACTAGATGTATGAGGAGAAGAGATTAAAAGAAGAGCATTTGAAAAATGAGTTAGAAGCGAAAAAAAATGCAAGAGTAGAAGGACAAAGAAGAAGCTGAAAGACTTGCACAAGAAGCTGTGGAAAGGGAACAACAACATGTGCAAGAGGTTGATTCTCAACCTAGGACTACCATATTGCAACCTCTTTCTTCTACCACTACTACTTCTTCTACAAAAGTGGTCACTTCCCCTACTGCTCCAACATGGCTAAAACTTGATCTTGAGAGAAAACAAATAGTTCAACCTCAGCCTCTAAATTGGGATGAAATGATGAAAGAAATAGAGAAGGAAAGACCCAAGAAAAAGGACAGGGTTCTTCATTCCACTAAGCTCACGGATGTAGGAGATATTTTTGTTGAATGTGCAATCCCAATGGTGGATAAAGACAGACAAGACATCCAATTGACTGATTACCAATTGGGCACTACCAATTTGTGGAGACCTATGAGGAATCAATAGATGAACCTCATTGATATTGTAGCATCCTCCACCAAATCCAGAATGATCAAAGATAAACAGAAGAAGGATGAACTTAAAGGCCAATTGGATCAATTGAAAAAATTCTTGAAGGATGTCTCTACTCCAGTTTCTCAATAAGTTGTTGCTCCAAAGACCCCAATCTTACTAAGCAAGAAAGAAGTTGATGACTTGGTGTAGATGAGAAGTAAGGTGGGGATGCTTGATAGATGGATTGATCGGATCAATCAAGAGGTTGGTGAGGTGCTGGCTGATGGTTTTAAAGTGCATGAGGGTGCACTAGAACTAGTAGAAGAAATGAATCAACATGTTGAGGTCTTGGAGAAGCAAGATGAGGAGTATAGAGAATATGTCAAGAAATTGAAAGGGATACCGCTAAGGTGCCTAAAGTCAACTTTTGGAGCAACTAACTTTGATGATGGTAACAAATTTTATTTAGAAGACATTGATATAATCAGGTTTAGATTGATGAATTGGAGATGGTGATTGCTATTTTGCTCAATGTGGATATCTCGGTCAAAGAAAGTCTTCCTCTAGATAAATTGAAGGAGAAATGGAGAAACAGACTTGAGGAAGTGATGCAGGAAGAAGATGATGGTGAAGAATTGTTGTTGGATAGACTCATGGACATCAAAGATGAGGTGAAAGCTGCTAGGAGGGAGTTGATCAAATTGAAAGATATGAAAGAATTCACCTCTGCAGAGTTGAAAAGAATCAAGTTTGAAGATAATTAGGTAGATGGACTTGATGAGGACATTCTTCAACAAGTATTCTCCAGCTATGATGAATATCTCCTTGATCAAGAAATGCAGGAATGAGCTAGCAATAAAATATTTTGTTCTCGGTGGACAACTTCCTCTTTTCTCTCCTACTTTGCAGGTTTATGACATGAGCTGAACTGCAAAACTCATCTAGCAGTTCTACCATCCTCCCTAGGCATCAAATTTTGGACAATAGGGCTATCAACCGTTGAACTGAAGATCAACCACTTCATGGAGTTCTGATTCCTTGATTAGTGGATCTCATTTTTTGATTGAGATAAATTAGTGCATAGCCTCCCTATATGTAATTTTGAGCTCCATTTTGTAAAGTTCGATTGATTGAAGAAGGATTATCCGCATGATAAGATAGCATATACTGATTATAGTCTTAGGATTTTACCATTTTTAAGAAATATACTTTGAAGACTTTGTTATACTTAGATACTTTTACACTTTTTATGCAGTTTAATGTTATTGTCAAGTTTGGATCTCAATCATAAGGTTAATGAATCATAATCATCTATATGCCAGTGTATGTTGTGCATAATTTTTTTCTATTTGATGCAAATCAATAGGTAAAACAAGATTTGAGATTATTTCATTGAATTATCTATGAATGGAATTCATTTATGTCTATTTTATCTAATTTTAGCAATGAGTGGGTGATATGTTTTGATCTTGAAGTAAAGTTTTGATGAATGGTTGTGATTTTTGAATTATCACTGTGAATGTATGCAATGGTTTAGGTTATGCTATGGATTGCATCATGTTATGGTTTTGGTTAATTAAAGAAACACTCGTTGTTAAGGTACATGTCTAGATGTGAAGAAGTTTTATTCATATTTTACTGTTCTAAAGCCCTGATCTATCTTTTTCTATTTATTTATACCCCCCAAATGTATGTTAATTGATATGATGTTGTTTGTATTCCTTTATACCAACGTGCCCCTTGAATATTACAGTTGCATTGGCCATTGAGTAACATCAGCATAGTTGAGAACCAACTACCAGGACCTTGGAAGATAGATTGCTTTATGTTATCTTTCTTTTTCAGGAGAAATAGGATAGAGATATTATGTTTAATGTTGATGTGCTATTTTGACCATCAATAGATCTGGCGCTAGAAGGAGGGCCTGAGGAAAAAAATTGGCTTGAATTGGGTCATTCTCACTAGAAAGGTTTGAAAGAGTTCTCAAATCTTCTTAGAATCTAGAACCATTGGTTGAACTCCAAACCTTTGTCAAGTACAAACCCCAAGCCTGTAGAGTTTTGATTCCACCATTGTCACCACCACTTACTCCACATGGATTTCCACCAAATCCACCTATTCCACCACTGGTTCAACTAGTCCCACCGCCACCCATGGCTTTCTTCGTAATTAATCCATCTCCATTGGGGATTATCCCTGGTGGTATACATGATTTGCCCAATAATCTAGAGAGATTTTGTCCCAAATATATGAACGGAGAATCAAGGAGTGTTGAAGAGCATATACAGGCATTTAAAGATGCATGTACTCACGCTCAAGTAGCCCACCATGATGTTGTATGTAGATCATTCCCCTACTCTTTGGGTGACATGGCATACAATTGGTATTTGAATTTTCCACAAGGGTCTATTCTGAGTTGGACAGACTTAGAAAATTCCTTTATCAATCAATTTCGGGTCTACGTAGACCCTACCATTTTGTATCACCAATTTGATACCATAAGAAAAGAACCCCATGAACCATTACCATTGTTTAACACAAGATTCTAGAGGATGTATTGAAGGCTACAAGATCCTTACTTGGTTGTTGAAAATATCACCATTTTGGCATATTTAAGGGTCATAGATCCCTTGATTGGCTTATTTTTGCAGAGGACATATGCTGTCGTTGAGATTAATTCTCTGCCTAAAGTTTATCACCTGGTCATTAAATTGCAACAGCAGATAAGCTTACAATCGAGAACTTTAGGAGGAGTTCTCCCTCCCATAGGATATCAAATACCTAATTCAACTCCTTTATTTAATATTGTCCCAGGGATGTCTTCTTCCCAATATGGACCCATTTCTGAGTTACAAACTCCACCACCCTTACCATTATTCACTAATGGGGCTCAAGATTCCTCCCAACAATCACAAAATTACCATAATCAAGTTGGAGGGTCAAATCCTATCAATCAACCATCTGTTGTGAAAATTGCAGAAAGTGAACGAACTGTTCAATTAACTAATGAAATGGAAACTCTAAAGAAGACTCTATCTCAAATGTCCAATGATATGGCTCAACTAAGATATAACCCCCCTCAAAATAAAAACCAAAACTAGAATTATCAAAATTAGGGAGGGTATTCTAATCAGGGTGGTTACTCCAACCAGAACTCTAATCAGAACCAGAGGAACTTCCAAAGCCAAAATTCCCCTAACCAAAATTACCAAAATCAGAATAGGGGATACAACCAGAGGTCTAACAACAATAAACAATGGAATACTATGCCAAACAATGGGGGAGTTTCCCATAATTATCAAGCTGGTGATGACAAGCCACACATTGCAAATGTGGTAGATCTCAACTTTATGACGAATTAGTGTAGACTGCACGACACTACAACTCATTCTGAGGTAAATTGCCCGGAAATGGAGAAGATGGTCAAGATTGCACATGTTGATGCTCCATTGCAATGCACTTCCAATAAATTTGGTGGATCCATAGATATTGCCATGGATTATGACATCTTTGATGAAGAACTTCCATTCCCTAGCCAAGAAGAAAATGAACCAGTAGAAGACGTATATGATGCTCAGACCTTCCAATCCAAAGGAGTTCATTTCTTGAGAAATCATAATAAGGGCCCATTTACTACATCTTCCCCTCCCAACACCATGGTCGCACCCAATCAGAATGCGGACAATAATCCACCACCACCAAAGGGGCCATTTGAATCTCAAAATAATTGTAATCCACCTTTTATTCCTAAGTACCCATTGAAAAATGATATGGAGTTTGATTTTATTAGATGCAAAAGCAAAAGACTTCATTGTCATTCTTTGACATTATGAAGTGGTGCCTTTCCCAACAAGAAATTATGTTAAGAGCCCTAGAGGAGGCAGATCAGTCAAAAGGAAAAGGGAAGGCGACTCCAACAAATGAACTGAATGCAACCCTCTGTAAAGGTAAGACGAGGATCCCACCTTTCCTTTTAAGCTTAAGGATTTTTGAAAATAATCTGCACAATTTCCTATTAGATTATGGAGCATCGGGTAATGTCATGCCCTTCTCCATTTGTAGAAAGTTAGATTTGATCCTGCTCCAGACTAACAAAAAGGTGATTCAATTGGATAAAACCGAGGTCAATGTGGTAGGAGAATTAAAAAATATCCATGTACAGATTGGATCTGACCCAAAGATCCAAACTTATATGGATATCCAAGTGGTTGATATCCCTGAAACATATGGTATGCTTCTAAGCCAAGACCTAATGAAAAGCATTGGGTGATACCTATCCTTAGACTTCTCACATATGTGGCTACCTTGGAAAGGGATAGCATCACAAATTAGGATTGAGAGTGAGCCTAGGCTCAAACACATGATCACTGAATATGATTCTCCTAACAAGGTAGCTTACTTTGAAACTAAGATAGGATTTTACAAGAGGGAGGAGATCATGACCTTCTCAATGCTCAATTCTGATGATACACTGCCTTTAGAAAGTAGTGACCCAATGACTACGGTTAACCAACAAGTTCTAATAAAAAATTTGCAACAAGATAGGCTGGTCCTAGGAGATGAGGCCGATCTGTGGAGTTTTTTGCTTCCTAAATTGTGCAGGATACATTATCAGAGTCATTCTTAGTTGACATGTCAACCCTGCATAGACGTTTTGAATTATGTTTGCTAGGCTAAGGGAACTTGTGAATTCCAACCTGAACCACCCACCAAGCAATTCTCATTTGAAACTAGGGATTCCACCATCCTGACAAGAACTAGTCTCACTCAAGAGGAAGATCTTTCTTAGCTTGAGCAGACCCAAGTTCTATGCTCTGACCTCCTAAGAAAGATTGAGGAATCTCAATATTTGTCTGTCCCACCTACCCCGGATAACCTTCCAATGCCTAAGGCATTGATGAAAAACATACTAAATTGTGATATGATCCAAGAAAATGTTTAGGAAGTAGTTCTTGAACAGGTTTTGAATATAGGAGGATCTCCTGATAAACTTTGTTTGTAGCGACCTTTAAATCTAGATAGCCAACACCAGTCCAAGCCGCCACCTACTTCTAGCAAGAAAACACCTATAATCCCAAAGAAGAAAGAAATCCCAGCTCCATACCAACTATGGAGTCTTAAATTTGATGGCTCTAAGTCCAAATCAGGGAGTGGAGCGGGAATTGAGCTAACCAACCTGAAAGAGAAGACATATTTTGCATCTTACAGGTTACAGTTTGGTTGCACAAACAACGTGGCAGAATATGAAGCACTTGCTCGAGGAATAATTTTTGCTCATCAGAAGAAGGTTACAGCTCTCATGGTTATGGGGGATTATGAAGTTATTGTTAAGCAAGTCTGTAGGCAATACACTTGTCACAACAAAAGATTGGTTGCGTACAAGAACAAAGTTTTGAATTTTATTGAAGATTTTGAAACTTTTGGAATTACTTTGATTCCTAGAGAAGAAAATTAGATTGTTGATGCACTTGTTGCTACTAGTACTTTGGAGCCTATGCAAGACTCTAAGTTGAAGAGATTCTCAGTGGAGTTGGTCTCGATCCCATCCATCTAGGATAATGTCCAAAATTTTCAGGTCTTTGATGATGACCAACATATACTTGCCTTCTTGGCAAGCTCATATGTCTTTGAGGGACAAATAATTGATGAATCAGAAAGAGACCATGGAGATTGGGATCCTAAGAATTGTGATACCGAAGGAATAATCAACTTGAAAAGCAACAACATTCCCAAGGGGATGGTAGCCTTGGAGATAATCTTTGACTCATACCCTCACATTCATGAAAGATTAGCAACAGAAAGTGATGGAAAGAAGTACGAATTTGTCAATTTGGCTGATTCTGGTTAGGAAAGGAATGTGTATATAGGAAAAACCTGCCCCGAGGAAATCAGAGATAAAATAATTAAGGTGTTGACAGAAGACATTGCAGAAATTGCTTGGGGATATGAGGATTTGAAGACATTTGATATTTCAGTGATCATGCATACCATATCCTTGAAGCTAGAAGCAAAACCCTTTCACCAAAAGCAGCGCCCGGTGAATTCCTTGATCAAGCCATTAATTCAAAAGGAAGTACAAAAGCTATTGTCCGCAAGGATAATCTTCCCAATATGACATTCCACTTGGGTTGCTATCTTGGTTCCTGTGTGTAAGAAAAATAGTGAGATTAGATTGTGTGTTGATTTCAGGAATTTAAATAAGGCCTCAAAGAAGGATAATCACCCACTTCCTTCTCTTGATGAGGTATTTCAAACTATTAATGGATCCTAGATGATTTCATTTTTGGATGGCTATTCAGGATATAATCAAGTTTTGGTCAGTCATGAAGATAGAATGAAAACTGCCTTCACTACCAAGTGGGGGAAAATTGCCTATCGGAGGATGTCGTTCAGTCTTATCAACACTAGAGCTACCTTTCAACGTGCAATGGACGTGGCATTCAAAGACTTAATAGGTAAATGTATCATTATTTATGTGGATGACTTAAATGTGGTTTCTAAAAATAGAAAGGACCATGCTACAAATTTAGCACAAATTCTTAAGAGATGTATAATTTATGGCATGTCTCTTAATCCCAAAAAGTGTGTGTTCAGAGTTTTTGAAGGGAAACTCTTGGGTCATGTAATATCAAAAAAGGGGATATCCATAGACCCTGATTGAGTTGAGGTCATCCTAAAATTGGCAATGCTAGGGAGTAAAAAGGAAATGAGATCTTTCTTCGGAAGGATCAATTTTGTGAGGAAATTTATAACAGGGTTTGCAGAGATTGTCAAACCTCTTAATGAAATGATGAAAAAGGACACAAAAATAGAATGGAGTAATGAAGCTAAATATGCTTTTTCATAGATTAAACAGTCAATTTCTAAGGCACCAGTTTTAACTAGCTCAGATTATTTAAAGCCTTTTTATATCTATTCTTTTGCATCTAATCATTCATGTGCTATTGTGTTCACACAACGAAAAGGTGAGGGAGATTAAAGGCCTATTGCTTTCATGAGTTCCCCATTTAAGAATGTAGAGATCAAATATCCACCCCTTGAAAAGTAGGCTTTCGCACTTGTGCGAGTAGTAAAAAAATTCAAACATTACATCCTTCGGAGTTAGGTCATTGCCATAGTTCTTGATCTCGTTGTGAAGTCTCTCCTCATGCAGAGTGAATTGGGGAGAGAAGAGGAAAATGGATGGCTATTTTACAATATTTTGATCTAGAAACACATCCAATGAAGCTTGTTCGAGAACAGGGCTTATCTAAAGCTATGACAGATGTTGACAAGAATATCACTTACCAGCAATACACAGTGCAATCATTCACAAATGGCACAGGGCATGGATCTACTAATTCCTTGGCACATCAGATTCTTAGATCAAGCTACTATTGGCCCCATGTGTTCTGAGATGCACACCAACATGTCAAGACATGTCATACATGTCAGACCTTTGCATCCAGGGAACGTAATCCAGCGATGCCTTTACAACCTATGTATGAGGTAAAACCATTTGGCCAATGGGCATTAGATTTTGTTGGAGTTATTAATCCAAACTCATCTACAGTTCATAAATTCATTTTGATGGCAACTAACTACTGCACACGCTGGACCGAGGCTCAGCCCTACAAAAATAGCACCATAGATGTGGTCATCAAATTTCTCAATGAAAGCATCATAACCAAGTTTGGAGTACCATTCGCCTTGGTATGTGACAATGGCACTGCTTTCTCTTCTGCTGAGTTCATTCAATGGACCTATGAACACAAAATTGTCTTGAAGTATTCATCTAATTACTACCCTCATGGAAATGGAGTAGCTAAGTCTACTAACAAAAACCTATTGGAAGTGATTAAAAAGTTGCTAGAAAAAAACCCTAGAGACTGGCATACCCAACTAAGATTTTCCTTATGGGTAGATCGAACTCACATTAAAGTTGCCCTAGGGAATTCACCATTTAAGTTATTCTATGGAAAAGAGTTGGTCTTCCCTATACATTTGCAGATACCTAGTCTCAGGTTCATGCAGGAATTATATTCAAAGGATGATCAGATAGAGTTTAGGCTAACTAATCTATTAAACATGGAAGAACAAAGAGACGTTGCTTTACAAAAGTTCTCTAAACATCAAGTTGTCATCCAATGGTGGTTTGAAAAGAGGGCCAAAATTAAGGCCTCTAGGATATCAAATCTTGTGTTGCTATGGGATAAATCTAAGGAGAAGAAAGGAGACCACCAAAAGTTTGATAAACTTTAGTTGGGTCCATATCAGATAGTAGAAATCCTGGGTGAGAATGCTTTTTGTTTGAGCACCCTAACAAGAGAACCTGTTCCATTTCCTGTCAATGGTTAGTTTCTCAAGCACTACTTTGGCCCATGAGGGTCTGATTTCTATTGATTGTATATATGTAATTATTTGTTCTTTGTTTTGTTCGTTTGTTTGTTTTTATTTTGTTTTCTTGTTGTTTTTTTTTTGGTGTTATGTCTTGTTATTGTTGGGGACCTTCATTTTTTTCCATTTTGAAATGAATGGGTTGTTATTCAAAGTATGCTAAAGGCACTAGGAGAGAAATTGATTTACGTATTTTCAGATGTCTATTGAAAGATTTCATTCTAAACTTGTGTCTTATGATCGTTTTAAATAATGGTTTGAAAATTTATTAAGAATAAGGTATATTGTAAACAATCTCATGAACCATTATTGAAATTTGTCACAAAATAGATTAAAAACATCTGCCTATGTAAAATGACTATTTGTCTTAGGGTGGTTGTATCTCTGATTCAAGTGAAAAATCTGATTCCCAATACTATCATAAGGTCCACTGTAGTTCTCAACCCACATTTCAGATTAGTTATATCTGAGTATTGAGAAAATTTAATAAAGAATTTTCACAAGCGAAGCCTATAAAAGAAAGAGAAAAAAAAAGAACCATTGAAAGAAGGAAAAATCAATATCAAATGGGTGATTCAAGTATCTCTATCAGGACTATGGACGCCTGTCTGGCAGTAAAGCAATACTTTGAGAGAACTAGAGGTATCTCTGTCGGGGCTATGAACGCCTGGCTGGCAGCGGAGAAATGCCCAGGATTTCATTGCATGATAGTTAAAGGACTCAACTTATGTAGCTTGAATCTTAGGTATAGTTGTTCAAGGGTAAAGAATGTTTTTATGAAGAAAGATGCACCATATGCACACACTCAAATTCAAAGTAGTTCATGTTGATTTACATATGAGATTCCAGCTCAACCTTGCTCAATATATTTGATCCTACTTGAGTTAGAATGTTTATAAACCAGAGGTTCTGGGTAAATGAACTATTCAATGTCTTGAAAATGGGTAAACCATTTTCCTAGCCAAGTCACCATTTGTTATGTCTTGCATAACCACCCCATTTTTTTTGGATCAAAATGGGTCCCCCTTGTTTTTTTTTTTGTCCTTGGTGTTTTGTTTAGGTCTTAGGAGTTGTTCTTTTTCCTCCTACGTCATTATTTCTTTTTGGTTTGGTGGAAGCGGAGTTGGAATGGAAACGAGACTTAGAAATTTTGAAGGTTCCAAGTCTAGATTCAGTTCTAGTTCCGGTCTCGCCCTTGCCTCATTGTTCTTTTCATCATCTTTTGGTTTGTCTTTTGCTCTTGGGTCCATTTCTCCCTTGAGTTGTTCCTCATTTCTCTGTGTTTTGTTTTTTCTCTGGCGGAAGTGGAACCAAAATTGGAGTTTAACTTAGAACTTTGTAAAGGTTTCAAATTCTATTTCCATTCTGATCCCGCTCCTGCCTACTTGCTTTGTGTTTTGTCATTGTTGGTGTCTCAGTCGGGCCCAGTTTTCATTCTGGTCCTGCTTCCCATTATTTCTCTTTGTCCTTGTCTTGATGTTTTATTCCTTTGTGAGGAGTGAAACCAGAATTGAAACTAAACTTGGAACTTTGTAAAAGTTCCAGATCCATTTTTTATTCCAATTTTTCCCCCGTTGTCCTTTGTTGTTTGTTTTTCCTTGCTGCGGGACCGGAATAGGATTCAGAGTTGGATAAGAGACTTGGGTAAAGTTTCTTGTTTTGTTCTGACTCCGTGTCCACGTCCACCTTGCCTTTAGCTTCCACATTAGTTGACTACTTGGTTACGTTTTTGGTTCCGCTCCCGATCAACCGCATTTATTGCATTAATTACAACCTTCTCACATGCGCGAAATGATTTTTAAACTAAATCAAGGTTAACTAGCTCATTATCTTTATTATCTAAGTTGTTTTAGCAAACCAGAGCCAAGATAACTTTGAGAGGAGCATGACTTGATTGCGGAGGCACGTTGTGAGCGAATTCTTATCCATTTTCAACCATTCTTGTTGGCATTTCAAGGTAGGTTCTTTTCTCGTTCTTTTCCCGTTTGTGTTTGTCATTATGTTTTAGTGTTCTTGTTTGTGGTGTTCTTGCGCATTCACAAGATCTTTCATGTGAATCTTCACTCGTTCCCTTGTGTGTTTTTGGTTTCATTTTGCTTTTTCTGCCTTTCTGTTTGTTTCCTTTATAATTGTCATTTTTGTGGCAGGTTCGTTCTGTCGTGCCCTAGTTTCTAACTAGGGTTTCATTTCATGGAGTCCTTTTGCTTTAAATGTGTTAGAATTTGTTTAGATACCCCTTTGATCTTATTCCCGTGTTGGTTCAGTGATTTTCATGTCGGGTTTGCATTGGGGTTCATTCCCAAAGTGATCCCACTTTCAATAGTTGTTGACTCTAATCTTCACCCTTGCCCTTTAGCAGAAGTGGAACCAGAGTGGAGGTTGAACTTGGAACTATTGATTGATTTTGAATTCATTTTCTCCTCCAATCCCGGTTTTGATCTCGTTTCGGTCCTGATCCCACCTTGTGTTAAATTATTTCCCATTCCTGATTCTTCTTTTGACTCCGCTTTTGGTGAATATGAAATTTCACTAAGTATGGAAAGTTTTCCTGAGGAAGTAGAGAATGGTATTGGATGATGTCTTGATTTTCATGCTTTTGTTCATCTAATCTAGGGTTTTATTGCAGAAATAGTAGATGTCAGGAGCATCGGAGGAGGCTTCTCAAAGAATCCAACCTGCAGAAAGTTCAAGGCAAGGAACCAAGCCTAAGAAGATCAAGGTGGAACAACTCCCCTATACTTTGAGGTATAAGCACCAAAGTCCTACCATTACAGCTAGCAAGGTGGACTTGGATTGGGCAGATATCACAGACACAAACTTGGGCCCATTCAACTATGAAGAATTGTATGAAGAAACATTCAATGAAGATGTAATGGGGAGAACAGAGAGAATACTTCAATCTGTATTGGCACATGTTTCCCTCTTTCCTCTATCTATCCAGTGTCGAGAGTTAATACTTACTGCAGTTGGAGCTTATAACCCTGGAACCAGACAATGTGTGGACTTGCAGGGAAACATCATTATTGACCTTAAACTATAGATGATAAGGTTCATGTTCAATGAACCTACCCCACAAAGCCCCAAGTAGCTCAATGAGGCCAAATCCCTACAACTAAATAGCAACAAGAAGGAAACCAATAGGACTCACATGAACAAAAACTGGATGAGGGTTGAAAAGAAGTCCTTAGCCAAGCTTCCCGATTAGCCTAAAAGATCATATTTCTACAAGGAGATTGGTTATATAATTATGATGCTCTCCAGGGTGTTTGGGAAGAGATATTCCTCCCAGTTCAAGGAATGGATGTTTCTATTCATTCAAACCATTATAGATGGTAGGCAACAATTTGATTGGTCGATGATTGTATCAAAGAGCATACACAACCAGTTGCTCGAAGTGAGAGAGACCAAGATTTTCTTTATGACCTCTTATGTGATATATGCAGCTGCAAGGAGGGGCATCTTTCCTGGATTGAATGCAGTTGGAATATTGGGAGAAGACCAAGGATAGAAAATGGTGTGGGATCACTATGATCAACTCACCTTGCAGACTTTTGAGTCACACTATAGAAGAGTTAATGATGCATTTTTGTATATTATCATTAACTGGCTAATAGGAGATGTAGGCTACAAATTGAGTAGAGATGAATGGGGACATTAGTACATCCAATACCCCAAGTTCACTTATTTCAGGCTAGCTAGTTTTGATGGCCACCCTCATCTACTGCCTAGGTGTTGCAACAACAAAATTGTCTTGATGGAGTTCATTTATCAAGATATAGCATTTAATCTCAAGTTTTCCAATAAGCACAAGACTGGTTGTCACAAATTCACCATGAAGTTGGGTGAGTATAGTTGTGCACACAATGTGGCAGCCAAGGTAATTTGTGATGAAATAATCCATTTGAAGTTGGGTTTGTATACCTCTAGGAAGTATTTTGATCCCAAGCACAAGATGCAGGGTTTGCTTCCTACTATTTTTTATAAACATTTCAATTTGTTGGAAGATTTTTGGATGGATCTATAGGATGACTATGATCTGAGAAGAAGAAATTATGAAAGATTGCCCATCCCACTCATGGTTGATTATGGGGTAAAGGAGGACGTTCTTGACGCAATGTCAGATGATGGGGTAACCTTGGCTCCCCAATATGATGCTGAGAATATAGGCACTAAGGACTTAGATCCAGTAGATTGGGATGCAAAGGAATCCATTGATATAAAATAGATTGCAAGGTCAATCTTGGATAGAAGCATCCAATGGGTGGTTATGAGAATTAAGGAACCAAAAGCTTAGACTTCCAAAAAGAGAAAGGTTGCAGGTACCGCTCAAGGATACAAAAGAACAAAAAGAAAGACAACTCCTAAGGAGCCATTGGAGTTCTTCACTCCCAATTCTAGAGAGGAGCTTGAGCTTGCAATTCCTGCTCAGGATGTTCCTGAAGAACATGGAGAAGAGGCTACAACAAAACCTAGTGCTTCAACAACAGTTGAAGGTGAAACATCAACTCAACCTCCTCTCATAGAGCTGCAAATTGGGGAAATTCCTATGGAAACCTTTCACAAGGAAGCTAAATCCATGAAAGAGAAGGAACCTGAAATTGAAATTCATGATATTGATACAGATTCTGAGGCTACCCCATCAGATAGGGAGACTCATATGGTTGCATCCCTTGATGAAACTGAGGATGCAAGAACTGAGCATGTTTTGACTAAAGACGATTTGTGGAAGTTGTTCGAAGATGCTAAGAGAGAAGCAAATGCCAAGGCACAAGCTGAGGCACTTGCCAAACAAAAGGAGATTGATGCTAAGGCATAAACTGATGCATTGGTCAAACAACAAGAATTGGAGGCTAAGTCCAAGGCTGATGAACTGGCTAAGGAACAACAGCAAAGACAGCAGGAGTTGAAAACTAAAGAAGAGAGATAAATTGGCAATGTTGCAGAAGATCCATGATTTAGAGGAGGAAAAAGCTAGATAAATTAGTGCATAGCCTCCCTATATGTAATTTTGAGCTCTATTTTGTAAAGGTCAATTGATTGAAGAAGAATTAGCCACCTGATAAGATAGCAAATAGTGATTATAGTCTTTAGATTTTACCAGTTTTAAGAAAGATACATTGAAGACTCTGTTGTACTTAGAGACTTTACACTTTTTATGCGATTTAATGTTATTGTCAAGTTTGGATCTGAATGATAAGGTTAATGAATCATAATCATATGTATGCCATTGGATTTTGTGCATAATTTTTTTCTATTTGATGTAAATCAATAGGGGAAACCGGATCTAAGATTATTTCATTGAATTATCTATGAATGGAATTCATTTATGTCTATTTGATCTGATGTTAGCAATGAGTGGGTGATATGTTTTGATCTTGAAGTAAAGTTTTGATGAATGGTTGTGATTGTTGAATTAGCACTGTGAATGTATGAAATGGTGTAGGTTATGCTATGGATTTCATCATGTTATGATTTTGGTTAATTAAAAAAACAATTGTTGTTAAGGTACATGTCTAGATGTGAAGAAGTTATATTCATATTTTACTGTTCTAAAGCCTTGATCTATCTCTTTCTATTTATTTATACCCCCCAAACGTAGATTAATTGATATGATGCAATTTGTATTCCTTTATACCAACAGGCCCCTTGAATATTATAGTTGCATTGGCCATTGAGTAACATTAGCATAGTTGAGAACCAACTACCAGGACCTTGGAAGATAGATTGCTTTATTTTATCTTTCTTTTTCAGAAGAAATATGATAGGGATATTTTGTTTAATGTTTCTATGCTATTTTGACCATCAACAGTTATTGCCCCTATTTCTAGTTTCCCAACCCCTACCTTTTTGAAAATTGTGATGTCAGATATAGGGGAAGAAGTGAATATGAATATTGGGGACATACCAAAGGAGGTCTCCCTTATGAAGGATAATTTCCAGTCATCCCTGGGGAAGGTTCAATATTCTGGAGTGGGTGTTGATTTGGAAGAAGGAGACTAGTGCATTTGGACACCAACATGTCCTTGGAGGAAATGTCCTTCTTATCCCAAAAGGAGGCAGGAAACCTGAATGATACTTTAGCATTGTTTGGATTTCCTTAGCCCAGTGATAAAGATGATGAGGACGAATAGTCACAAGCCCCAATTAAATCTAAAAAGAAGAAGAAGAATTTGGATGTTGGGGGGGAGGAAATAAGGTCGGTAGACCATCCCAAAAGGATTATAGAACCAAAGACACGGTCAGGGATGTGGTTGCTGGGAAACAAAGAACTTTGGATTCGATCACAAGATCGAAGTCCAAAAAGAAGTAGCCCTGGTTGTTTCTTTGGGGTTTCGGTGGTGTTGTACCCTATTTTTCTCTATGAAGTATCTCTTCTGGAATATAAGGGGCCTTAATAGCCCATATAAATAGTTTTTGGTAAAAACCTGTATCCTGGACAATAAAGCGGATGTTCTTCTCCTCCAAGAAACCAAGATGAAGAAGGATACTTTTGATAAGTCAATTTTGAGCATTTGGCCTAGTGCAAATTATTTTTTTAGTGAGGCTGAAGGGACTTTTGGAGATATTGCTACCCTTTGGAATCCCTCTAAATTAAAAGGACCTTTGTGCTCTGCTAGTAGGAACAGTTTGATGGTTTCCTTGGAAGATTTTGCTTCCCAGGAGAAATGGAACTTAATAAATATCTATGCTCCCAACATGAGTAGGGATAGGTTGCTACTTCAGGAGAACTTAAATGATGCTATAAAAAATAGAAAATATTATCATTGGATGTTGGGAAGGGATTTCAATTCCCCCTTCTTCCTTCAAAAAATTCAAGGGGGATGGATGAATATTCAGATAGCATGGCTGAATTCCTAAACTCAATTGGCCTTATTGATATCCCTCTTCAAGGATTTAAGTACACTTGGTCTAATAGAAGGAATGGAAACCATCTGATCCAAGTCAAGTTAGATAGGTTTATGATCTCTGCCAATTGGAATATCTCCCAATTCGTCTCTCTTTCTATTCTCCCAAGATTTGGCTCTGATCATAATGCTCTTGTGCTTAAAAGAAATGTTGATCACAACAGGGGACCTTTCCCTTTTAGATTTGAAATTACATGGAGCCTTCACCCGTACTTTGTTGCTCTTGTTAAAAGTTGGTGGGAGGAACCTATAAGTGGCACCCCTATGTATTGCCTGGTGGAAAAGCTCAATAAAATCAAGCAAAGAGTGAAAGGGTGGAATAAGGTGACCTTTGGTAATATCTTTGAGATTAAGAATTCCATGAGAAACAACTTAAAGGAAGTTCAAGATAACATGGAGGCTGGTCTTGTGGATGATGAGATATGTGATAAGGAAGGAGACCTTAGATCTCAATGGTTTAAGATAAACAAAAAGGTGGAATTTTTTCGGAAACAAAAGTCTCTTGTTCAATGGAAAATTGAAGGGGATAGGAATACCAAATTCTTCCATCAATCTACCTTGAAACATAGAAGTAGGAATAGGATCATATCACTTTTGAAAGAGGATGGCTCCATTGTCCCCATCGAAAAATAAATTGCTAGGGAAGTTGTTCACTTCTTCGCCTCTCACCACATTGCCCTAGGCAATGCAAATTAGGTACATGATGACTTTCTTGAGGTGATCCCTAAAGTTATTTCTGATCTTGATTTAAAGAATATAATAATTTTGTCTCTATGGAAAAATTTAAAAAGTTTGTGTTCTCTTTTGGTGCTTTTAAAGCCCCTGGCCCAGATGGGTTTCCTCCTGCCTTTTTCTAGACCTACTGGGATATTGTCAAAAATGACCTCTTTAATGCTGCTAGAGATTTCTTCAGGTCGAGCAAGCTCCTAAACCAATTGAATGCCACCTTTATTTCCCTCATTCCAAAAAATATTGATGCCTCTTCAATTAAGGATTTAGACCTATAAGCCTCTACAATACAGTCTATAAAATCTTCTCTAAAATTCTTGTGTTAAGGCTCAAACCGGTGTTAGGAAAAATGATTGCCCCTAACCAGAAAGGTTTTGTCCAAGGTAGAAACATCCTTGATGTTGTCATCTCTACTCATGAAATTCTCCACTCTATGGACCATTCTAAAAATCCTAGGATGGCCTTCAAAATTGATATATCTAAGGCCTATGATACAGTCTCCTGGTCATTTCTCCTTGTTGTCCTTAGGAAGTTTGGGATAGAAGGAAGATTCCTTAAGCTAATATTTGTATGTGTTACCTCCCCCATGTGCTTTGTTCTGGTTAATGGTGTCCCCCAAGGATTTTTCTCTTGTGGTCATGGTCTTAGGCAAGGTGACCCCCTCTCACCCTATCTTTTCATAATTGTTGTCGAGGTTCTTGGAAGGAATATTCAAAAGTTGGTGGACTCTAAAGCCCTAAAAGGTGTTAAAGCTGCCTCATCTCTTTTTCCTAACTCCCACCAAGGTGTTGATGATATTCTCTTGTTTGGGGAAGCCTCGGTGGGGGAAGATGGGCTTTGGAAATAGGTTCTAAATGACTATGTTGTTGTTTCTGACCAGTTTATCAACTATGAAAAAAGAAAGATACACTTCTTTAATACTGACCACTTGGTCAAGGAAAGAGTGGTGAAAATATTGGGATGTTAGGAAGTTGTCCTACCTACAGCCTACCTTGGGTTACCTTTTATTTCCAAGAAGGAAATAATTACTAGAATCAACTAATTGAGAGAGTTCAAAAAAAGTTGGCAAGATTAAAGGGGAAGCTTCTTAGCTTGGCTGGGAATATCTAACTGTTGAAAGCCTCTTTACAAAATATTACTATTTACTACTTATCTCTCTTCAAACTTCTAGCCTTCATAGGGGAAAAAATAGAATAGATTCAAAGAAGATTCATGTAGTCTAGAACTGAAGAAAAAAACAATTGTCTCCGGTTAGTTGGGAAAAAGTGTGCACACCAAAAAGTGTTGGAGGTTTGGGGATAAGGAGAATCAATTTGCTTAATCAATCCCTAACTTCTAAAGTTGGATGGAACCTCCTCAAAGGGTCTAAAGACTGGGTGAATATTTTCCAAGCCAAGTATTTGAAGAACAGGAACCCTGGTTGTCTTCTCTCTATGACTGACCTGCCTAGTGGTTCTGTTTTATGGAATCACCTTGTTAAAATAAAAAAAATGTGTTGAATTTGGGGTTAGAAAAGGAATTGGAAATGGTAAAAATACTGACTTTTGGAAGGACCCATGGATTGAGACTTCTACTTTTTCCTCAATTGATGGATTAAACCCCCTCAAACAAAGCCTAATCAGGATATGTGGCAAAAAGGTTTCAGACTATGTCAATTGGGAGATGGATGAACCTAACTAGGAGTTCAATATGCTATTAAGGAGGGTTAATTTAAGAGGTAAGAGATAGATCAATTGGGATCTGACCCTGTTAAGGCTTCACAATCTAATTGGGGAGGTGAAGTGGTTTGATAGTGAAAGGGAAGATGAATGGGCTTGGAAGGGTAGCTCTTCGGGCTATTTCTTTGTAAAACAGGCCTATGAGGAACTAGTTAAGCCATTGTTAGACATTAGAGATCATAACTGGGAAAAAGTGTGGTTAAAGAACTTGGTTCCTAAAAGTAATCATTTCTGGTGGGTTGCCTCACACAAAAAAAATCTTACCATTGACAACCAGGTCAAAAGGGGGTTCTTGTTGGTTAATAGATGCTCCCTTTGCAAGTAGGATGAAGAATCAATAATGCACATCTTCTTTCACTGCCAGTTCTCTAGAGAGGTTTGGTCCTTCTTCCTGTCGTTGTTGTTCACTGAATGGATGTTTCCTCACTCTATGAAGATGTTTATAGAAAGCTGGTCAAATTTCCCCTTTTCCCATAAAGTTATTTTTGACCTCTAGAACCAAGTTCCCTCCTTTGTTACCTAGGGAATATGGAAGGAAAGAAATAACAAGATCTTCAGGGAAGTGGAGAGAAGTAGCTATGAGGTTTGCATGATAATAAAAACACAAATCAAGGAAAATATGGAGGTTGGAAGATATAGTTTCTCCAAAGTTTGGCCGAATTACAAAGAGATGAGGATAAAGCAGATATGGGGTATAAGCAAGGATCTTACTAACCTAAATTGGACCAAGATGTTAACTAGAAAGTCTATAGTGTGGACCCCTCCTCAGAAAGATTGGTGTGTGTAAGAAAATATGTGAATTAAACTAATCAATAACACACAACAGATGCAATGTATTACATTAAGGGAATCTAAATTAACAAAACACAATTCGATAAAGTGACTCCTTAAAAACATTCCATCTTCCTCTATTCTTAAATGTCCTAGTAATTGTGCTCTCAAATCTTAATTATGCACTAAATTACTGAGATGCCACCTAAGAAATGAGTAGCATCTAAGCTAGAATGCAGAAACTATTTCTACCCTCACATGATTTTGATGTTCTTGATTAAATGATGAACTAAGTGATATGCAGAATGGTGATTTGTTCTATACAAAATGCTATTAAAATGATGCACTACTGGATTAAACTAATGGAAATGCTGTGAGAATGATCCTAAATGTTATGAACAATCTAAGATACATCTAAGAATGCAGCCATGATTCTAAATTACTTGCTAAACTATTCTAAATGTTGAATCAAAATGAAATTAAGCTCTCCAATGCTAAGATGAATTCTGCAAAGTAATTGTATGCAATCTTCTCCTATGAAAAATTTGTAAATGAGCCTCTATTTATAGATTTCACCAAAGCATCAGGTGAGTTGGCAGCAATGGATGATCAAGATTAAGTCTGGAGAGATCGACAGTGAGAAGTGAGGAGGTTAGAGAGAATTAAGGAAATTGTCCCCTTTAGTAGAACAATCTTGCCAAGTGTAGAAAAGAATCAATGGAAAGAAGAAGCCATGTGTCCTTGAGTTGGTTAAAATTGTTGAGAGTAAATATCCATTTTAGAAATTACGAATAATTATTTTCATGTGACACATGGTGAGTTGGAAGATGAGGTGGAAGGAGGTTAGGAGAATATGGACAAATGTGACAAAATTCAAATTTAATGAGAGAGAATTAATCAAATAAAACAAATTGGTTAAACTTGTTCATTTTAATTAAATCATGAAGAAAGTGGTTTAGATAAGAGGAATTAAGAAATATGAACTACATAAATAAGCTTTGCAATTTATTTATATAGTAGAGGAAATAAAGATTTTATTAATTAAATATTCGATATTTAATTAATATTCTCCAGACCAATTTTCGATGTATACATTTTTCCCCTCTTTGAAGTGATGTGTTTACGCATTGCTTCAAAGAAAAATTTACAAGTGTTGCTAAAATTTTGACGATGCCCTAGACAGTAATTTTCAGAAGATAATGACTATATGCCCCCTCGGGAGATAAATCGAGGAATTTTTGACAATAAAAGATTTTTGATGATTTTTGAAATTTTTTGATGATGTATGATGATGAAATTCTGATTTGATGATATTCTAGAGATTTATCTCCTGATATGGAAGAATTGAGCTGCCCCAATTAATTGACCCTTTTAAAAATTAAAATATCCCACCAAAATTACCCTTATTAAGGGGTAAAAAGTGAAAAGAGGATTCATTTGTGCATTGGTAATTTTGAAAATTTGTGGAGTGAGAGAGAATTCTTGAGCATTTGAGTGAAAATTTTGATCCCCTACGAAACTCATCAATTTGAGCGGGTGTCGTGACACAAATAGCCAACGGGATACAGACCTTCGGTATGAATTTCAAAACTTTTCTTGTGAATTTTGAATTAATTTTCCCATGTTTTTCCTTTCAAATTTTTGGTTTTTTCTTATTTCGGCGCATACAAATTTTTTTGTGGTGCATAGACTAGATGTTCTAGTGCATCCACCTAGAGTTTTAGCGCATCTGATAGGTATAGTGGCATATCCATAGACTATAATAGTGCATCCAGAATTTGGTGCATAGATAGTCTGTAATAGCGCATTAGGGTTTTAGATAGGGCATCCCTGAGAAATCGTGCATTGAAGGAATTACGCAGTGTATCAAAGGAATTCTTTGGCGCATTGAAGATCTGTTATGGCGCATAGACCGAATTTGATGGTGCATCTTCCTTTTAGCGCAATGAAGTACTATTATGGCGCATCTAGGACAAAATTGAAGATTTTGTAATTTTACGTCTGAAATTTGATGATGTTTTCTCACGTCAACCAATGATTTGTTTTTAATGATAGATTAGATGATTTAGTGATCTCATGATAGGCGAGATGCACTAATGATGATGTTGTTTTGACCTCATGATAGGCGAGGATCAAAATAGATGTTCATGAGATTTGATGGAAATATCACTAGAACTGATAGGATGATTGATTACTTTGCTGATTTGATTTGATTGATTGATGTGTTGATTACGATGTTTTATAATGATAGGAGACAGATTTAGATAATCTTCAGTCCCAAGAGAGGTTCCCACAGACTTGGGAGATGATCCCACATCTGTCACATGCCGATAGAGATATCATTGAGCGATGCAGATTATCCTCACTAATTGATATGCCCCGGATTAGGATTAATCAGGGATTGTTGACTGCATTGGCAGAGAGGTGGCATAGCGACCACAACACTTTTCATCTGGCCACCAGAGAGATGACTATTACACCCAAGGATGTCTACATGATTTTGTAGATTCCTATGGTGGGTGATATCATGACCTATGATCACACTGAGCAGGGAAGTACAGATGCTCTATGCCAGATATTCCATGATGATCATATTGTTGGGTGTGAGATTCCTTGGCAAGAGATGTTTGAGATGTATGCCCCTTTTCCTTTTGTGCTTGCAGGATTTTTCAGCTGCTTCTTATGTCCCGACAAGAGGGAAAATGGATTATCTGTTGGTTGGGGTCGGACATTGGAGTAGATGATTCGATTTGGGACCCGTTTCACTTGGGGTTCATGTATGCTTGTGTAGTTATACCATGATTTGCACCAGGTAGTGTACCTCAGAGGAGCCAGTCTATCCACAGGTGTGACCCTCTTACAGACGTGGGCCTGGGAGCATATTGTGGTGACACGGCCAGAGACAGACATATTTTGACTATTTGGGAGATCCTATGTCTATGGTTATGTAGGCCCAGTTGTCCAGCATAAGCTAGGAAAATTCGAGTATTAGAGACAAGTACTAGATGACTTGGATTCAATTACCTGGTGACTGTATGTAGACAATGAGCAGTGGGTTGAGGATCATTTGGAGATGCCTTATTTTATGACTGCAAGATACCTCATTGGGCGAACACACTTTATTATCAAGAGATTCTTGTTGCAGAGGGTGCTAAAACAGTACGAGAGAGTTCAGGGGATACCTCTGGGATTGGCTATGTATGCACAAAGGCAGCAGGATGCGACCGAGTGGAGGCCCACATTATCTTATGATGCTGCATGTGATGACTATCATCATTTACAGCCAGTGATCTGGGATTACCTTCCGGATATTGTTGAGGGATATATGACTAACGAGTACTCATAGTATTTTGTTGAGCATCCATTTCTGAGGATTTTGAGACCTGATGAGCCAGGGTCAATGTTAGAGGACGATGAGGATAGACCACCCAGATGGAGGAGGGGTAGAGGTGGAGGCGAGGAGGAGGGAGGAGGTAGTGATGGTGGTGGGGATGATGGTGGTGATGATAGGGGAGATGACGGTGGTGATGGAGATGGAGGAGGTGGTGCTCACCCTGTATTAGATGTTAGAGTGCCTTGCAGGAGGCGATCCTTAGTGGCAGCAGCACAACAGCAGGTGTAGATACGGTTGTCCTTGCAGCAGCAGCAGTCTCAGATTACAACATTGCATGCCCAAGTTCAGACCTTTCAAGGCTAGTTGACACAGGTGCAGGGACAACTACAGACGCAAACATAGTTGTTGGCACAGGTTCAGGCACAACTCTTACAATCCCAAGGACAGATACAGACTCTGACGATCGAGAGGGATGCTGCCAGATAATAACTGGCTTAGGTGCAAAGCCAGGGATAGGTACAGGTACAGGGCCAGGTTGTTGCATTGACTATAGAGAGGGATGCATTGAGGTGACGGGAAAAGCAGGCAAAAGCAATCACTGAGAGATTGCAGCAGGCTGCGACAGATGTCAAGTCCACAGACTATTTTAGGGAGGTTTATCGTACTGCACAGGAGGCCCAATTTTACAGAGACCGATATCATGAGTTGGTTCCTCCTGAGCGACAGGCGAGCTTTGCACAGTCCCGATCTGGCAGGTCATAGTCTCAGACAGTCAATGTAGGTGTCATACAGCCATTTCCTGGACATCAGAGAGATCCAAGTGCAGGTCCATTAGGTACAATGAGAGGTACAGGTCCAGGGATGTCAGTACCATCTGGAGGGAGCATTACCTAGCTCTGATATTGGATGCTTTATTGTGATGTGTACATATATACACTGATACTCGATGATTTACTGCCATTTTGATGATGTATTTCTTCATATTCAGATATCCTTGTACACTTGACATCATTTTTGAGATATATATGCAACGATGATGATGGTTGACCTATGTGTTTTATTGTGCGTTGTTCATGATGGATGCATTTAATTTCCTATTATGTATGCTTATGTGATATTTCATGATGATGATATGATATGTCATGGATGCAACATGTGTTATGATCCTATGATGCTTTTATGAATGATGTCTATATGTTTTTTTTTTTGTACTTTTATGATGCAACTATGTATGATGCAATGGATGGATAATGATGTTAATGCAAAAGTGGATGATTCTAATGATAGATAATTCTACATGTTCTTATGAATGTATGATATGCCTGATGATCTATGTTTTTTTGTATTTTCTAATGAAAATATATGAATGCCTGTATGAAATGGATGAATGGAAATTTACATATGTTGGTGCTTTGTGTCTAAAAATGTATGACTAAATGTATATGGATGGAAATTATATGATCAATGCATTTGTTTCTGGATTTTCATGATACAAATATATATATGATCTAATGACTATGATAAATGCTTTATAGAATGACATGGTAATGCATTTGTTTTTAGATTTTCATAATGCAAATATATGATCTAATGATTAGATGAATGATGAAATGACATGATAATGCTATGAATGATGTTCTAATGCTCATGCATCTAAATGATCTTTTTGATAATGTCAAATGTACTCAATCTGTTAATGATAGAAATAACATCAACCTTGGAGAAATCTATAAATACCACTACAACATCTAGTATGAATGCAACCTAAAAATGCAACTCTAACAATGCAATGTTGTCATCCCAGTAATCAATTTATTGTCCTTGGTATCATCATTGAGCTTTTTAAAATGTTGAAATTGAGTACAAACATTGATGGTATAATTAAACCATGATGACCTGAGTACTACTTTCATGATGTTTGATAGTGCAAGTTAACACAAGCATCTAGGTATAATTAAACCGAGATGACCTAAGCATTCCTTGTGTAAATAGACAAGAGTTAATCATTTTCCTATGTGAATCCAGAATGTCATCAGTGATACTTTGTAGAGCACGTCCCACGACGATTCACATAGTAGTAATGATCAACTCACAGACAACAAACAAAGAAAAGAAAAAAAAATATCATTCTCAATCATAGCTTCTCTAGTTCTTGACATCCTTGAGTTGCTCCTGAGAAATGATAACAACAATCACAATGCAAATAATTTGAACATTTGTGTTAAAGTGATAAAACTATGATTCAGAGTATCATCACCAAATGAAACTTGTTTTTTGATTGATTGCTCTTGTTGTTGTTGATTCAGATTATTGTTTTTGGTGAGTTTGATTGATGTTCATAGTTGTAGCCCATTTGATTGTTGTGTTTTCGCCATGTTGTCATATTGTTGTTTGTCTATCACTTTGTAAGCTCAAAGATGGATTGCCCCCAGTGAGTTCAGGATTTTTCCCCCAGTGGAAACAAACCAATTTTATTATGGATATGTACAATGATCGGCAAGCCAAAGTGAGACACGACCGACACAACAAAATATGTACATGAGGCTCAAATGAAGGATGCGGATAGTGACAGTAAAGATCCAATGATCGACACACATTCCCACTGAGGAAGAAGCCAACCTGTCACAAATAGCACCTATTTCTAGGTTTTCACTACTTGCTTTTATTGCACTTCTTTTTTAGATTTTATGATTTTTTTGTATTTTTCTCTTTTTTGATTTTTTTTTGTATTTTTCTCTTTTTGATTTTTTTGTATTTTTCTCTTTTTTTTTTGTATTTTTCACTTTTTATTTTTTTGTATTTTTCACTTTTTTTATTTTGTTGTCATCACCAAGATGCCTGTTTGCCAAGTTTTCACCAAGATGACCATTTTTCAGGACATTTTCTGATGTTTTTGTATTTTTTCAGGACTTTTTCTGATGTTTTTTGGATTTTTTCAGGACTTTTTCTGATGTCATGGATGAGTCATGTGTAGAATTTCTTGAGATGGAGGTTGTTCATGGGCTCTTCAAATAGGTCCCCTTTTGGCATGGATAACTAGTATGCTCTTGACCAATAGACTGACACAATGACAAAGGGACCCAGCCAATTTGGTTCAAACTTTCCTTTCTTCTCTCTATCATGCTGATTGTGTGGGTTCTCCTTCATTACCAGGTCACCAACTTGAAATGTTTTGGGTTTGACTTTATGATTGTAACTTTTGGACATTCGTTGTTGGTAGGCTTTCAGGTGGTTCACTGCATGTTGGCATTGTTCATCTAATAGTTCCAGTTCATGTAATCTAGATACTTGATAGTCCTCATCAGAGATGATACCCTTCAATGAAACCCTGAGAGATGGCAATCCAACTTCAATGGGTACAATGGCCTCATACCCATATACTAGAGCATATGGTGTGGCTCTGGTTGGTGTGCAAATACTGGTGCGGTATGCCCACAAAGCAGGGTTTAATTGGATGTGCCAATCACAACCTGCATCATTGACTATTTTCTTCAATATTTTTAGAATAGTTTTGTTGTAGGCCTATGCCTGACCATTTCCCTGAGGATAGTATGGCGTAGAGAAGTGATGTTGGATATTGAACTTCTCACACAATTCTTGCATGTCTTTATTTTTGAATGGTCTTCCATTTTCAGTGACAATGGATTGAGGTATGTCATACCGACAGATGATGTAATTGAGGATGAATGATGAAATTTTCTTTCTCATGATGGTGATTAGAGGAACAACTTCAATCCACTTTGTGAAGTACTTTGTAGCTGTGATGATAAACTTGTGTCCATTCGATAAAGATGGATGGATTTTACCAACAAGATCTAGTCCCCATTGATAAAAGGGCCATGTTGATGCAAAAGGTTGAAGTTCTTCCGTTGGCACATGGATGAGGTTGCCATGAATCTGAAACTTTCGACATTTCTTGATGAACTGGAAAGAATTTTTCTCCATGCTTGGCTAGTAGTATCCTAAACAAAGGAGTTTCTTGGATAAGGTCAAACCGCTTGAATGTGTTCCGCAAACACCCTCATGAACTTCCCGTAAAATCATTTCAAACTCATCACATTCCAGACATCAGAGGAGAATTTCGTCGAGACCTCGTCAGTATAGTACATCCGCGATAAGAGTATGTTGGGCGGCTTGGAAAATGAAATTTCATTGTTGATTTCTAGATAGGTCAGGTGGAAGAGTGTTATCTTTTAGGTAGGTATAAATTTCACCATAGATTGAGGCATTGGTATCGGCTAGGTGACATATGACATGGGACTCGGTATCGTCATAAGTAGGGGAAAACAGTTGTTCCACCAAGAACTCGTAACGACTTCTCTTCTCGAGAATTTGTAACAAGGAAGCAATAGTGGCCATGTCATCAGTAGCTTTATTGTCCACTCTTGAAATCTGTTCAAATTTGATATCCATGAAGTATTTCTTAAAATCATCAATCATTCTTTTGTAGGGCATTAGGTTTTTGTCCTTTGTTTGATAATCATCATTGACTTGGTTAATGACCAAGTGAGAATCTCCATATACTTGCAATTCTGGAATTTTCCATTCTACAACTATTTTAATGCCGATGATTAATGCTTCATACTCTACCATGTTGTTGGTACAAGGAAAAATCAATTTGTATTATTTTGGTATGGTATGTCCTTGTGGAGTGACAAATAATATTCATGCCCCTGATCCATATTGGGTGTGTGATCCATCAAAGTATAATGTCCACTGTTTTGTAGCCAAGGTAAGGACATCAATATCTGGAAATTCAATGTGTAAAGGATGATCATCTGGTAGAGGTGCTTCAGCTAACTGGTTAGCGATGGCTTGTCCTTTTATTTCCTTCCTATCCACATATTAGATGTCAAATTCCCTGAGTATCATAACCCACTTGTCCAGTCTTCTAGTTAGGTTAGCTTTGTTGAGAAGGTATTTGAGAGGATCTATTTTGGCTATCAACTTGATGGTGTGAGTTAGAATGTAGTGCCAAAGTTGTTGGGTGGTGAACACTACTGCCAAGCAAGCCTTTTCAATGGAGGTATAGTTGATCTCATAGCCATTTAGTGTCTTGCTGATGTAGTAAATTTCCCTTTCTTTTCCTACTGGATCCTCTTGTGCTAACAGGGCTCCCAATGATACCTCAATTGTAGCAATGTATAGCAAGAGTGGTTTTCCTTCTGCTGGTGGTACTAAGATAGGTGGATTCATTAGGTATTGTTTCAATTGGTTGAAGGCTCCTTCACATTTCTCATCCCATCAGAAAGAAACATTTTTGTGTAGAAGGTGAGTGAAAGGATGGGTCTTCTCTATCAGTTGAGAAATAAACCTTTGGATTGATTGAAACCTTCCTTGCAGAGATCGTAGCTAACTTATGTTTTTGGGTGGTGGAATTTCCAGGATAGCCTTAACTTTTTCCGGATCTACCTCGATGCCCTTTTCCTAAAACTATGTATCCCAGGAGTTTAGTTGAAGTCACTCCAAACACACATTTCTTTGGATTCAATCATACATTGAATTTCTCTAGTCTAGTGAATATTTTTTCTAAGATCTCTAAATGTCCCTCTCTGGTATATGATTTAGCTAATAGATCATCCACATAGTCTTCCATGAAAATATGCATCATATCATGAAAAATGGTTGTCATGGTGTGCTGATAAGTAGCTCCTGCATTCTTCAGTCCAAATGGCATGACATTCCAACAGAATATTCCCCATGGGCATGTAAAGGTTGTCTTATCTTGATCCTCTAGAGCTATTTGATTTTATTATAACTGGGAAAACCATCCATAAGTGACAACATGCCATATCCTACCGTCAAATCCACTATGATGTCTATGTTCGATAGAGGAAAATCATCCTTGGGACAAGCCTTGTTGAGATCTCGGAAATCTATAAAAATGTGAATGCTATTATCAGGCTTTGAGACTGGCCCAATATTGGAGATCCACTCGGCATAGTCAATGGGTCTGATGAATCTTGCATCTAACAACTTCTTCAGCTCTGCTTTTACTAATAAGGTAATATGTGGATGCATTTTCCTTAGTTTTTGTTTGACTAGTTTTACTCCTGGTGGAAAGGAGAGATGATGCATGATGAGTTCTGGATCAATCCCTGGCATGTCGGCATATGACCAAGAAAAGTTGACTTGTTTTTCTATGAAAATTTTGAGAAAGCTTGGTTTTTCTTGGTCTGTCAAAGATGTTGCTAGATGGATAATCTTCACTGTCTCTTTATTGTCGATATTGAAAAACTGGGTGGGTTCAATCAACACCTTTGATCTTTCTTGAAATTGCTCTGGGAGAGTATCAAACCCTCCATCCTTCGACGCCTCAAATAGGTTTTCACCGTTGGATGCACTCTTTATTTTTACTTTTTCTGGATCTGATACTGCCATTGAATGGTTCCACCATTAGATCTATTTCCTGTATTATTCATTTTGTAGTTGGAAGATTTGATACTCCCCTGTTCATAAGCCTTGTTACGATGTTCAATGGTGGAATATGTTTCGAGATTGTTGGCACATAGGAAATTTATGATGGCATCATTGTTTGAAAATGTAGGGATGTCAAATGGCTCAGTTTGGTCCCAGTCTATGAGCTTGGGATGTACTAGGGGTAAGAAGTCACCAGAATGGTTAAGGTTGAAGATGGTAAGAGTCCTAATGGCGGTGTCTTCGATTTTTCCAATAGAAAAATTAAGATCTATAAGGTAACTTTCCTCTGAATTATCTATTTCACTTCGAATTGAATCGTCTCTACTGGAATCATCAAGGTGTTGCAATCCTACTTCAAGCAGTCTAGAACCCAAACCTTGTACCTCTTCGAGTAGGGGTGCATACTTATGTACCAAATCAATGTCCTTGTCATGACAAGACTCTTTTGATAGGGAATCCCACTCATATTCATTAGAATCAGTTTCATAATCTTCACTAGCCTGTAACTGCAAATTCTTTCAAGCACCTTATGAGTCATCTTTTCTTTTGTATCCTCTTTATAACCCAGCCCAGTCTTGTCTTTTGGATTAATTAAGATGGGTTGAATGGGTTATACAATTCCTTCTTTCCTTTTTCCTACAGGGCCTTTTCCTTCATATCCCATCTTTTCCAGGATAGTGAAATCTTTTCCATATTGTGTTGTTTGTACATTTGCAGTTGTTGCTTGAGATTCTTCTTCATCCTTATAGAGCCAGTTTAGAATATCTTTGTCTTCTACTTCATCAAACCTAGTTCTTTCTTTTATAAACCGACCATCAAATTTGGTAACTGGTTGTGATGTCTATTGTGTTGATGTTGAGGGTTGTCCATATGACTTTGGAGAAGAGAATTGTGAAAGACATAGTGATCGTTCAATGAAATATTCACCAACACCTATGTCTTTGATTTGGAATTTTTCATCAAATTGTTTTGACAAGGCATTCAATTGAGCTTCATGATTTGAGGAAGTGGACGAAGCAACTTCTTCTTTCTTCTCAGACTGTTTAGACATGGAACTAAATTGACCTTCATGATTTGAGGAGATGACCAATAGTTTGGATGAAGAACTTGACTGGCTCTAATCATTGGAAGGGATGGAAATGGAAGCTTCTTTGTTATGAGGCACAAAAACATCTTGGACAGATTTCAGGGTATTGCAATACTGAGGACTATTTGAATCAGCCGAAATGGTGATTTCTTGGCCACCACAAGGAAACTTCAAACATTGATAGTAGGTTGATGAAACCGCTTGCATTTCATGGATCCATGGGTGACCCAATAGTATGTTATAGGTCAAATCCTTGTCTAAGACTTGGTAGATTACATCTTTCTGAATCGGTCCTACTTGAATAGGTAAGATAATCAATCCCTATGAAGATATTTCCTCATCATCATATGTTTTTATTGTAATCTTTTTCTTTGAATCAATTACATTCTCAGAAAATACTAAGGCACAAACAAGATTTAAAGTACATATATTCATGTCGGCTCCTCCATCTATTAGGACATGTTTGACACGATGTTTATGAATTAGGACTTCAATATGAAGAGCAGCATTGTGGGGATGAGAAATAGATGCGTCATCATTTTTTGAGAAGGATAAGCAATGTGGCACAGTCAAATGTCCCACCATGGATTCGAATTTACAAACTTCCAGATTTGTTGGTACCGTTGTGTCCACTAGGGCTTTTTCCAAAATCTCTTTGTGGGCGGGTGAAATCTTGAGCAATTCCAATATTGATATTTGTACAGGGATCTTTTGTAACTGGTCTAGTATGTTGTATTGATTGGATGAGGCAGTGGATGTTTTAGATGAACTTCCTTTTAAGACATATTTGGCTTGTGCTCTTGTGGTTGCATTTCCTGGTATGATGTCTTGTTTCCCATTGATTTTAATGACATTTATTTGAGTATCATTTGCAGCCATATCTGGTTTGATGTCATTGATTTGATTTTCAAGGATAATTATTTCTTGTTCTTGTTGGATTGGAGTGTCATAGATTGGACTATTAGCTGCAATAAGGTCTTGATGGTCATTGGTTTCAATGGTATTCATTTGATCTTCTGCTACTGAGATATGATTTATGACAATATCATAGGAATAGTTTATGTTCTTTCCCTTGTTGTTTGTTGTAGAGGACTCCCCTTTTTCATAATTTGGTAAAGGATTTTTAAATGCTCCGTGATTGGCATTTTTTTGGAGTCCCTCTATTCGTCTGATCTTGTTATCTATCAAATCTTGTATTTTATGTTTCAATTGCATGCAGCTATTTGTTTGATGGCCTTTGCACCAAATAAATTCATAGTAATAGGCATCATTCCACCATGATGATTTTACTTTTGGTTCAAAGCCTCAAGTTTTGGGTAGTGTTATGAGGTTATTTTCAAGAAGTTCCCTCAATGAAGATTCGTATGATTGACCCAAAGGCATAATTTTTTAGCGGTTTGATTGTGTTTGATACGGTGGAGATTTGGACGTGGTGTTACTTTGATTGTGGCCATTTTGATTATTGGGTGGGTTGACATTTTGAATAGTGCCTTGATTGATGTTTTGATCGGTCCTAGTTGTGGTTCCCGATAGAGTAAAGATTGGTTTAGCATTATGTGTTTCGGCAGCACCATCGTTGGCATTCTTGTTCCTTGTGAAAATTTTGGGTTTCTCATTGTTGTGATGGTTAGAAGAGCTAGCATTGTTTGATCCTTCATTGTGAATTTTCAATACCCCTCTTTTGACTAAAGCTTCTTTAATTTTAACATTATTTTCTACCATCTTCTCAAAGCTAGGGGGACATTGTAATCGCAGTCTATAGCTCATTTCACTGTTAAGGTTATCAATGAAAATGTCCATCTTTTCTTGTTTGGGTATGGGATGAGCGTATTGAGCAAATAACCTTCTCCACCTTTGTAAGAATACAAGAAAAGATTCTCATTTTTTTTTGGTATTACAAAGATCCTTCATGGTTATCTCATGTGCAATGTTATATGAATATTGTGTGATGAATTTTTTGACAAGTTCTTTGAATGATTTTATGCCTGGTTGTAGTTTCAAAAACCATTCCATACAATGGCCTCCCAAGCTACGAGGAAAAAGTCTCATTAAGTATGTGTCCTCACAAGCAAACTCAAGACTCATGGTTTGAAACTCTCTCACGTGATCTATGGGGTCCGATTTTCCATTGTATTTGTCATATTTTGGTAAGTCACAATTTGGGGGAAATGGTATCATGTTTAACCTTCTATCAAATGGATAGGGAAAAATATCTTGCAACAAGTATCTTTTTGGAGTCCCTCCTTGCATGTCTTACAATTTTTGTTGAAGGTTCTGCATTTGATGTGTTAGGGTAGCCATTTGATCCGTAGTGGGTGTTTCGATTTTAGTTTTCTTTGGGGTTCCTTTCAATTTATTGACATCAAAATCACTTGGTAATTTGACCCCTTGGTTTGCTATCATTAGCAGGTATTTTTCCCCATCCTTTTCAAAGATTCTTTCTAGGAATTTAAGAAATTTGGGATCTTGGTTTGCTTGTTCTATTTCCTCCTTTGTTATCTCTTCCATTTCGTTTTAAGAAATCTTGTGAAAGGGATTTTCTTTTGGTTCACCCATGGTATTTTGAGGTTCAAGTTCCTTGTCCTTAAGTTTTTTCTTTTGAGATCTTGTTAAAATGGGCATGCAAATGATGAAGGTTTGCTAAAAATTTGATCGTTATTTGAGAGTGCTAAAGGAATACCTAGGTCGAATAGAATTATGAATTCTATTGATGTAACCAAGGTGAAAAAATTTGATGTAAAGTGTATTATTTCGAGATGAAGGATGATTAATCCTAATAGGGAAACTCAACTTGATGATCAAATTTTGGGTTTTGATGATGATTGGGCACTTTTACATGTGGGATCAAAGTTTAGGTAAAGGATTTCACTTGGAGAAGTCAACTTTTACAAGTTTAGACTCTAAGGAGTTACTTAAGGAATAATTTTGAACTTGAGAAGATTCTACAATTTTGGTTCCAATTATGAAATGGGGAACAAATTTCCTTCTTAGATGAGATGTTCAAATCTTTAGAAAAGTCTTGGATTTTGGCAATAGTAAAACAAATACAAGTTGGGGTTATTCTTTGAAGCTTTCCTATAGAAATTGAAGAACAATCTATCTCTAAATTCGTAGAGTGTTGAGAGACGTTTTTGATGAGCTTTCGGACTAAGAGCTATTGAATTTGGTTTTCGGATTTTAATCTTTCGTGAAATCATTGGATAAAGACCATGTTTAGCCTCAATTGTTCCAGAGAAATGATCCTGGATTGGAAAATTTATCTAAATCTGGTTTCAAAATGTTGGATAGGAGTCAAATTCAGCTCTTTGGTTATGAATTTTGGTGAATGCACTGTAATAGTCAGTGTATGCACTAAAAGGAAGATGCGCTATAACATGGATTGTATGCGCCACAGAAAGGTTTGAATGCACCATAGAATTAGGTATATGCACTGTAGAATAGCTCAAATGCACCAAAGTTTTAGGTTTATGTGCTACATAATTTGGTTAATGTGCCACAAAAAGTAGGGGATGCGCTGATAAAAGTTGTGAATGCACTATAACAGTGGGTGAGTGTGCTAGAAAAAGTAGTTAATGCACTATAGAAAATAGTTAATGCGCTGAACCGGGTAATGTAACAGTTTGTTGCCAGTTTACTTGATTTTTCTAGTTTTTGGTCAGACAATGGTTTGTTTCAAGTGATGTGTTATGAATCACAGTTTTGTACTTTTCCAGTGTGTAAGGTTTTGTTTGAAGTTTGTTTTGATTTGATAAACACAATCAAGCAATGTACACTCATATGGCTATGAAAGACTATATTCTTTTGGATTCCACGTGGGTTTTACCCCAACCGCACTTATTATTAGCAGATGAATTTAGAAGCTTGGCCACACAGGCTCCCCCTTACAGTGCACTCACTTCTCAGGTCGACCAAGCTTCTAGCCCCCATAAAACTCCCATTGCAGGCTGATCATCTCTACTAAAACTGTGAGAATGTGGATGCCTTTGCAACGACCATTGCTATACCAAAGAATAGATAAAGGTTTTTGGCCAATCTACAACAAGGGTTCTAGTACGATCATTTTGTTCATGGGGGATAATCCATGTGGCGAGAGACCATTGCTGCCCTTCTCATCAAAACTATCCTCGTGATATTGGCCTTTGTTCTAGTATCCACATTTATATACCAGTTGGAAGTCGCTTGGATTTAGCGTGTTACCAGTTGGGTTGCTCCCTTGGGTGATTAATTTTTCCCACAAGCTAGACCCTCTAGGATAAACAAAAGCAAGCAAGTATACCCCTAGTTCGATCAATCTTTATTTTGCATGAATAAAGAGAGAACCCATGTTGTATACTCCACTCACACTCATAGATAAACAAGAATGGGTCTGGCTTTTTGGTCACCTAGTTAAGAGGAGAGCATATGCCTACCATTCAATACACACAACAGACATGGTGTTCATTCCTTTCTAATTAGTCTAGATTCCTAATTTAAGCATAAAGGAAATAAATCACTCCAGCCCCTACATCAAATTTAATCAGTAGTTTGCAATAAATGTTTCTTTGACAGAGTTCTTGAGTTTCAGTAGATTCTCTGACATCATTTACAAAGCTTACACAACAGAAAAAAATATTCATTAGTTTTCAAACTCGGAAGAAACTTGCAGAGAAAATCAAATGCGCCATTATAGTAAGCAGATGCACCAAAAAGGTAAATGCACTGCAAAAATAAATCAATGTGCCATAGAAAATATGAAATGCACTACAAAAAGTTGTCAATGCGCTATAGAAACCCCTTATGCGCCACAGAATGGCATAGATGCGCTGGAGAAATCCTTTCTTGCACTAGAACAGTCGGTGAATGCACCAAAGAATCTTTCATATGCACCGGGTGAATTAGTTGTTGCACCAGAGAAACTCACATCCGAGCCTGTAAAACATACTTTCCAGAAAATATCAAAATAATAGGGGCTAGGCCCCACGATGGGTGCCAATTTATGTGTGTAAGAAAATATGTAAATTAAACTAATCAATAACACACAACAGATGCAATGTATTACATTAAGGGAATCTAAATTAACAAAACACAATTCGATAAAGTGACTCCTTAAAAACATTCCATCTTCCTCTATTCTTAAATGTCCTGGTAATTGTGCTCTCAGATCCTAATTATGCACTAAATTACTGTGATGCCACCTAGGAAATGAGTAGCCTCTAAGCTAGAATTCATAAACTATGTCTACACCTACATGATTTTGATGTTCTTGATTAAATGATGAACTAAGTGATATGCAAAATGGTGATTTGTTGTATACAAAATGTTATTAAAATGATGCACTAATGGATTAAACTAATGGAAATGTTGTGAGAATGATGCTAAATGCTATGAACAATCTAAGATACATCTAAGAATGCTACCATGATTCTAAATTACTTGCTAAACTATTCTAAATGTTGAATCAAAATGCAATTAAGCTCTCAAATGCTAAGACGAATTTTGCAGAGTAATTGTATGCAATCTTCACCTATGAAAAAGTTGTAAATGAGCCTCTATTTATAGGTTTCACCAAGGCATCAGGTGAGTTGGTAGCAATGGATGATTAGGATTAATTTTGGAGAAATCAACGGTGAGAAATGAGGAGGTTAGAGAGAATTAAGGAAATTGTCCCCTTTAGTAGAACAATCTTGCCAAGTGTAGAAAAGAATCAATGGAAAGAAGAAGCCATGTGTCCTTGAGTTGGTTAAAATTGTTGAGAGTAAATATCCATTTTAGAAATTACGAATAATTATTTTCATGTGACACATGGTGAGTTGGAAGATGGGGTGGAAGGAGGTTAGGAGCATATGGAGAAATGTGACAAAATTCAAATTTAATGAGAGATAATTAATCAAATAAAACAAATTAGTTAAACTTGTTCATTTTAATTAAATCATGAAGAAAGTGGTTTAGATAAGAGGAATTAAGAAATGTGAACTATATAAATAAGCTTTGCAATTTATTTATATAGTAGAGGAAATAAAGATTTTATTAATTAAATAATCGATATTTAATTAATATTCTCTAGACCAATTTTGGATGTATACAATTGGATTAAGTGTAACTTTGATGGGTACTCCAAAGGCAACCAGGGTGTAGTAGGGGTAGGGGGATTGCTTAGAAACCACAAAGGGGAGTGCATTGTGAGCTTCATTATTAACTTGGGTGTTTGTTCCAATAACAAAGCTAAGGCTATGGCTATTTTAGGGGGCTTAAAGACTCTTAAGGAGTATGGCTTTAAAAATGTAATTCTGGAAAGAGATTCTACGTTAATAGTAGATATATTGAATAGAGTGGCTACACCCCCCTGGGAGCTAAAAAATATCATTGACAAGTGTCTATCCCTCAAGAATTATTTTACCAACAACAAGGTGCAACATGTATACAAAGAAGGGAATAAGTTTGTTGATTGTGCTGCCAACGAGGTGCTGAGGTGTATGGGGTGGACCCGTTGGGTTAATAATAACCTGCCGAGGTCTTTAAGGGACACGATTTTAAATAAAAAATTTGAGAATGATTATAATTTACAAAGATGAAGTGTGGAAGTTGCGTGGGAAGCTTGGGAGACCTTGTGTTTTAAAAAGAATGCAATTTAATGATGATAATTGTGGTACGGTGTTGAGTTGGTTGATCTTTTTTGGAGGTAAAATTAATCATTATCTCCTTCCTGAGGTGATCAAGGATCACATGGAGATTTTCAAGTTGCGAAGGGATGTCAAATCTAATTGTGTCGATATGCCTAATGTCAGCTCTCCTCGTATTTGTGAAGATTTGCAAGGTAAGATTATTAATGAGATGTTAATTACTTACAATAATAACTATGAGATCGTGGCTCTAGGAATTGTGTTGTTGGCTTCCCCTAAAATAAAGTTCTTGATTCCTCATTTTTTATGGGCTTATTTTGAAACTTTGAGTAAAAGAGTTTTTTGCAAAATGGGTAGAGAGCCAAAGAGGTGGGTGGTTATGAAGAATAGCTCACAATAGTCAAAAAAATTGTAGAGTGCTAAGATGGGTGGGCTGAGGAAGCGCACAGAGCCTCCTAATTTCTAGGTGCTCAAGTAGAATATAGATTTGTCGAGATTATTTGATAGTGTGGGCATGGTTCCTTTCTTTGATTCTATGAAGGGTTACAATGAGAGCCTTACTGCAAAGTTCACAAATTTGTGGAGGAAGGGAAATGTTGCTATCAGTGTTGTCAAGTTTGAAGTGACGAAGAGGTTTATCGTGAAAGCTACAAGATTACAGAATCAAGGTATAAAGGTGACAAAGAAGAGTGGGGATGACTACCAGATGTTTGTGGATAAGTTTCTGCATGACAGGGAGAAACGGAAACTCTTCCAAAATGGGTATGTTAGGTTAGATCTTTCACCTCCCTACGCCCTAGTAAGTTTGTTTGCCATGAGGTATTTTATGTTGGAAGGAAGATACATGTTTGTACATGCATAGCATTTCCCTTTTCTAAATCATATTAGGCATGGTGAAAGAATTAATTTTCCCTTCTACTTATTGTCTTCCCTGCAAATTAACATAGAGAAAGGTGCTAGCCCTCCCCTGCATCAAGGATTGATGCTTTCTTTATATAAGCATGCTCTTGCGCTAAACCCTCATGGTAACCCTCTTGTTGCTAGAAATGACAATAAAAATCACAATGATGGAGATAATGAGGAACCCCGTGTGGATGCAAACCCTACTAAGGAACCTAATCCTTGTCTGCCTCCCATTGTTGCTACCAGAAGGGTGTTAATTCCTGCTAATAGCCCTTCCCCTATTGCTAATGTTTTGAACCCTTCTACCCCTATGACTCAAAATTTTGTTGGTAAAGGTTCTATTGAGTTTGAGCTTGTGAAAGCGACTCTGGAGAAGAGAAAACACTCTCCTCTTCTCCTGGACTTACCCAAGTCTAAGAAGTTTGAAAAAGATCTCAATCCTCAAAATGAAGTCATTACTATCAGTGAAGAGGGCATGCAAAAAGATGATTTGACTGAGAACAAGCAAGGGAAAGTTAGTGGAGGTAGTGGTCATCATAGGTTAGCTCACCTGGCTAAAGCGGCTTCTAAGGATAGGAAAGGAAAACAAAAAATCATTGTGTATGAAGAGGAAGACTTGGATATTGAAGAATTCAAAGCACAGGTGGATGAAGATTTTGATGGGATGGATTTTGAGGATTCTGCCTATGATATGGGGGAAGAGGAATCAGAAGAAGAAAAGGAAGATGATTATGAGGAACAAACTGAGATGGAGGAGGACCAAAAGAATGATAATCTGACTGTTTCGGATGTTGGGAATACCAGAAATAAGATTAATACTAATGATTCTAGCATGGATTTTATGAAAATAAAACTAAATTATTTGTAGGTATAGATGGACGACATGGAGAAATCCTTCGTCATGCTAATGAAGGTGACTAAGAGGCTGATGTGAAGAGCATTGATGGATGTTGTTTCTGGACAAACAAAAATCACCAAGAAGCTGAAAAAACTGGGGAAGCCTGATGATTTGAAGGTGTTGGATAATTCTAAGGGACTTGACTAGAGGGAGTATATCTCCCTCATTGGTGAATATGGGGACCTGTTGAGAAAATCCAAGTAATGGATTTCTCTTTTGATGTTGTTTAATGACTGCTCTCCTCTTTTTTTCTTTTTGCTTCCAGATTCCAGATTGCTATTTCATAATAGCTTTGTTATGGTTTAGGACTACTTAGTATATGGTAGACTTGATTAATGGCATGCGTAGCTTTAAGTGCTCTAGCAGTAACTTCATGTTTTTGATTAATTATGGTTGGTATATGGTTATGGTTATAAATTATGGCCTGCGTGCCACCCTAGATGTTATTTTTTTATTCTTTTTGGTGGTGTTGTTTCCCACCTTGTTTCATATCCTATAACTTCATATAGATTCCACTAGGGCTATACCTTGGCCACAAATCAATGGTACCAATGTGGTTTGTGTTCATAGTGCATGACTTGTATAATGTGATTGGAGTACCTAAGCTTTGACATTGAACCTTGACATCCATCAACCTACCTACCAACCTATTTCAAGATGGCTAAACCAATGCAAGAGGGGATATGCATTGATCAAGAGTGAGATTGAAGAAGCATTGATGGCCTAATATAAATTATTGTTCAGCTAGTTTTTAGAGGTCCTTGAACAAGTGCATATATTGACCTCATCATTAAGTAAATATTTTTTTGGTCAAGTCCCCCTACATTTTAGGTAAACTAAGATATGACTATATTTGAGGGTAAGACTAATGCTAATGTTTTAGATAACTATATAGAGTAGTTAAAATCTTACTTTTCAGTGATTGAATTATGTAGTGAAGAGAAGATAAAGAGTGCTCTCCTAAAACTTTCTTCACCTATCAAGAAATGGTGATAATCCCATATACTTTGGGAGGAGGAATACATAGATGGAAAATATTAGCCAACTTAGGATTAAATCTTGGAAGATTTCAAGAATGAATATTATTTTGAATTTTTTTATGTTGATCACTATATATATTTGGTCATAATTACAACAAGGACTTGACGAATTGGTTCAAGCATACAATGATTCCTTTAAAAAACTATACATATAAATTTGGAGTCATTCAAATTGAAGTAACATTGAATTCTTAAGTATTATAGTAACTTGAAACCAACCATCCAATCCAAACTAAAGTTGATCAATTTAAAGACAATGGGAGAATCCTATGACTGTGTGACAATATTTAACAAGTTCGAGCAAAAAATAAAGTGGGAAACAACTAGCATGTCATAGAAAACACTACCTTCAAACAAGATAAAGTCATCCAAGATAGGTAAATGATGTGATAGACACAAGATTTATATTCATGCTAATGTTGAGTGTTATTCTTAGAAGAGATTTCTTACGAAGTCCAAAATAGAGGATGATGATATTGGGCCCTTGAATGGAATCATTGACACAAATCCCAAGATCATGGTCAATATTACATAAGCAACAACCCTCTTACCTAAGGAAGCTATATTAGAGTGACTATTTCAATTTGATGGTGATAGTATGAAGAATATAATATCTTTAACAAATATTGAGAGTTTGAAGCTACCAACCATGTCTCATATGCATCCCTATAAAATGGGATTTCTTAGCTCCTACAAAACACAAGGTATACATTTTATTATCTAAATGCCACTTTTCATATGTTATTCATCCTTTTCAATGTGAGATAGTCTATGATGCAATGGTAATGGAGGGTTGTGATTACTCCTTGTAAATCCATATATGCATAGTCATATGTGTGTATATACAACACCAATATAAAGATGATTGTGCTATTCATTTATACACACACAACATTTTACACCTCAGTTCTAGCTAAAGAATGACTTGTATTGAAAATAGATTGGATTCTAGAAAGCATATTTACATAGAAATGTTCTATGCTTATATATAGATTTTTTAGAAAAGATTAACTCCTTCAATAAGCCAAATGATTCACTAAGTAGCAACAATAATTCAAGGCTTCACACCTACTTTTTGGATCCAATGTAGTCATGGCTATTTCTTCATAATGAGAGGAAACTAAACTAGGAGAAGTCACCAAAGCAATACTTGTGGTAACACCTAGACCATTCTTATGACCTACAATAACTATGGTGATACTTATTATATAGTGTGTGGTACTCATAATCATATATTAGATGCTCACAATAACTGCATAAAGATCAGACAAATACCTTCAACAAGTGTTGCACATGCTCTAGTAGTGGTACAAAGCACTCTACATAGAGTCAAACAAACTTATGGTGATCATACCTCAACTAAACACTATGTGGTTTCTACCATGGATTCAATAGGGTCTAGTAAACTTTTAGGTCAATTAACAAATTCCAAATCACATTGTATCTCACCAAATTGTATTAAGAATCAATATACAAGCTTTAGACAATATGGTTAACACAATAATCAAGGTAGAACTCACAAGGCTTGTGGCATGCCAAGTTGTTGTCCAATGTACTAGGTACCTATTAATAAATGATTGAATCCCACAACCATCAAGGTACAAGGATTTAAATAAGGAAATTGTTACACTTCTATATGAGATGATTCAATTTCCTAATGACTCTTGATCTCCATGGTATGAAATCTATATTACATATGTACTATATCTATAACATTAGGGATTCATGTAAGATCCTATAAGTAAAAAAATGTAAATAGAAGATAATAATAATACATCTTTCACAAGGGTATGCATGTACACATTAAAATAAATAAATAATAATACATTTAGTATTTTTTCTTATATATCTTTGTGTCTTAAACTATTCTATTTCACAAAAGGCTTTGCAAATGCTTAAAATTGACCTAGATCCTAATCTAGGGAGTTATCCATAAGATTATACCTAGGCCCTAGATTAATTGTATAATGGTATCTCGTGACTCCATCATTTGAAAAAATCTAAATATATTCATCATAAATTAACTATGTAAATTATCTTTAAATGTGAATTTTTATTTCTAAGGAAGATTTGGTGAAACTGCCCCCATGACATGAATCCATGATCATCCTAAGAGGATATTATGTGATAATCTACCAAATATCACATGGAATAAATCATTGAGTTTAATTGGTCCCAATGTGATTGGTAATGGAATTTTACCCAATGTCTCTCATCCAATATTATTGAAACCTTTGATGATAACCTCCAATTAATGTAAATTAGATGTATCTATCTTAGTTAAATGTAAAAATCCCTCACCAAATAATTCAATGAATATGTCCTCACTTTATATATAGGCCTGGAACTATTATTAACCAAGGGACATTTGGGGTTGTTTTTTCATACCCAAACACTATGTGTAACATTGACAAATGATATTTAATGATTATGCTAGGTAAAAATTGTTTAGATTCAAATATTATTGTATTATCATGATCACAAATGGAATCTATAATGATTTATAGGGAAGGATTTATATTTGATTTAACGTTTCAATAATACCACCTAAGGTGTGTTTTAAGATATCTCTACATTATTTATATGTATACATAAGATAACACAAGGATAATTTAACTTAAGTGATTTGTAACTATTTAATGGTGTTGTACTCCCTACATGATTTGGCTACAACTTTTGGTGTAAGAAGTAGGTTGAGATTAGGAGGAAAATCTTATTGATTGACCATTTATTTTTTCCCTCTTATCATAGGATTGTCCATATGTTTTATTTTGAATGATAGTAATTTGTATTATTATCATTTTATAGCACCAAAGGTTTTTCCCAAGGAAGAATTATATGATCCCTTGAAAATAATTAGTTTAGGTTTAGGTTTAGTTGATTAGAAGTTTTGCAAGTATAAATTATATGATTCTTTTAATATAATTGATTTTGGTTTAGTGTTAAGACCATGTGCATCCAATATAACTTGAAAGACAAGGGGTCTAGAATAAAAATATGTGAAAGAGGATGATAACCATTTAGGAAGTGTGAAGTTATTACAACATCAAATATAAGTGTCTCAAGCTTAGAGAATCTATTTGTGGTAATTTTGTAGTAAGACCAATTAGATTGGAGCTTGAAGAATTGTATTACATAACCACTTGATCCATGTTGCCTCATAATGAAGTCCAATAGAATCATGCAAATTCATATAGGATCCCTTAGCATTACCTAGGTTGTGGCCTTTGGAGGTTAGAAGAGTATTACCATCATGGCAATGCACTCTAGGATGATTGAGAAGGTGCAAAAAGATGGGAGGCCAAAAAGTGGCCACCCCACTTTCAAAAATTAAAAAAAGCTATAACGCGAGCGTGTTACAATGTGCTCTTGTTATTGCTTATTTGAGAAAAAAATTAAACTTCATTTCATTTGATTTCCAAAAAAGCAAAAACTGCTCTTTTTTTGCCAAATCGTTGTCAAAATGTTGCCACGATGTTGGGGAGGTCAAAGGAGTAGGTTATTGTTTTTTTGTGTGAATTTGGTATTAAATAGGTTGTTTGAATATGTTTTTTGATGTAAATTTATTTATTTTTTATGAATTGTTAATGCACCCCCAAATCCTCCTAAAAATTCTAATTCACCTCATGCTCAAATCCTTGCTAAAAAACAATCTCAACAAATACCTCCAACAATTCCTCATCATGCTCCAAGAACTCAAGAAAATTTAATGGGGCAAATTGAAAATAACAAAAAAATAAATTAAGGAGTTAATTGCAAGGTTGAGAGATCCTTCAGGCACAACCTCACATAGAACCATGCTTTCTCAATGACTTCAATCCATAATATCTCATGTAGATTCAATTAGTAAGCAAATAACTAGTTGTTCTAAGAAGATATGAGATTTTAGACAATTTTATGTAGAAAAATTATCATGTAAACAAGTTAAATATGAAAAATTTACAAAATATGACTTGTGTGCACTATTCATGAACCCTAAAATGAATCAAACCTTATATCCTATATGCAAGAGGTTCCCTATCCATTGGTGCAACCACCAAGGGATAAAGAACTATTTTTGGGAATGGTGGTGGATGGTTTTTGACCATCCTCCATGAAACAACAATGAGGTGCCACAATATTTTTTGAGGAAACTCTACTACGAGTTTATCTTCAATAAAATCCCAAACTATTTTGGCATGTAGGACTTCTAGGATAGAGGTGGGGGCTCCACACAAGATAGAGTGGGGGCACATATTGACACATAACAGCCAGCGAGATCACTTGCTAGACCAGTGTATATGCATGTGACTATCCCTTCCATTTTGAAGAAGAGTGGTGAGGTGGATATATTGCATTCGATTAGTTCTCTCACTTAGAGCCTCATACAACATACCAGTCCTCTAGCATACGGTGAGGAAGGTGAGTCTTCGAGGAGTCGAGTTCTACCTCATTTATGTCAGCATTGTGGGTCACTCTATGTTTATGATCCCGAGGATAGTCAGGATGCAGGTGCCTATGGTACATTTGTAGCCGATGAGATGGTGATGATAGATGCCCTCCTAAATGACACATTCAACCTTGATAGTCAGGTAAATATCAGAAAGATCATTTAATTTAATTTATTAAATTTCATTTTTGAAATGCAAGATTAACTAAATTAGTTGAATGATTATAATGAAATTTTAGGGTCATAGTGTTCACCCTATTTTCAGTGGTCCCCCGCCTCCCTATTACACATCTATTGCAGAGGTATGTAACTAGTAAATAATTATAAATATTACATGCAACTAGCAAAACGTTATATGAATGGTATTCTTATATCTCATTTTGGATGTTGAATAGGTTGATCTTGGACCTTTGATAATAACACTTGGCAATGGAGGTGGTCATTAAAGTTTCACTTAGGTAATACAAAGTATTTTTAATTTTAAAATAGAAAAAAAAAATCATAATTGAATAATGTTTAATGACTTGAAGATTCTAGATAGTTTGTAAGTATGCTTTGTACCTTTTAATTAATTTCATTTAAGGTTGCTATGTACTTCATAATCTATGAATTTAATTTGTTCATGTTGTTGACCTCCAAAAATATAGGCTAGTGGTGTCAATTAATTATCCACCTTCTATAGACCTCTTTATTATATTACCTCTTGGGACCTCCATCGACCAAACCTAACTATTCTATGTAGTTATGTTATTTGCACAACTCTTGATCAAAACTTGTAATCAATTGTCTAGGCAACAAATGAATACCTAGGGCTAATTTATATGATTTTGATCATTCATTGAATCCAATCCTATATTACATTGATCCACATACTTCACTATGTAGAACACATATTCATCATGAGACATGTAAACTTCACTATCTTCATTAAATTCAACATTCATCTTATACAAAACATCATCCTCTACAAAACCAAATCACATTCTCAAGTAAGTATTCACTATGCAATGGTAAAATATAAACTCTAATCCAACCATAATACAATAAATCCTATTTTTATGTCATATTCACTATAGTTATGGGATTCATAACTAGACTAAAACTAACATAATAGTCCAATAACCACCTATTAAACTATGAAGCAATATATAGTTCAATAAGTACTCAAAATTTTGTTGACTATGTCATACATTATAAGCAATGACCTGCATCACTAGATTCTACTTTTGGTAATTGAATAATGTTTTATTCTCAGATGATGCAAGTAGACACTCATGATATTAATACGATAATGGAGCATGGTGTTGTTACAGTAGTAGTGAGCTCGATGCCTTTGACCGAGATATGAGGTAGATTAGTAAATTTCAAATTAATATATTCATTGTTTTAGTTGTCTATTATTGAAAAATAAAATGATTATTTATTTGTAGTTTATTTAATATATGGATGGTTGCTACGGGGCTTCACAATGCCACAACATGAGCATGTCGTTGGTGTGAATGAGGAGAGAGATCATTTGGTTGCGGTAAGTGATTATTTTGTTAAATATTTCATTTTATATAATGTAATTTTTATATATTAATGTCTATAATTTTTATTGTAATAGGTGCAACTCCATGAAGAATTAAATAGGAGGTCTAGTGAACAAATTCAAAGTAGACCACCATCATACTCATCTCCATCCCCCAAACTATCAAAGGTTGGTCGTGATTTATTTCCTTCACCTGGAGGGAAATGACTATTTATTAGGGCCCTTTGTTGTATGCCTATATGGCATTTTTGAACATATATTTTGTATTGCATATATGTGACATTGTATGCCCATATGGCATTCTTGTAATCCTATATGGCTTTTTGTATATATTTTATACTTATATCAACATATATTGATGTATGCCTATATGACTATTTGGTTACTACATATCTTTTTTATTGATGGTGTCCATATTTGTATTATAAATGATTATTTAAAGAACTGAATAATTATTTGATGTAACTATAAATGATTAAAATGTTATTCCAATCCGCTCTTACAAAAATGTTCTTATATTATTTTCTTATAATAAATGAAGTGCTTCAAAACATGCTAAGATGTTTATCTCTCAAGCATGTAATGGAAACACATGGAAAAAGAGCTAATTAAGGATTATATTTTTAGATTTCAAGTTTTTGATAATAATATGTTGCCTTCATTATACAATGAAAAGCTTCAATCAATATTTGTAGATGGTTTACTTCAAACATTTAAAATCCAAGTGTATTCCATGATTCATAACTTATTTTTTAGATTTATGCAATATTTTTTGTAAGCATTATCACACTTTATGAATAATATGCGTTTTTATCCATTCATTCATAATATTTTGTTGTATTGATAAAATGAAGACAACAAGGATGTGAAGATTTTTATCATGATGTACCTTTACCTTTTTTAGTTTCCCAATGATCTTCACACTTATTTCACCTATATTTGTTGGTTAATTATTATCTTTCCTACACTACTATGTGTTTGTAGTCTTGGATGCCATATTTTTTCCATATAGTTATGGAATCAAGTTTTATTCAAGATAAAGTACAAACAATTTACACTATGTTTCCAATAATTTTATTCAAGTATATTCAAGTACCCATCCTCTAGTTGATCATTCACTACTTTAAATTTATATAGGTATTCTTCATGCCCACACTTTCCTTCATCTCAAAAAAATATATTCTTATATTGACCAAAATGTTTACTACATTGAGTTCAATCGACAGAGGAGACTAGTTCTTTGGTGTAGACCATTTGGTCATAAGAGTATAAAGACACTTATGTTGACCAAAAATCATAAAGTATACTTATTTTGTAGCCACCCCAACTTGTTGGAATTGTAGATTTACCCCCATGAGATGAAGAATGTAAACAATGCCTCTTGACAACTTTTTACTAAATGCAATTGACACTTTTTAGAACATCTAAAATATCATCACCACAATGGAACGACTTGGATGTATGAAAAAATAAGAGAGGTTATCATAGAGAGACCCTACATGACCTTATAAGTTTAGAAAAAATGTTTCTAAGTGCCATGGTTTTCAAGTAATAGCTCGTCAAAGTTTTCCACTTTTTGGCACTTAGGGCTTTTAAGAGAAAGCACCAGTACAATGTAGCCCAGAACAATCTAGCATGTTGGGGTGTGAAATGAGACCTTTACTACCATAAAACCATCCACCCTGATGTGTTGGAACTATCGATTTGGCCACACAATGAACAAAACAAAAATTAGGGTATCTTGCAACTTTCTTTTGAATGCAACTGACACTTTTTTCATCAACTAAAAACTTGTCACCACGGGAAAATGGATTGGAGATATGAAAAAATGAGAGAGGTTATTGTAGAGGGTCCCTACATGATCTTGTACCTTTAGATGAAATTCTTGTAATTTCCACAGTTTTTGAGAAAGATATCGTCAAAGTTTGTTGCTTTTTTGCACTTTGGTCTCTCAAGAGAAATTGTTGGTGCAATGTAGCCGAGAACACTCTGGCATGTTGGGGTGTGAAATGGGACCTTAGGTAGCATAAACCAACCCATTTAGATATGTTGGAACTGTTGGCTTGGTCACACGATGGAAAAAACAAAAAATTACGCCACCTTGCAACTTTACACTACATGCATCTGACACTTTTTCCATCAACCGAAAACTTGTCACCACGAAAAAATGGATTGGAGATATGAAAAAATGAAAGAGGTTATCTTAGAGAGACCCTATGTGATCTTGTAACTTCAAAAAAAATAGTTGTAAGTGCCATGGTTTCTGAGAAATAGCTCATCAAAGTTTGTTGCTTTTTCACACTTTGGTCTCTTAAGAGAAATCACCAATGCAATGTAGCCTGGAACATTCTGACATGCTGGGGTGAAAAAAAGGACCTTGCCTAGAAAAAAAATACCCATCCAGATGTGTTGGAATTTTCAATTTGGTCACACGATAAATAGAACAAAAATTACGCCACCTTATAAATTTCTTTTCAATGCATTTGACATTTTTTCCATCAACTAAAAACTTGTCACCATGGGAAAATTGACTGGAGATATGAAAAATGAGAGAGGTTATTCTAGAGGGACTCTACGTGATCTTGTACCTTAAGACAAAATGGTTGTGAGTTCCATGGTTTCTGAGAAAAAACTCATCAAAGTTTGTTGTTTTTCGCACTTTAGTCTCTTAAGAGAAATTTTCAATGCAATGCAGCCTGGAATGTTATGGCATGTTGGGGTGTGAAACAAGACCTTTCCTAGCATAAAATTACCCATCCAGACATGTTGGAACTATTGGTTTGGTCACACAACAAACAAAATAAAAATTACACCACCTTGCAACTTTACATTGCATGCATCTGACACTTTTTCCATCAACTAAAAAATTGTCACCATGGGAAAATGGATTGAAGATATGAAAAATGAAAGAGGTTATTGTAGAGGGACCCTACATGATCATGTACCTTTAGATGAAATAATTTTAAGTGTAATGTTTTATGAGAAAGAGCTCGTCAAAGTTTTATGTTTTTTTGCAATTTGGTCTCTTAAGAGAAATTGCTAATGCAATGTAGCCTGGAATGTTCTGGCATGTTGGGGTGTGAAACGGGAACTTTCCTAGCATAAACCTACCCATCTAGATGTGTTGGAACTTTTGGGGTCACACGACGAATAGAACAAAAATTACACCACCTTGCAACTTTACACTACAACTTTTTGACGCTTTTTTCCATCAACGAAAAACTTGTCACCACGAGTAAATGGATTGGAGAAATTAAAAAATGAAATAATTTATTGTAGAGGGACCCTACGTGATCATGTACCTTTGGATGGAATGGTTCTAAGTTCCACATTTCATAGAAAGAGCTCGTCAAAGTTTTTTTTGTGTACTTTGGTCTCTTAAGATAAATCATTGGTGCCATGTAGCCTAGAACGTTTTGGCATGTTGGGGTATGAAACATGACCTTGCCTAGCATAAACCTACCCATCTAAACATGTTGGAACTGTTAGTTTGGTCACACGACAAACAGAGCAAAAATTACGCCACCTTGCAACTTTACATTGCATGCGCATGGGCATCACAAAGAAGGACAAATCATGATCAAAAGACAACAACATTGAAAAAGGTTTATTCGTCACAAAGGGAAGCATCTTATAAGCATGTTCACTACTTCATATGATAGTCATGAGATTATTTCCCCTTTAATTATTGTGATCATGCATTTAACTCATAAAAAATGATTGAAGGCAGAGGTACTAATAGTACTTATGAAGAGGAACAATACAATATAGGTTAGCACTATGGATCAATCAACCCTCCATTTAATAAAGAGAAGTTAGAGGTACTATCACATAGAAATGTATGGTTAGTAGGATTTCTCCTGGTCGGAGGTACTCTCGCATAGAAGTATGAGTATGATCATGATAAATGAGATTCATTACAGTCATAAAAGTGCTCATAGTAATGAGGGTTTCATTAATTCAAGCATACCTCATGAAGGACATTCAAATGGAAGGGTGAACTAAAGGATGAAAGTCATCTTGCAAGGGCAGCAAGGGTTCAATAAGACATTTAGTGTCATATCATTAAGGTAGAATGACCAAGGAAGTAGCATGACAGCCAACAGTTGAGTGAAAGATCTCATGTAGCTTGAGGCAATTTACCACACCAATGGACAAAGTTTTGATAGGGTAAAGTTTCTTAAGGGGTAGAAAAAAGGGGTCTATCATTGCACAAGAAGGAGAACAGAGTCATTCCCAAGCACTAGGAGCTACTACTGTTGATCAACTTGGCCAAAACCTAAATATGAACAATTCAATTATGAAGGAAGAAGTTGTTAGTGTGATTGAGAATGTACACTTTACAACTAAGATTGAATAAATAGAAGAAAATGATAACCCTATCTTAGAGAAAAATCTTTAAAATATCAAGAATAAAATGAAGATAGAAAATAATACAGTTATTGCAAATGATTCATCTTTTTCAAAAAATGTGAATGTTGACATGAATACATCAATCTTGCACTTGATAACAGTATGTTCAAAATGCAATGGAAAAGGTGGAGATGGCATTAGAGATGGGCAGATTGCATGAGCTAAGACCAAGGGTAAACAACAAAAGAAAACTAGTCATGAGTCAAACACAAAGGGTAGAGCACAATCCATTCATGAGGACAGTCCATACAATAAGCCAGAGTGATAATGAATTGTCAATCTTCAAGCACACTGCAAACACAATAAAAGTCAAATCATATCAAGCACAAAGGGTAGTGATCTTGAGATTACGAGGACAGACCTAGGAAAGAACATAATTGGACAACAATTTCACGAGGGACAATAAAGTGACAGTATTCCATGTTCAATTTTCAAACCTTCAAATATTGAGGGAAACCTTGTTGATTAGTCAAAGAAGAGATAGAGGGTGTATTCAAATCTATGTTTCCAAAATGTCTATAATCTCCAATATCCTATACATATCCCTTTTTTTTCAAGGAATGCAAGAGTGAAGGAAAGATAATTGGAGAGGTATATTATGAAAATCATTTTGCTCTTTAGGAAATTTCTTTATTTTCAATATTTTCATTTTGAACTATAATATAACTTCCCTCTCATAACTATCATTCAAACCTTAATACTTTTCTCCTCACAAATCTACTACTAATACCTTCCTTATGATGCCCTACTCTATTATATTGACCTTTTGGTTGTATAGTAGTGTGTGTAGGTTGTATTTTTGTTTATGTCATTTTGGTTATCTTATTGTCATGACATTTATCTCCATGATTGTAATCCTTCTACTATGTTTTCCAAATTGAATTGTATGAAGAGTTTCAATAGGAGTATTGACAGTTCACATGACCTACACACAACAAAAAAAACTATATTAAACTCCAAAATATTCAATGAGAGCACTCGTGGCCTACTCTTTTTGCCTCTTGAGATGAGTTTTCTTTCCTTTAGATCATACATTCTTCATAGGTTACTTGGCATTTGATTCTTTTCTATGGACCCAATATCCTACGAGTATAAATAAGACTAAGGTCTTAATACAATGATTAGTCCTTCCAAACTCTAATAGTGTATTCTTTCTCATTTTGACTTGATAGTGAAACATGACAAAAGATAGTGAATGCAATTTTTATCACAGCAAACTCCACTATGTACCATTTTAAATAGATCTACCATAAATATGCATATAATCTGCCCTCTATTCATTGTATATGTGTAAAAATAGGGTTTATCACTATCTTTTGGATTTTTATGATCGGGGTGTCTTCTCTCTTGACTACAACTTGATCATACCCATCCTAGCAAAATAGTGTCCCTTTCTCTTATTTTAAATCTATCACATACAACAAGTATCTATGACATGGACTATCTTATTTCCCTTTCTCTTATTTTAATCCTTGGTGTTGATTCCTCCTTGTATATTTTGTAATTTATTTTCATTATAATGGAGCAAGATGGAGGACAAACATGTCAAGCACCAAAAATTCTTATTTGAGAAAATGCAGCAAAAGTTTTCCCAAAAGCATGACAAGGACTTAAGTGAAATGCAACAACAAGAAAATGAGAAACTTTAAGTTAAATAGGGGCAGAAAGTCCTTCCTATGCCATATGAAATCTACACCCAAAACATAAGTAAAGTTGAAATGTGATAGAAAAAGGTCAAGTGATTTCCACCCAAGTGTTTTGAGTGTGTAAAAGTGTTGAAAACTTAGTTGATCTCAACTCAACCTTTAAATTTGAGATGCATTTATAGCACAGATGGGTCTATGGAGATGTTTTTGATGTTTGAGATCAATGTAGTGAAAGAAATAAACACTAATATACTCTACTATGAATTAAGAAAGAAAGAAACACTAATACTCTTTCAACCACTAAAATACTTAACTATCAACTGTAATACATTAATATCAAAAGAAACATTGAAAACATAGAAACCTAAAAAAATTATATTTTATTCATGATTAATGTAAAAAATGAAACATATCGATTTTGTTAGATTGAGTTAGAATGAAGAAGAGGTTTAAATCTACAAAAGAATGTGATTTAAAAAATTGAAACTTTATAATGTATGTGCTTTTCTTAGAGCAGAAGCAGGAGAATAACAGGGCATGTGGGCCTAGATCACAAGTGTCCTACCTTTTTTACGATTTTAAAAATCTACAAAACACGCTCGTGTTATAACACGAGTGTGCTTTTACTTGCATGTAAAACATGAGTGTGATTTGGCTTGCTCTAAATGATGCAAAATCTCATTTTTTTCAATGCGCGCTCACAATTTTTATTTGATGAATTTGTTAAGGTTTCTTGAACATTATCATGTGTGTAGGGGGTTGGGTTGAGGTATATCTATGAGACCTTTCTTCAAGTAATGATGACATCTTGTAAGTGCTATGTATGTGTTGTTTTCTGTGTGATATGAAATTTGACCATAATTCCTTTGTTATATGTCATATGTGTCATTGTATATGACATAAACCTTTGTGTGTGTTTCCATTCAATTCAACAACCCTATACCCTCAATCCTATACATTAAAATCGCAACCCTAATCCCTCAACCCTATACCCTATACCTTAAACCCTAAACCCTACACCCTACAACCTCAACCCTCAACCCTATACCTAAACCCTAATATGTCAACCCTCAACCCTATACCTTAAACCCTACAACCTCAACCCTCATCCCTATACCCTATACCCTCAACCTTATACCCTAAACCCTAAATATTGTCTCTCAACCCTATACCTTAACCCTAAACCCTACACTCTCAACCCTTCACCCTATGCATTACACCCTCAATCCATACCCTAAACCTTATACCCAATATCTTAAACCCTAATCCCTATACCCTATACACTTAACCATACACTCTTAACCCTTCACCCTATGCCTTATACCCTCAATCCCTCAACCCTATACCTTAAACCCTAAACCCTACAACCTCAACCCTCATCCCTATACCCTATACACTCACCCTTATACCCTAAACCCTGAATATTGTCCCTAAACCCTCAACTGTAAACCCTCAACCCTATACCCTCAACCCTATACTTAAGCCTCAATCCCTCAACCCTCAACCCTATACTTTAAATCGTAAATTTTGCACCCTCAACCCTTAACCCTATACCTTAGACACTCAACCCTGAACATTATCACTTAATTGTAAACCCTCTGCCATATACCCTCAACCCTATACCTTAAACCCTAAACCCTACACCCTACAACCTTAACCCTTCACCTTATGCCTTATACCCTCAATCCATACCCTAAACCCTATCCCTAATATCTTAAACCCTAATACCTATAACCTATACACTTAACCATACACTCTCAACCTTTCACCATATGCCTTGTACCCTCAATCCCTCAACCCTATACCTTAAACCCTAAACCCTACAACCTCAACCCTCATCCCTATACCATCACCTTTATACCCTAAACCCGAAATATTATCCCTAAATCCTCAACCCTCTACCCTAAACCCTATACCCTCAACCCTATACCAAATCCCTAATCCCTCAACCCTCAACCCTATACCTTACACCCTAAACCCTACATCCTCAACCCTTAACCCTATACCTTAGACACTCAACCTTGAACATTATCCCTCAACTGTAAACCCTCTACTCAATACCCTCAACCCTAATCCCTCAACCCTATACCTTAAACCCTAAACTCTACACCCTACAACCTCAACCCTCGACCCTATATCTTAAACCCTAAACCATACAACCTTAACCCTCATCTATATACCTTATACCCTCAACCTTATACCATAAACCCTAAATATTATCCCTCAACCCTATACTTAAACCCTAAACCCTACACTCTCAACCCTCCACCCTATGCCTTATACCCTCAATCCATACCTAAACCCTATACCTAATATCTTAAGCCCTAATCCCTATACCCTATACACTTAGCCTTGGAAAATCGACCTTGAACATTATCCTTCAACCCTCAACCCTCAACCCTCAACCCTCAACCCTCTACCTTCTACCCTCTACCCTCTACCCTATACCCTATACCCTCAACCCATTAATTAAGCCCTAATCCCTCAACCCTCAACCCTATACCTTAAACCCTAAACCCTACAACCTCAATCCTCATCCCTATACCCTATACCCTCACCCTTATACCCTAAACCCAAAAAATTGTCCTCAACCCCATACTTAATCCCTCAATTGTAAACCCTCAACCCTCTACCTTATACCCTATACCACCAACGCTATACTTAATCCATAATCCCTCAACCCTCACCCCTAATTCCAACAAGTACTAAGGAAAAGTTAGAGAAAAGGATGAGAAACTTCTTCTAGAATGGCTTAGAGGACAACATCAAGTTTCCACTCATCATGTATGGAAGAAAATATTATAGCCAAATTTAGAAGGTGGTGTGGGGTTGAGGTGTTGGTTGTTCCTTAATCAAGCATTGGGGGTAAATTTAGTTTGGAGCATGGTCAACAACCCGTAGGAAAAATGGTTAAGGATAAGTTACAAAATAAATACTAGGAATCAGAAGCGAGTGAGTGTATATTGACAACACAAAATTCAACAAGTGGCTCAATCATATGGAACATTATTTTGGATTGTAACCCTAAACCCTACACCCTCAAACCTTAACCCTATACCTTAGACACTTAACCTTGAACATTATCGGTCAGTTGTAAACCCTCAACCCTCAATCATGTACCCTCAACCATATACTTAAGCCCTAATCTGTCAAACCTTAACCCTATACCTTAAACCTTGAACCCTACAACCTCAACCCTCATCCCTATACCCTATAACCTCACCCTTATACCCTAAACCCTGAATATTGTCCCTCAACCCTATACTTAAACCCTCAACCATACACTCTCAACCCTTCACCCTATGCCTTATACCCTCAATCCATATTGTAAACCCTAAACCCAATATCCTAAACCCTAATCACTATACCTTACACAATTAATATTATACACTCAATGATCTGAAAATTATCCCTCGACTATAAACCCTCAACCCTCTACCCTATACCCTATACCCTTAAGCCCTAGTCCCTTAACCTTCAACCCTATACCTTAAACCCTAAACCCTACAACCTCAATCCTCATCCCTATACCCTATACCCTCACCCTTATACCCTAAATCCAAAATATTATCCCTCAACCCTATACTTAAACCCAATACTTAATCCATCAACTGTAAACCTTCAACACTCTACCCTATACTTAAGCCCTAATCCCTCAACCCTCAACCTTGTACCTTAAACCCTAAACCCTACACCCTCAACTCTTATCCCTATACCTTAGACACTCAACCTTGAACATTATCCCTCGGCTATAAACCCTCGACCCTCAACCATGTACCCTCAACCCTATACCTTAAACCCTTAACCCTACAACCTCAACCCTCATCCTTATACCCTATACTATCACCCTTATACCCTAAACCCAAAATATTGTCCCTCAACCCTATATTTAAACCCTAAACCATACACTCTCAACCCTTCACCCTATGCCTTATACCCTCAATCTATACCCAATATCCTAAACCCTAATCCCCATACCTTACACATTTAATATTATACACTCAATTTAGGTTGAACATTATCCCTCAACTATAAATCCTCAACCATATACCCTATACCCTATACCCTAAACCTTGAACATTGTCCCTCAACGCTATACTTAAACTGTAAACCATACACTGTCAACCCTTCACCCTATGCCTTATACCCTCAATCTATACCCAATATCCTAAACCCTAATCCCCATACCTTACACATTTAATATTATACACTCAATTTAGGTTGAACATTATCCCTCAACTATAAATCCTCAACCATCTACCCTATACCCTATACCCTAAATCTTGAACATTGTCCCTCAACACTATACTTAAATTGTAAACCATACACTGTCAACCCTTCACCCTATGGCTTATACCCTCAATCCATCAACTCTATACCATATACCCAATATCCTAAACCATAATCCCTATACCCTACACACTTAATCTTATACACTCAATGGCATAAACATTATCCCTCAACCATAAACCCTCAACCCTATAATTAAGCCCTAATCCCTCAACCCTCAACCCTATACCTTAAACCCTACACCCTCAACCCTCAACCTTATAGCCTAAACCTTGAATATTGACCCTTAACCCTATACTTAAAACCTAAACAATACACTCTCAACCCTTAACCCTATGCCTTTTTACCTCAACCCATACCCTAAACCCTAAACTCAATGTCCTATATCCTAATCCCTATACCCTACACACTTAATCTTATACACTCAACAAGTTGAACATTATCCCTCAACCATAAACCCTCAACCCTATACTTAAGCCTTGATCCCTCAATCCTATACCTTAAACCCTAAACCCTACACCCTCAACCCTCATCCCTATACCCTATACCCTCACTCTTATACCCTATACTTAAACCATAAACCCTACACTCTAAACCCTTAACCTTATGCCTTATACCAAAAACCCATACCATAAACCTTATACCCAACATCGTATTACCCTAATTCGTATAACCTAAACACATAATCTTATACACTCAACCCTAAACACTATCCCTCAATTGTAAACCCTAAATCCTCAACCTTATACCTTAAACACTAAAACTTACACCCTCAACCCTCATCCCTATACCCTATACCCTCAACCTTATATGTTAAGCCCTAAACATTGTCCCTCAACACTATACTTAAACCCTAAACCATAAAATCTCAACCCTTCACCCTATTCCTTATACCCTCAATCCTTATACCCTATACATTTAACCCTATACCCTCTACCCTAAACACTATCCCTCAACCCTCAACCCTATACCTTAAACCCTAAACCCTACACCCTCAACCCTCATCCCTATACCCTATACCCTCAACCTTATACCATAAACCTTGAACATTTTCCCTCAACCCTATACTTAAACCCTAAAACCTACACTCTCAACCCTTAACCCTATGCCTTATACCCTCAACCCATTCCCTAAACCCTATTCCCAATATCCTTAACCCTAATCCCTATAGCCTATAAACTTAACCTTATACCCTCAACCCTGAACATTATCTCTCAACTGTAATCCCTCAACCCTCAAACCCATACTTAAACCCTAAGCCCTATATTCAACCTTGTATCCTAATTTATCCTAAACCATAAACCCTCAACCCTATATCAAATATCCTAAACCCTAATCCTTATAGCCTATACACTTAACCCTATACCCTCAACTCTGAAAATTACCCCTCAATCCTCAACCCTATACCTTAAACCCTAAATCCTACATACTCAACCCTCATCCCTATACCCTAAAGCCTAAACCTAATACCCTAAACCCTATACTCTAGAGCTTCAAGTTGACCATTTTGGTGTATAATTTTGACACACTTTTTAAAGCCACTTTGGGACCCCTACTAATGGTGAATACTTTCTCTAAGGAAATGGATGCCACAATAAGTACATACAAACATACATACAAGCATACATTCATACATACAAACACACATACATTCATACATACATACATTCATACATATGCCTTTAATCACACAAAAATACACACATACAAGCATACATACATAAAAAATATATACAAACATACATTTATACAAACTTACATAAAAACAAATTAAAGTGAGACATAATGTGAGCATGTTTTAACGTGCTTGTGTTTTCTCCTGCTTTGGGAATCCTAAAGCCTTTGGCTTGGATTTTCTTTGGACTTCCAACCCAAAGGCTTGGACTACCTTTCCAACGCCCAAAAACATGTTTTTGCATATTTTACAAAATTTCACATAATCTTGTTTGTGCTAACCATCAGGTTTGCACATGTTTCAAGTTCGAGTAAAACAAACACCCGAGAAATGTTAATCTCTCTCTTGACTATTTAATGATGTATTTTTTTCACATTTTGACTATGTTAAGGCTTTTATCTTTAATTTCAATTGTTAATGTATCCATTTTATATCAAAAATCAAATGTTCGGTATTATTTACTTGATTTTTTAACCATTCATTCAAATTTCAAATAAATTACATTTTATAAACTATACTTTATTCTACAAATTAAAAAAAAGAATTTATTTTTTATTAGATTTCAAAAATTATAGGGTTTGCACAGTCAAATTTCTACTTTTTAGGATGTGTCCAATCTGAAAATTCATAAAAAATTATATATTCATTAAAAACTATAAAAAAAAAAACAAGATTATAATACATGATATTAGCTAATTTCTCACTAGAGCAATTTTAAAAATACTAAAAAATGGTTAACCTAAATTGGTGAACCCATAACAGACTCTATGTTGTGTTTTTTTGAAAAAAATAAGACCAATTTATGTGGGTAACTTTGTTGAACCCCTTAATCTCCACCATTTTCAAAAAAAATAGTAGTTTAGAAAGTACATTCGAAGCTCTACAATCCTTGTTTTTGTTGCATCTTAAAATTTTGAGTGTAACTATTCCCAATTTCTCATCCAAGGTCAGTATTTGCCGATTTAAAAAAAAAAAGTGGCCACTTAAGACCCCTTTTTGGCCCCTCATCTTTGTGCACTTACCCAATTATTAAATACATGCATAAATTCATTGCTATATACTAGAATAAAGTAAAATAATCAAGAAATACCATATAAAACCATTACTGTGAACCCAAGATCCTAGCACCTACAAAACACAACAAATACACATATTAGAAGATTGAAATGCAAGTTAGAATCTAAGTTGACCATGAAATCCGTTTACAAAGCTTAAATTAGGAAAATGAAATGAAGAACACAATAAGAAAGCAATAAAAGATATTGAATCCTAATTAAACAAGCAAACTCTTGATCCCATGCGGGAATTGGTGCCAATTTTATGTGAAAATTGGCCCTTTTCCCAACTCCTTTGATGCAAAATTGATGTGTGATGAAGAGTGATCCACTTGATGAAGATTCAAACATGCTCCATGATGAAAATGTGCATAACCTAGCTATAAAAGTTGATAAAATAGATGAGAATTGTTATGCTTGAGTATGGATTTGAGTATAGTAAGTTTGCTCAAATTGCGGATGCTAAAATGAGGAAGGAAGCCTCTTATTTATAGAATGACAAGTTAGAGAAATTCCCAAAATGAAGCAATGTGGGACTAACATTCAACCAATGGCAAGGTGCCACTTGTCAAAAGATGGATGGATGGAGGATGTGCACATTTTGATGAATGTGCCCATAAATGCATAAATTTGAAATTTGAAAAAGGTGAAATGACAAGATGGAGGGAGAGTCAAATGGAGTAATGGCCACTTAGCTCAATGAAAAAGGACATGTAAGATAAATAAATGCCTTGTTGGAAGGACAAAGTCCACTTGGATTTGAATTCAAATTTGAAGGAATATTCTCTATTATGCCATGTTGAGAGAAAATAGGGATTTAATAAATGAATTAAATCTATTTTCATGTGCAAGTGGCAAAAGCTAGAGGATGGGACATGAATTATGATTTAATTAATCAAAGATCAATTAATTTAATAAAGGATTAGATGATGTGACAAATTTGACTTAGATTTATGGGTTGATTTAAATAAAATATGATAAAAAGATTAATTAAATAAGGATTTTTTATTTATTTAATTAAAAGATTTGAAGTTAGATTAAATCAAATAAAGTTTCAATTTATTTTATTTAATGAGATACACTTAAGGGATTTAATCAAATAAAATTGATTATTTAATTAAATAGGGATAATTAGATCAGGCTAATTTATTTAATTAAGAGAGGAAGATTGATGAATTTAATCAAATAAGGGTATTCGATTAAATGGTTAGATCGAGGGATGACTTAGGATGAAATGGTGTTAGTAGTTGGGATCAAATGTGCAATGTCAATCAGTACATTTTCCATGTCTACATTTCCCCCCTCTTTGAAGCAATGCACTTGTTGCATTAGTTCAAAGAATAAATTGTCTCGATCAAAATTCAAAAATTCTCGATTTTTTTTTGATGCCTCACTACTGCCCTAGCGAATGAAGAATTATTCTAGTATACATTCCCCACTGCTGCCCTAGCGAATGAAGAATTATGTTGGTATACATGCCCCACTGCTGCCCTAGTGAATGAAGAATTACGCTGGTATACTGCCCCCTCGAGAGATCGAGTGAAAAGGTTCAATTTGAGGGTCGATCTCGTGACAAAGAGGTTCAAGATTAGTTCAACTCGAATGTTTCATATAGACATATTTGATTATGTAGACAGTCATCTGCCATGGGTAGCCTCATGCCTATTTTGATATATTACCCACACTTGATCCTGATTTGTACCATGACAATGTATATTTTGATGATATATATGATATGAGATGACGATGATTTGATGCGATGTTCTATTCTATTTATGGATGCTTTTTTACTTTCTATATGTGATGCAATGACGCTATGATGTTTATGATGTGCATTTCTTTTTCAATATCTTTTCTTATGTGTTTTTATGATGATGTGATGAAATGATATATATGGAATATGATGGTTATGAGATGCAAATGGATGCTTTTAATGTATGATGTGTAGAAGCTTATATGTGTTATGGGATGATTTATGCAATGTTATGATAGAATGAATTAAAATGATGTAAATGAATGCAAATGCTTATAATACTATGGGATGTTTTATGATATGATGGATGCAAATGATACTTTAGAATAACTAATCTATATTATGCAATGATAGAAGTGCAATGTTATGATATGATTTAATACTTGCTATATGATATGCAATATGCAATGTGTAATGTGTTGATGGTTTGTGGATGCAGGATGGATGTATTAATGATGATGAATTTTGATTAAATGTCATAGTACCATGTTAGTGTGAAAAGCAAGAGATAGAAGAAAATAAGGGATTCCAACAAGATATGAAATGATGATAATGTTGATGATTTATTGCTGAGGAGTTGGGATTTTCAAAGGACCAATTATCTTATGTTTGATTACACACATAAGTACGATGCATCAAGGTATAAAGAACAAGGATGGAGTTGTACCTAGTGTGATGGACTTTGACTCAACAATCAGATAAGAGTATTTATGTTCACACCTGGTGTATCAAACCTTATTTAGAAATGTAGTTCAGATATTTGAAGCATCTCGGACCAAAACATAGAAAGGAAAGCCTTCCCATGTGGCCAACAAGATATTGAAACATCCTCCCTACGTCTAAACAAAACACATACGACCAAGGTTATATTACAAAAATATCCAACAAGCACAGCAAATAAAATTAAATGATCATTGCCCCATTCCTATCTCTCTAAATCTTTTGATTAGACATCATCGAGAGGTTCTTGGAATGAGCGCAATAAGATAAATCAACAGATAAAGATAAAGTAAACAAACAAGCTAATGTTCTTCAATACCGCTAGCCAAGACTAAACTACTGTGATGCCTCATGTTGATGTCCATTGTAGGAAGGACGCATCTTAGGACATGATGATATCAGATGATTTTGATATGGGAATAATTGGATGATAGGCTATTGACACAAAGAGTTGACTAACTTGTTTACGTACTAACCTAGACTTTAAAATTTTGACGTTTGAGTTTTCACTTTTGAACTGCTAGACTTGTTTCCGATAATTTACCAAAGGTTGGGGATGATGATTGATTTATTGTGAGTGATGTTTATTGCGGGTGAAAGCGAGATGAGACAGATGGATTTTTCAAATATTTGGATGTTTTTGGAGTTTTTGAAATATTTTGAGGTTGTTTTTGATATTTTTGAGATTTTACAAATGTTTTGATTTTTTGAATTTTCAAATGTTTTGGGGTTTTCTGAAATTTTGACCAAGAGACTAACCTAAGGACCTATCCTAGGGGCCTTGGGGGCTGATCAACAAATTATCCTTTCCTATGTTATACACATAGATACCACATAGTTCGACTAACACAGACTCGATTATTGATGAAATATGAACAAATGGATTGTCAGTTTATTCTGACAGACTCCTAGAGGACTGACCTAAGTGTCTTGGGGGATGATCAAAGATCAACCTTGCCTACGTTCAAGGCTCAGAGACCCGTAGTTCGACAAGATGACTCTGTTGTTTACTTTTTGACTGACTTTTTGACCTATTTTTGGATTTTTGATATGATTTGGATGTTTTGGGATTTTTTGATTTTTCGATGTTTTTGGATTTTTTGATTTAGGGACTTCAAGAACATACACGAATCCGATATGCTAAGAGCATGCCCCCAGCATGATGCAATAGACTACTCTGATAAAGGCATGAAAAACTGACCTTGACGATGGGTCGAGTAGTACTAGGAGGGATCATGGCACGAACACACGACCAAGCTATGACGCGAACACGGATGGGTGATGGATGATGGAAGCTTGATGGATGGATGATGCAAAACAAGCCATGAGGATCTTGGTGGATGGAGAGTGCTTATTTACACAAGGCACCTGTTTGTTAGATTTTCACCAAGGTACTTGCCCAAAGTGCCACCGAAGTGGTTTCATTAGAGGACGATTTTTCTCTTTACTGTTTTCGATCCTTTTTCTGATTTTTTTGGATTTTTTCTTTTTTGATTTTTTTTGTTATCACCAAGACACCTGTTTGTCAAGTTTACATCAGGGTGACCATTTTTTCAGGACATTTTCTAATTTTTTATTTTATTTTTATTTTTGGGTTTATACCTTGAAAGATTAGGCATAAAAAATTTTAAGATGGGAGTTGTTGATGGGCTCCTATAGAGGTTCCCCTTCGGGTGTTGATAATTGATATGCCCCTAACTTATAGCTCACTATGATAACAAATGGTCCTAACCAATTGGGTTCAAACTTTCCTTTACTGTTTGGATTTGGGACATTTTTATGATTCTCCTTTAGGACAAGCTCTCCGACTTGGAAGCTCCTGCTCTTGATTTTGTTGTCATAACTCTTTTTAAGTCAGTTCTGATAGACTTGCAAATGATTTACAACATCCATATGTTGTTCATCCAGTAGCTCCAACTCATTCAGTCTTGATACTCAGTATTCTTCATTCGTGATGAGGTTTTGCAATGATATTCTCAGTGATGCGAGCTCGATCTCAATGGGTAATATGACTTCTGAACCATAGACTAGGGAGAATGTAGTGGCACTGGTGGTTGTGCGGACACTTTTTCAATAGGCCCAAAGGGCGGGATTTAGCTGTAGATGCCAGTCACGACCTAGGTCATTGACTATCTTTTTAAGGATTTTTAGAATGGTTTTATTGGTGGCTTCTGCTTGGCCATTACCTTGGGGATAGTACGGAGTGGAAAAGCAATGTTGGATCTTGAATTTATCACATAGGTCACGAACCTCCTGATTCTTGAAAGGTATCCCATTATCTAAGATAATAGCTCGGGGAACACTGTATAGGCATATGAGGTAGTTCAGGATGAACTTTGATATTTGCTTTCTAGTGATGTATGTCATGGGGATGGCTTCCACCCACTTTGTAAATTATTCAGTGGCAGTTATGATGAATTTGTGGCCATTAGATGAGGTGGGGGTTATCTTTCCAATGAGATGGAGTCCCCACTGCGAAAAGGGCCATGGTGTGATAATAGGATGAAGCTCTTAAGCTAGAGCATGGATAAGGTCCCCATGTTGTTGACATTGTAGGCACCTTTTGATGTAGTCATGTGCTTCTCTTTCCATTGTAGGCTAATAATACGCCGTCCTCAGCAATTTCTTGGCCAAGGTCATTCCACTCGAGTGTGAACCACAAATATCGTTATGCACCTCAAGTAAGGCGATCAATGCCTCTCCAGCATTTAGGCAGCATAATAGGGTTCCTTCTATGCTCCTACTGTAAAGGGTGTTTCCTAGGATGAAAAACCAGGATGCTTTCTTGACAAAGGTTCTTTTTAGGCTTGAGAGTAGGTCAGCAAGTAGGACCCCTATTCACAAGTAGGTATAAATTTCATGGTACCAGGGATCACTAGGACCAATGATTTCACACACAAATTCTAACTCTGGTACCTCGAATGCAGGCATGAGAAGTTGCTCTACCAAGAATTCATGTTTTAGGATGTTATGACGGATGTCCAGTAAGGATCCAATCGATGCCATGGCATTTGCTTCTCTGTTGTTGGCTTTGGGAATCTGCTCAAATGTGGTATCAATGAATGATTCTTTGAGGCTCTCTACTAACTTTTTGTATGGAGTTAGCTTATAATCCTTTGTTTGGTACTCGTCATTCACTTGATTTATTAACAACTAGGAGTCTCCATATACTTTGAGGGACATGATGAGCCACTGTACTACTATTCTGAGACCTACGGTTAAAGCCTCGTATTGCCAATTTGTAGGATCTAGGTATACAATCCCCCTATGGGGTGATGAAGAAGACACCGGATCCTAATCCATGCTGCGTATAGGAACCATCAAAATAGAGTTTCTAGTGGTCGGCTATGCTGTGATTGAAGATGGATTCATCAGGAAACTCTAATATAAGTGGATTCTCTGAATACATGGGTGCTTCTACTAGTTGGTCCACAATGACTTGGCCTTTGATTGCTTTTCATTCCACATATTCAATTTCATACTCAGATAATATCATCACCCATTTAGCCATCCTTCCTATGAACATTACTTTTGACAGTAGGTACTTTAGGGGATTGATCTTGGTGATGAGTTTTATTTTGTGTGCCAACATATAATGTCTAAATTTTTGTGAAGCAAACACTACTACTACACATGCTTTTTCAATGAATGAGTAGTTTAACTCATGCCCAACCATTTTTCTACTGATATAGTAGATGGCCCTTTATGTCCCATTTTCATCGTGTTGAGCTAGAAGAGCACTGAGGGCTGTTGTTGTTGCTGACACATAGAGGATTAATGGCTTTCTTGGAATCAGTGGCATCAGGACCAGAGGTGTGAGTAGATATTCTTTGATTTTGTTGAAGGCTTCCTCACACTTGTCATCCCATTTGTATGCTACTCCCTTGTGAAGTAGGTGAGAATATGGGATTTACTTGTCTGCCAGTTGTGCTATGAATCTGCGGATGGACTGAAGCTTGCCTTGGAGGCTTCTCAATTGTTTAAATGTTTTGGGTGCCTCCATCTCAAAGATTTCTTTTACTTTTGCTAGATCTATTTCAATACCCCTCATTGACACTATGTATCCCAGTAGCTTTCCTGATTGTATGTTGAAGATGCACTTTTTTGGATTCAATCTGACTTTATATGCCTCCAACCTATCAAAAATGGCACTCAAAGTTGCTATGTGATCTCTCCTCTTCCTGTATTTTTCTAGTATGTCATCAACATAATCTTTGACAATTTTGTGGATTATGTCATGGAAGATTAGCATCATGGATCTTTGGTAGGTGGCCCCAGCATTCTTTAGATTGAATGGCATCACATTCCAACAGTAATTCCCCCATGGACAAGTGAAGGCCATTTTGTGTTGGTCTTCTTTGGCGATCATTATTTGGTTGTACCCAGAGAAACCATCCATCAAAGAAAGTATTTCATGTCTCGTCGTCATGTCTACAATGATGTCAATGTTAGGCAATGAGAAGTCATCCTTCAAACATGCTTTGTTTAGGTCTCTGCCGTGCAGATTCGGATTCCCCCTTCGGGTTTTGAAATAGGAACAGATTTGACACCCACTCGGGGTAGTAAATTGTTCGTATGAATCCTGCGTCAAGTACCTTTTTCAATTCCATTTTGACTAGCAGGGCGATCTGAGGATGCATTTTTCTCATTTTTTGTCAGACAGGCTTTGCTTCTGGATACACTACTAGATGATAAACCACAATCTCTGGATTGAGCCCGGGAATGTCGACATAGCTCCATGCAAAATTAACTTGTCTCTCTCTCAAGAAGGCAGCTAGGAGCTCTTGTTCCTCTGATAGTAATGATTCCGCATAAAATGTGATGTGGAGGGTCTCCTTTGTTCCCAAGTTAACCGGACTGCATTTTTCGGCTAGGACTATTGATTTTTCTTGATGGAGAGCTTTGAGAGGATGATTGAATCCCCCATCCTCGGGTGCCTCAGAGAGGTTTTCACCATTTGATGTGTCCTTTCTTTTTACTATTTTTGGGTCAGATAGTGCCACAGTGTGGTTTTCAGTCAAGGACCTAGAGATTATTCTCAGTTTTTCGCTTTTGCGACTAAGGGATTCAATCGTTTCCCCATAATATGCATGTGTGTCCAGCTCGATAATGAATCCCGCCTTATGATCCCCACATAGAATATTATCCCGCAGTCCCATGAATTTTGAGAGCACCTCATCGTTTTCAAATGTATCAAGAATTTGCGGTCCTCATTGGTCATAATCGATGAGTTTTGGGTAGACTAGACAGATTTCATGATTTTGATGGTCAGTAGACTCAAATGACATAGTACTAATCATGAGAAGGGTGGTGTCCTAGAAAAGCATGGGTAGGTTGGTTATGGGATCCTCGTTATCACTACTACTACAGGCATCAGTTATGTCAAATGTAAAGTTGTCTATGACTCACCCTGTAGATACGGGTAGGTGAAGTTTGGCTATCGTTTGCTAAGGAGTTTTGACTTTCCTAACTGGGGGATTTCGGCCACGTATAGTTATAATCGGAGGGGTACATCCAAGGCCAAGATTTCTCATTCACGTCTCAGGAATGAGGGGTATTAGAATCCCATTGTCATTTTGCCCTAGTTTTTGGTTCCTATCATAGCCCATTGTGAGCATCATTTGCAAACCTTTGTTGTTGTCATCCATTGGTAGATCTGTTGCCGGTCAATTGTCTTGGTACAGGAGATGGGATGGGTCCTCCTCTATTACTTCTCGACTGAGATCTCCCCAACTTTTGAAGTTGGTATAACCTTTAGGGGATGTTTGGGATGTGGAGGCTTCATTTGATTACGGTCGTCCTCGTGATCTGGGAGATTGTGGTAACTCTCCTCCCACAAAATCATTTTTGGGAATCGTATAGTTTCTGCAACCATTGTCCTGGATGATGACTTTGATATCAGAGATGGTGGGGATGGTGGGAGTGGCAGGTATCTCTGTCGCAGAAGTGGAAACGAGAGTGGCTGGATCAATGTATGGTGTCGATGGACCTTCATCATTTTTAGGAACTTGAGGGATTTTGTAGTATTTTGCCTCTAGGTTCTTGAAGTAGGAGAATGGTTCAGGATCTCCATGGATGGTGACCTCTTAGCCTTCATATGTGAATTTGACACATTGATGGAAGGTTGATGCTACTGCTTGCATTGCATGGATCCACGGATGTCCCAGGAGAATGTTATAAGGCAAGTCGAGGTCCAGGACCTGATAGGTAGTTTCCATGATAGTTGGCCCTACTTGAATAGGGATTTGGATTGTGCCTTGGGACACTCTTTCTTGATCATCATATGCTCTGATTGTAATACCTTTTCCTTTGTTGATGGAATCCTCTGAGATTTTCAGGTTCTTAATGAGCTTGAGGGAACAAATATTCAAACCTGCACCTCCATCCACCAAGACTCGCTTGAATTTTATTTTTATGCACTAGGACCTCTAAATGGAGTGCACGGTTGTGAGATGGTTGAGTGGGAAAATATTGATTGGAGAATGTAAGGAGATTTAGAGTGATTATGTTTCTGACCATAGCTTGGAATTGTTCTGCATCAAGATCTACGGGGACAATTGATGAAGACAATGCTTCCTCAAGGATTTTCTTGTGGGCGGATAACTTTTTTAGCAACTCCATGATGGAGATTTGTGTTGGAGTTCATTTCAGTTGCTCAAGGACATTATAGTTGTTGGGAATAGATCTTGAATTGCAATTGGGTGCTCTATTTGGTTGAGATGACCTTGCAATGGTAATTTTTCTGCCTCTTGTGGTGACTCCACAATCAACATGGGCTCCTTTGATGGTGATGGTAGCACAGTAATCATCTAGGGATGTGACGACATGGACGTACACATGATTCACACTCTTGAAGGTGCCTTTTCCTTTATGTGTGTTATTGTTCCCTTTGTTATTGTGATTAGGCATGGGATTTGTGTATATCTTGAGGTTCTAATTTCCTGCTGGTTGCTCCACATTTATGATTTTTTGATCAATGAGATCTTGGATTAGGTTTTTCAACCTCATGCAACTGTTAGTGCTGTGCCATTTGATTTTTTGAAAGTCATAGAGATAATTTTCATTGTACCAGGGTGGTTTCACATCCAGTTCCTAGTAATTCTCAATTTCTTCATGATGACCTTGAATGGTTCCCCAAGGGCAGTGTACTTCCGCTTGGGGGAGTTCTTGTTTTGTTGGGGTGGTCCCCTTTGATCATTGACATTATTGATTGCTTGATTATTGGTTGGTTGGTGTTGTGATACCGCATTGGTTTGGGTGTTGTTTCGATCATTATTATGCAGTTGTTGGTAGTTTTGGGTGTTTTTCCTTGGAGCACTGATTACGACCTTAGCATCAACCCCACCATTGCTTGTGACATTTTTTTTTCCTTTCCCATGTGCGAGGTTTTTCATTGTAACTGGTGGATGGGTGATTTTTTTATTGTTCAAGATATGTGGGTGATCCTCCAGGTCGTGTCATAAAGGCTCATTTGATATTGAGCGCCTTGGAGATCAACTGGTCGTATGTTGTGATGCCTTGCACTTTGAGATGGAATTCCCAGGCTCCATCGAGGTTGGATATGATAGTGCACACTTGTTGTTCCTCAGGCATGACCCATTTGCTCTGATTGGCCTTGGATCGCCATCGTTGTAAGACAGAAGCAAATGATTCGTTCTTACCTTGTTTCAGAGTTAAGAGTTCCTCTAAACTAACATCCATACTGATATTGAATGCGTAGTTTTTGATGAATGTGTCAACAATTTATTGGAACTTCTTGATGCCTGGAGGAAGGAAAGACAACCATTCCATAGTGTGGCTAGCCAAACTTCTAGGAAACTGTTGCATTAGATAAGTATCGTCATACGCGATTTCCATGCAATGAACCTGGAATTCCCTGATGTGATCTTCAGAGTTTCCCATCCCACAGTATTTATCAAATTTGGGGATCTCGAATCCCTTTGGGAATGGTTTCATTACAAGGCTCATATCGAATGGATAAGGACAAAAGTTGCTAGGTGTTTTTGTGGTTTGCCCTGACTGAAGATCGAGCACTTATTGTGAGAGCAACTTGATTTGTGTTGTGACATCATTTTGTGGTTCAAGGGGTGGGATGAAAGTGTTTTGCGGTGGTCCAATTGTTGGTGGATTGGTCGGTACGTTGATGGATGGTGTTTTCATATTCTATTGTGCCAAATATGCTTGCCATTGCTGTTGTACCAACAACGCTTGTTGTTGGTCCTGTTGTTGCTATGCTAGTAGCCCTTGTTGTTGAGCTTGTTGTTGATGATGTTGCAATAAGGTTGATTGGGTTGCTTCTTGCTTCTCTTGGTATTGTTTTAGTGCTTGTTGGTATGCTTGTTGTTGAGCTGCTTGTTGTTGTGCGAGATATTGTGTGTGTGCTTGTGCTTGTTGAGTTTGGTATTGGGCTTGAACTTGTTGGGCAGCTTGTGCAATCTGTACAGCTTGTACAACCTGAGCAGCTTGTTTTTTTTGTTGTTGCAATAAGGCTTGGGCTTGTGCAACTTACTATGCTTGTTGTGCTTGTAACGCTTGTTATGCAGCTTGAGCAGCTTGGGTGGCTAGTTGTGTAACTTGTCAATTTTGGATTTGCTATAATGCCTTCTAATAAGAAGCACGTTGAGCGGCTTGCAATGCAATACAATATTGGCTTGATTTGTTTGAGTTTGGTGGTGGTGGTGGTGGAGGTGGATTTGGAATGGTGCTTGTCATGGTATTGAGAGGCACCATCGTATTGATGAGTGGGATGGTGTGATTGATATGCTTGGTCCTTGAGAGACCATGTTTTGAGATGTTCGGGGGGTGGTTGATGATGTGATTGTGGTGGTTTGTGTTATCAGGATGGTTGCCATCTGTTGTTGCGATATCGATGGCAAGGTGGGAGGATTTGGTACGGTGCTTTGATTGATGCTTGGTGTGTTGATTTGATTTTATTGATTGATGCTTGGTAAAGGGGGAAGTCCTAAACCAAGAGGTGATTGATGGTAATGGTGGAAGTGGTGGAAATGTGAGGGGTGTAATCTCTTGGGGAAATGGTGTAGTGTCAAAAATGCCCCCTGGTCCAAATATATCTCCTTCTCCTTGTGGGGTTATGGGGAGAGAAGTTTGGGGTGTTGCGCGGAATGATGATGATGGGTCATTTGGATCATGAAAGGTGAGAGGGAAATATGGATGTGATGGATTTTTGGGTACATATTATCCCAAGATGGTGTTTGCGTCCAAATCTTGATTGTTTGTGAGGGGATGTGTTTGCAATGCATTGAGAAATGCAATTCCCTTGATAACAATGGGTTGTGTTGGAGCAATAGATGATGTAATTTGTGGGATGTTTTGAGTGATGCTTTGGAATGGAGGTGTAGATGAAATGGGGATGGTGGATGAGATTGGGGGCATGACCCCAAAAGATGGTTCCACAATAGTGCTCACATCAAAATCGGAAGGGAGTTTAGCCCCTTGCTTTGCTAATTCGAGCATGTATAGTGAAGGATTGAGTCTCATCATGATGTTGATAATCTTATTATTCTCAAGATTTTGAATCATTTCGGTGATTTCCTCATGTGACATCCCAAAGGGATTATTGGTAAGATCCTCCACTTGACCTTCCTCTTGTTGATTTTGTGATGATGAAGGAAAGTTAGTTAGAGGATTGTTCTATCCAACAGGATTTATTTCAGAATTTGTTTGGCTTAGGTCACTTGAAGTGAATGTTTCTTTGTTGGCTTCCATGTTCCTCTTGTGTTGAGATCTAGTTTCCACCATAAAATAGGGATCAATTTTCAAGAATGTAGGAGATGAATCTCTAATTCTTTGGATTGATTCAACTTTTATCTACAAAAGGGGCAATTTAGGATGTTTTAAGGATCAAAGGTGAAATGGTGAAGATGTGTAAAAGATGGATGATGTGGATGATTGAACTTTTAGAAGATCTTGAGGGGATGTTATACTTTTAGGACTTTTTGGATGCTTGGATTTGGATTTTGATTTTGATTTTTGGATTGACCTTGATTTGATTTTGCTTTGGTTTTGGATAATGAACAAATATATCCCAAGATGTTGGATGTTACCTATGAAATAAATTTTCTCAAAGGATGATAATTTGACTAAGTGTGGGGATAAGGATGCATCTACCCACACCTATTCAAACAATATGATAATTCAACCAAGTATATGAAGAAGGATGCGTCTACATATACCTAGCTAAACAAGATGATTTGATGACAATTTTGACTAAGCATATGAAGAAGGATGCATCTATACATACCTAGCCAAAATGGTTTGATGTTTTTGATTCAAGGATTTCAAGGATTTCAAGGATTTTGATTTTGTTTCAAGGATTTTGATGGTTTTGATTTGCCAAAAAGCCTAGCATGAAGGATGATTTCAAGATTTTCAAAATTTGATGGTGAAATGATTTTGGTTTGATGTTCAAAGATGGATGAAGATTTGATTTTGATCCTATGTGTACCTAAAAGGAATCTTGTTTACAAGACCTCAGTTTTGAAGAACATGCTTTACCCTATACAAGGTGTTCAAATTCTTGAAAAAGATTTGGATTCTGATAGTAATAAAATGAGTACAATCCGAGATTATTTCTTGAAGCTTTTCTATAAAAGTTAAAAAGCAATCTTCGTCTGAATTTGTATAGCGTTGAGAGACGATGTTGGTGATCTTTTGGACTAAGAGATTTTACCTTTGGTTTCTTGATCTTGATCTTGTGTGAAATCATTGGAGACACATGTATGGGATTCAATTGTTTTTAATCTTTTATTAATGACTTTGTTTTACCACAAACACTTCTTGATTAGCTTTTCAAACTAGATGCCCAATGTCTTAACTTCTTCTCATTCCACAAAGTATATTATGTGGAAGTTTGATGAAATCAAGTCAAGGGCTACCTATTGTTAACTTTAGTAAGAAAATTGAGATATAAATCCAAGTGTTTAGAAACCTCTAAGGATAAAATCCCAAGGGCAAGCAATAACACATGAATTTGGTCAATTGTATTTGCTTCCTAAAGGGTTTGAAGTTTTGATGATAATGTTAAATGTTTGTTTTCCAAATTTTTTTGAACAAGCAAAGTGTTTTGTAACCAAGAACAAGAACAATCATATGGATATGAAAGACTATATTTGTTGAGTCCCCACTTGGACAAGTCCAGCTATGCTTATTTTTAGCGAATGGTTAGATGTTTGACTCCATTGGCTCCCCTCCACGACACTCACTTATACGGGGCAGCCAAGAATCAGCACCCATGAAACTCCCATGGCATACTTTCCATTTCTACTAAAAATCGTAAAAGTGTGGGGTGGCTTCGGAACGACCATTCTTGCACCAACAAAAGGAATTTTGGCCTTTCTACAACAAGGGTTTTAATTCGGACTTTCCATTCCCAGGAGTTGATCCATCAAGGTGAGAGACCATTATTTCCCTTCTCGTCGAAACCAACCGCGTGATACTAGTCTTTGTTCCAGTACCCACTTTTATATCCCGACTGGAAATACACTTGGCTTTAGTGTGTTACCAGTTGAGTCGTTCCCTTGGGTGAGTACTTTTTCCCCAAGGAAGGCCCTCTAAGATAAACAATAGCGAGCAAACATATCTATAACTCAATCGATCTTTATTGAGAAACAAAGAGAGAATACACGCGATAGGTTCCACTCACACTCGCAAGATGTTTTCAATTTTAATCCCAAAATGAAGTGTGGAGGCAATATTTTATGCAACTTAATGTCACCAAAAAGAATTTTGATTCTCAAGATCACCGTGAAGCACGAGAGAAGTGCATACGCCTTTTTAAATGAGATTACTTTGCAAAAAATATTACAAAGCACAAAGGAAATATGTTCATTTTAAATCCACAAAGCAAAAGTGAATTATTTTTTAGTGCACCAAAAGAAGTGTGAGATTTGATTATTCAATTGTTAACCTTAAACAAAATCTAGTAAATTTGCCTAAGGTTCTTTTTAATCCTTTTGTCTTGTTCTTTTTAGAGCCCAAATTGAAATCTATTGAGTCCTAAAAGCTTGAAGAGATAAAATCCTTAAAATTGGAACTATAATTGCTTCCAAGAGCGTCTAAAGACACTTGATACAGTAGAGAAATGATGTCATAAGAAGCTTTGTTTTTGTTTCCTCCTCCCCTTTTTGATTTCCTAACCTGCAAAAGTGCTCAAAATGTTAGATTAGATTGAGAAACAAGAGGAAATAAGGGTTAGATGAATCATTAAGCATAAAAACCCTAAAACTTAGACCAAGTTATAATGTTATTTGACTTTAGATGTAAAATTGAAAATTTTAACTCTATAAAAGTTAAAAAAACCTACACCATTGGATAGCTTATGAAATTCTACCCTATTTCAAAAAAAAAAGTTTCAAAAAAGACCTTTGTATGACCAAGATATCGTCATTTTAAAATTGACTATAAAAGCGCTAAAACAATGTGCAAAAGTGCTAAAACAATGTGCAGAAACACTAAAAGATGTTCAGAAGCACTAAAAGATGTGCAGAAGCATCAAAAAGTGTGCAGAAGCATCAAAAAGTGTGCAGAAGCACTGAAACAGTGAGCAGAAGTGCTATAACAATGTACAGAAGCGCTATAACAATGTGCAGAAGCGCTATAACAGTGTGCAAAAGCATCGAAACAGTGTGCAGAATCGCTATAACAGTGTGCAAAAGTGCTATAATAGTGTGCAGAAGTGCTATAACAGTGTGCAGAAGTGTTGAAATAGTGTACAAAAGTGCTATAACGAGGATTAATGAACAGAACTATCAAAAAATAGCAAAATTTTAAAAAAAAAAGTGTTAGATTTCTAATTCAAGCCCTCCTAAAACCATTACCGTGAACCCAAGATCCTAGCACCTACAAAACACAACAAATACACATATTAGAAGATTGAAATGCAAGTTAGAATCTAAGTTCCCCATGAAATCCGTTTACAAAGCTTAAATTAGGAAATTAAATGAAGAACACAATAAGAAAGCAATAAAAGATATTGAATCCTAATTAAACAAGCAAACTCTTGATCCCATGCGGGAATTGGTGCCAATTTGATGTGAAATTGGCCCTTTCCCAACTCCTATGATGCAAGATTGATGTGTGATGAAGATTGTTCCACTTGATGAAGATTAAAACATGCTCCATGATAAAAATCCGGATAACCTAACTATAAAAGTTGATAAAATAGATGAGAATTGTTATGCTTGAGTATGGATTTGAGTATAGTAAGTTTGCTCAAATTGTGGATGCTAAAATGAGGAAGGAAGCCTCTTATTTATAGAATGAAAAGTTGGAGAAATTCCCAAAATGAAGCAATGTGGGACTAACATTCAACCAATGGTAAGGTGCCACTTGTCAAAAGATGGATGGATGGAGGATGTGCACATTTTGATGAATGTGCCCATAAATGCATAAATTTGAAATTTGAAAAAGGTGAAATGACAAGATGGAGGGAGAGTCAAATGGAGTAATGGCCACTTGGCTCAATGCAAAAGGACATGTAAGATAAATAAATGCCTTGTTGGAAGGACAAAATCCACTTGGATTTGAATTCAAATTTGAAGGAATATTCTCTATTATGCCATGTTGAGAGAAAATAGGGATTTAATAAATGAATTAAATCTATTTTCATGTGCAAGTGGCAAAAGCTAGAGGATGGGACATGAATTATGATTTAATTAATCAAAGGTTAATTAATTTAATAAAGGATTAGATGATGTGACAAATTTGACTTAGATTTATGGGTTGATTTAAATAAAATATGAGAAAAATATGATAAAAAGATTTAAATAAGGATTTTTTATTTATTTAATTAAAAGAGTTGAAGTTAAATTAAATCAAATAAAGTTTCAATTTATTTTATTTAATGAGATAGACTTAAGGGATTTAATCAAATAAAATTGATTATTTAATTAAATAGGGATAATTAGATCAGACTAATTGATTTAATTAAATGATTTATTTAATTAAGAGAGGAAGATTGATGAATTTAATCAAATACGGGTATTCCATTAAATGGTTAGATTGAGGGATGATTTAGGATGAAATGGTGTTAGTATTCGGGATCAGATGTGCAATGTCAATCAGTACATTTTCCATTTCTACATTTTCCCCCTCTTTGAAGCAATGCACTTGCTACGTTAGTTCAAAGAATAAACTATTTGGATCAAAATTCAAAAATTCTCCAATTTTTTCCGATGTTCCACTGCTGCCCTAGCGAATGAAGAAATTATGCTGGTATACATGCCCCACTACTTCCGTAGTGAATGAAGAATTACGCCGGTATACATACCCGACTGCTGCCCTAGTGAATGAAGAATTACGCCGGTATACTACCCCCTTGAGAGATCGAGTGAAAAGGTTCAATTTGAGGGTTGATCTCGTGACAAAGAGGTTCAAGATTAGTTCAACTCGAATGTTTGATGTAGACAAATTTGATGATGTAGACAGTCATCTCCCATGGGTAGCCTCATGCCTATTTTGATATATTACCCACACTTGATCCTAATTTGTACCATGACAATGTATATTTTGATGATATGTATGATATGAGATGATGATGATTTGATGCGATTTTCTATTCTATTTATGGATGCTTTTTTACTTTCTATATGTGATGCAATGTGATGTAATGATGCTATGATGTTTATGATGTGCATTTATTTTTTAATATCTTTTCTTATGCGTTTTTATAATGATGTGTAGATGCTTATATGTGTTATGGGATGATTTATGCAATGTTATGATAGAATGAATGAAAATGATGTAAATGAATGCAAATAATTATAATGCTATGGGATATTTTATGATATGATGGATGCAGATGATACTTTAGAATAACTAATCTATATTATGCAATGATAGAAGTGCAATGTTATGATATGATTTAATACTTGCTATATGATATGCAATATGCAATGTGTAATGTGTTGACGATTTATGGATGCGGGATGGATGCACTAATGATGATGAATTTTGATTAACTGTCATAGTACCATGTTAGTGTGAAAAGAAAGAGATAGAAGAAAATAAGGGATTCCAACAAGACATGAAATGATGATAATGTTGATGATGATTTACTGCGGAGGAGTTGGGATTTTCAAAGGACCAATTATCTTATGTTTGATTACACACATAAGTACGATGCATCAAGGTATAAAGAACAAGGATGGAGTTGTACCTAGTGTGATGGACTTTGACTCGACAATCAAATAGGAGTATTTATGTTCACACCTAGCATATGGAACCTTATTCAGAAATGCAGTTCAGATATTTGAAGCATCTCACACCAAAACATAGAAAGGAAAGCCTTCCTATGTGGTCAACAAGATATCAAAACATCCTCCCTACATCTAAACAAAACACGTATGACCAAGGTTATATTACAAAAATATCCAACAAGCACAGCAAATAAAAGATAATGATCATTGCCTCATTCCTATCTCTAAATATTTTGATTAGACATCATCGAGAGGTTTTTGGAATGAGCACAATAAGATAAATCAACAGATAAAGATAAAGTAAACAAACAAGCTAATGTTCTTCAATACCGCTAGCCAAGACTAAACTATTGTGATGCCTCATGTTGATGTCCATTGTAGGAAGGATGCATCCTAGGACATGACGATATCAGATGATTTTGATATGGGACTGATTGGATGATAGGCTATTGACACAAAGAGTTGACTAACTTGTTTACGTACTAACCTAGACTTAAAAATTTTATGTTTGAGTTTTCACTTTTGAACTACTAGACTTGTTTCTGATTGTTTTACCAAAGGTTGGGATGATGATTGATTTACTGTGAGTGATGTTTATTACAGGTGAAAGTGAGATGAGACAGATGGATTTTTCAAATATTTGGATATTTTTGGAGTTTTTGAAATATTTTGAGCCTATTTTTGGTATTTTTGAGATTTTACAAATGTTTTGATTTTTTGAATTTTCAAATGTTTTGGGGTTTTCTGAAATTTTGACCAAGAGACTAACCTAAGGACCTATCCTAGGGGCCTCAGGGGTTGATCAACAGATTAGCATTGCCTACATTATACACATAGAGAACACGTAGTTCGACTAACACAGACTCGATTATTGATGAGATATGAACAAATGGATTGTCAGTTTATTCTGACAAACTCCTAGAGGACTGACCTAAGTGTCTCTAGGGATGATCAAAGATCAACCTTGCCTACGTTCAAGGCTCAGAGACCCATAGTTCGACAAGACGACTCTATTTTTGACTTTTTGACTAAATGTTTGACCTATTTTTTGATTTTGATATGATTTGAATGTTTTGAGAATTTTTTATTTTTTGATGTTTTTGGATTTTTTGATTTAGGGACTTCAAGAATATACATGAATATGATCTGATGAGAGCATGCCCCCAGCGTGATGCAATAGACTAATCTGATAAAGGCAGGACAAACTAACCTTGAGTATGGGTTGAGTAGTACTAGGAGGGATCATGGCATGTACACAGGACCAAGCTATGACGCGTACGCGGATGGGTGATGGATGATGATATGGAATGCGATGGATCATGGAAGCTTGATGGATGGATGATGCAAAAAAAGCCACGAGGATCCTAGTGGATGGAGAGTGCTTATTTACACGAGGCACCTATTTTCCAGGTTTTCACCAGGGTACTTGCCCAAAGTGCCACCAAAATGGTTTTCACCAGAAGATGATTTTTTTCTTTACTATTTTCAATCATTTTTCTGATTTTTTTGGATTTTTTATTTTTTGATTTTTTTTGTTGTCACCAAGATGCCTATTTGCCAGGTTTTCATCAGGGTGACCATTTTTTCAGGACATTTTCTGATTTTTATTTTTATTTTTGGGTCTATACCTTGAAAGATTAGGCATAAAACTTTTTAAGATGGGAGTTGTTATGGGCTCCTTTAGAGGTTCCCCTTCAAGTGTTGATAATTGATATGCCCCTGACTTATAGCTCGTTGTGATAACAAATGGTCCCAACCAGTTGGGTTCAAACTTGCCTTTACTATTTGGATTTGGGACGTTTTTTTGATTCTCCTTTAGGACAAGCTTTCTGACTTGGAAGCTCCTGCTCTTGATCTTCTTGCCATAACTTTTTTAAGTTGATTCTAATATACTTGCAAATGATTTAAAGCATCCATATGCTGCTCATCCAGTAGCTCCATCTCATTCAATCTTGATACTTGGTATTCTTCATCTGTGATGAGGTTTTGCAATGATATTCTCAGTGATGTGAGCTCAATCTCGATGGGTAATATGGCTTCTGATCTATAGACTAGGGAGAATGGGGTGGCATCAGTGGGTGTGCGAATGCTAGTTCAATAGGCCCAGAGGGCAAGATTTAGCTGCAGATGTCAGTCACAACCTACATCATTGACTGTGTTTTTAAGGATTTTCAAAATGATTTTATTGGTGGCTTATGCTTGGCCATTGCCTTGCGGATAGTGCGGAGTGGAAAAGAGATGTTGGATCTTGAATTTATCGCATAGGTCACAAACCTCCTAATTCTTGAAAGGTCTCGCATTATCTGAGATAATACCTTGGGGAACATTGTATCGGCATATGAGGTAGTTCAGGATGAACTTTGATATCTGCTTTCCAGTGATGTATGTCATGGGGATGGCTCCCACCCACTTTGTAAAGTACTTAGTGGCTGTTATGATGAACTTGTGGCCATTAGATGTGGTGGGGGTTATCTTTCCAATGAGATCGAGTCCCCACTACGAAAAGGGCCATGGTGTGATAATAGGATGAAGCTCTTAAGCTGGAGCATGGATAAGGTTCCCATGTTGTTGACATTGTAGGCACCTTTTGACATAGTCATGTGCTTCTCTTTCCATTATAGGCCAATAATACCCCGTCCTCTGAAATTTCTTGGCCAAGGTCATTCCACTTGGCCACGCCCACAAAAGGATATGAAAATCATGATAAAACCTATCCTGGGAATTGGACATTCCAGTAGGTGACTAATACCTCTTCATGGACGTTCATTTACTTGTCAAACCAGGGAACGTAAACTTTAAATGGAGCGGCACAATATATGCACTAAGAACCGGTTTCAGTCACAATCTACTGAAAAATAAACACTTGGAAAGAAATTTCTATCTATGCAATAACATAAAGTTCTCTTAACTCAATCATAGACTAACCAAAGCGGAAATCGTAATAGCTACAGTTGAGGGACAAACTATAAACTGGCCTTATGCTGCAGGAACAAACACAGGGATGGATTCCCGATGCTGCAGGAACAGTATAAGACTGAGCTTGTGCTGAAACTTCTAAAATGAAATCTAACTTGAATTAACAAAAGATAAACAACTACGCTCCTACAGATACTTACTAAGTGGGCTCCCTTAGCAAGCATCAACTAATTGACACAGAAGATTGTGCTCAGAACTCCATCAACTTTTATTCATAACATGAAATCATTTACATTGACTGTTTTATTTATGAAAACTAACAAAAACCCTAATTCATATTATATCTTTAACTCTTACATAATTTGCTTCTCTTATCTATCCATCTATCTATCTCCTTCTCTGATCTATTCACCCGCGCAGGAGGAACACTTATTTTTAAAACAGGAGAACAAATAACTAACTAACTCAACAGAGAAAGACGTGGATATGAAATGTATCCCAAAATTAAGGAATAGACTTCATAAATGAGTTATTCGTTCAACCCAATCCAGAGAGAATCTAGCACTCCACTCTTTCCAGATTAAATGTCATTTAAAATCCTTCCCAACGGTTTCGGTCAAAGAGTCTTCGCCAGAGCTTCCTCGAAGTCGTGTAGGAAATGGACTTTACTACAAGGCTGAGATTGGCTGCGCTTGACTCGATCATACTTTCTTCAACAACTTGTGAAACACAAGGTAACAGATACGAAAGAAAAGGTGCATGGCACATACACAATATCCATTCATTAATCACATATTTAAATCTATTTCATCATTCAAAAACTACATGCGCTATACCAGTCATTTGGGAAGTCAACAGGGTAATAAATACAGACATGTCAACATGATCGGCTACAGGAACATGAAAGTGTATTGCTACAGGATATCCCCCAATAAAAAGGTTTCAAGAGAGTTAAACAACCATAATCAACAGAAGTAAAGGTATTAAAAGTACACCATGATATCCAGATGATGAGCATATTTTGGGCTCATCATTTTGCCCCCTCTTTAACCCAATGCTGGTCCTCCAGCATTAAACTTCCTGGTGGTCTCTCTGAAATCAGTGGCTGAGGAATGACCCTGAAATGGAACTCCAAATTTGTAACAAAAGCCTCTATAACTTTGCCATCCTTCATACCTATGGGCTTCTAAATCTTCATTAAGTTTTGTAGCCTGATAGGAATAAAGGGGCCACATTAGCATAGGAGGTCTAAATGTTAATGGCAACCACAATTCAAACCTCTTTTGGAGTCCTAGCTGTATGTATTTGCTTGACCATTTAAGAGTTGCTATAAAATTTAGTGGACTGTGAGGTTCAGACTTTCTTAACCCAACAGTTAATCTTTCCCACCTCTTTTCAACTCTGGAGTATGACAGTCTCCAAAACGAGTATGATTGTTCCTAAAATTCATCATATACCTGTCTCCTGAGATCAAATATTTTCACTCTGGTTGTATCATTATTAATACCATATGCCAAAGTAAGCCAGGTTTTCAGCATTGTGCGGGGGTCTGAACTCTCAGAATGCAATGGAATAGGCTCATTCCTTTCGGCTTCTTCATAGGTTTCCCATTGCCTGCCATAATTTGCTTCATTTGCTGCCCAAGACTTAAGCGATCTCAAATGAATATCGCCAATATACAGAAGAGGATTCCACTCTGTTTCAAATGGAATTAAGAAGCCATGAAGGTAAAATTCACACAAAGAATTTCTAAGCCAATTAGGGGCTGCCTGATATGCATCATAAAACTCTTTAGCATTGTGAAGAATAGGATCCTAATTTCTAAAAATTCTCATCAGTTGAAACCACAAGAACTGTTCTTTGAGGCACAAAGCATAAACTCTGGGTGGTGGTCTGCATTCCATAATCTAGCCAGTTACCTTCAGTATTTCATCCATCTTTTCTTTTAACTCCTGAATTTCCAGTTTCTGCTCTTCAATTTTCTTTTTCAGTTTCTTCTTTTCCTCCTCCCAAAGACTCTGTTGCATTTCAGTCTTGGCCAAGTGGCAGAAAGTCAGGGTTTGTAATGTAACCGGTTTCCATGTAGTTTTGACATATTCCAAAAATTCAATTAAAAATGTTTTCTTATAAATAACAATGGCTTGACAAGTTGCAGGGGGAATTGAGGCTTCATTGACCACTTCCAATGGTTCAGTCTTGTTCTTCCTCTTGCTGCAGGAAAAATTCATGTTGCTGCAGTGGAGAAGATTGTGCTTCCTCTGAAATCTGCATAGCCGCAGCAGCCAAGTCATCAAGACTTGGTACTCCTCTTTCATTATGCTCAACTTCCCTTGTCTCAACTTATTTTTCTTCAAGAATAACAAATGAACTCTATGCAGCACTTTCAAACATATTCTGAGAAACATCGGGTTTAGACTCAACAGATTCTTCTGAAATTACAATAACCTCAGGTTGAGGTGAAGCAGGGGATACTTTACATTGTGTTCTTGTAGAAACTCTTCTTGGCAGTGTTGTGGCTGCAAGAGGTGCTCTCGTAGCCTTCCTCTTTTTGAATTGCCTAGAAGGTTTTTCCTTGTCAGAGGATGATGGTGAACTGGTGACGGCAACAGGTGTTGCTGTAGGAGACAATGTTGCAGGGGAAGAAGCTACAGGAGAAGAACGTTGCCTTTTCTGAGAAGGGGTCAGATTTTGGGATTTGCTCAACCCCAAATGACTCTCTGACCTTAGTTTTTCCTCTTTCTCTCCTACTGGCAGCCCTAGTTTGCACCCGGGCAAAGGACTCTGGTATGAGAGCTGCAAGACCAGGTGCTACAGGAGCAGATGATGCTTGCCCTGTTCTTCTACTAGTGGACGCTATTTCTTCTTTCTTTTTTTGAAGTCGTGGGGTAAGTGCTCTAGGGGGTTCTAGACGTTGCAGGCTCTTCTGGGCAACAAATTCTTCCTAGGAAAGAGGTGATACATCTCTCAAAGAGCGTGCAATCAATAATTTTATGAGGCCATGGTGAGCAATAGAATTATCTTTTCCCTATTGAGTTCCGTGGGCACATTGTTCCATAAAGTTTAACAAAAAGTTCAAAACATTAACAACTAATCCATGCCTCATATGACTTAGCAATTTGAAGTGGTAAGAATGCTGGTAGGAGAAACAACCTTCACAAGTTAAATACTTGATTATGAAAGCAACGTATTCTAGGTATGGAGGAGGCAACGACACTCGCTTGCATCCCTACTTTGAGACCTCCAAAGATCCATCAATGGGGATTGAAAATTCCGCCTTTACAGAGGCAGCATCCGAAGAAAAATTTTCTCTAACGACTGGGAGCCCGGTTACTTTTGCAATTCTGTCTTCAGTCGCAACAACTGTTAGACCCCATATAGTAGCCTCCCCTTCAGAAAGGGTTCTCAAAAATTTGCCTGTAGCCTCCTCATCAAAAGAATCTAAACTCAAGAAGTAATTCAGCCAACCACAGACGCTGAATGCTTGAACCGTTTGAAGATTTTGCATTAACAACTCATGAGCTACAGGCTCATGCCTAACCCGCTGACCACCCATGTTCATAGTTTTTCCTTAGCTAACTCAACTCCTTTCTAAAAATCAAGAATTTCCCCTGTTCTGCTCTGGTTTTTCACTGTTCCGCCGTCAATTTCCTTTTCTTTTCCAAAAATGAACTTTATGAACTTTTTTAAACAAGTAGTTTTTTTTTCTTTTTGAATGTGATTCTCAATGAAAAACATGCAATGAAAAAGACATGCGATCATATTTGGAAAGTACCAAAAAAATAATAAAGAAATATTATCTAAGCAGTTGTGACAGCGGTGAAAGGACAAGTTTATAAAGTGGATTATCCCACCCTCTACTTAGAGTATGACATGTGTCCTCACATGTACTAGGGAATAGGCAAAAATTGGGTAATAATGACTGATACAGACAATGCAGTAAATGAATAGAATGAAATAAATAAAAAATGTGATAATCAAAAGATATTGCGTACCTTTCATTAAATGTTCGTACATGCTGAGAAAGTTGACGGCTTCGGCATGAGATGACAGTTGGGAATGAGATCATAATTAGGGGTGGTACAGATGGATGAGGTGGATGGATGATGTGGACGGACGAGATGAATAAATGGAATGGATGGATTGTATGGAAGATAAAGAAGTGAAATGTGGCGACAAGTGGAAACAAAGAAAAGGGGTTCCCTTAAAAGGAAACCTTTATTATGAGCATGCATTATAAAATCACGGAGAAGCTGCAGGAGCAAGGCCAAAGCCTTTAGCTGCAGGAAGAGTTGTGGCAGAATCCTGAACGAACTTTTGCATGAATTCCTCTTTTGAAACTAGTTTATGGTACAACCAGAGGCGGTGTCCATTAACTAGCAGCTTGAATCTAATAGGATCAATTGTAACAAGTTGCACTGAACCATTAGCAAATACATTATCAATTTCATACGCGCCCAACCATCTGGTTTGTAATTTGCCTGGACTGTCCTTATATCGTGAGTCATAAAGCAGGGCCCAATCTCCTACTTTGAACTTCTTCTCCTTAATGTATTTATCATGCCACCTCATTCTCTGATTTTGTATCATCTCAGTGTGTTGCAGGGCATCCTTTCGGAGCTCATCCAAAGCATTGAGCTGCATGATTATGTCCTTTTGTGCATTTGTTAAATCCATGTTCATCTCCATTGTTGTTCTTAGAGTCTTATGTTCAAACTCTATTGGCATCATAGCTATTTTACCATACACCATTTCAAAAGGTGTATATCCTGTAGCAGTCTTCCAGGTAGTACGGTAGGCCCATATAGCTTTTGGTAATCTTGTGGCCCAGTCCTTCCTATGCAAATCTATAGTTTTAGTCAAAATGGCCTCTATATCCCTATTTGTGACTTCAACCTGGCCATTGGCCTGGGGATGATAAGGATTTGATTTCCTGTGTCGTATATTATATTCATTGACTAAAGCTGTGATAAGTGTAGAAGTAAATTGTGTTCTTTGATCTATCACTATTTCCCTAGGGATACCAAACCTAGTAAATATTTCCTCATAGAGAAATTCAGCCACTTTATTGTCCCTAGCATGTTTCATAGGCTTAGCCTCTACCCATTTTGTGACATAGTATGTGCATACAAGGATGTAGGACTTACCATTGGAAGGTGGATCAATTGGTCCTACAAAATCGAGTCCCCGTTTGTCAAAGGGAGCAACTATAACTTGTGGAAATAGAGGCATCTCATCAGATCGAGTTGGTCTTCCTATCATTTGGCATCTGTCACACCTCCTGGTATATTTAGCTGCATCTCTATGCAAGGTTGGCCAATATTAACCAGTATTTAGAATTTTCATCGCTGTTCTTTTGGTAGCAAAATGTCCACCACATGGCTCATCATGGTCGGCATGCAGTATATCATGAGTGTCCTCCTCTGGTACACATCTCCTCATAACTTGATCTGGCCCTGTATAAAACATGCAATTTGCAATCCAGGAAAAGTTAAAGTTTTTCTCTACCAATAATTTATTTTCCTTAGGGGAGAAGTGAGGAGGAGTTCTTCCTGTAGCCAGATAATTTGCTATATCAGCATACAATGGGTGAATAACCTTAATTGCAAACAGGTGCTCATCAGAAAAGGAGTCTTCAACAACCGCAGAGTCATCTTGCCTTTGAATTCTGGAAAGGAAATCGGCAACCACATTGGCTTTACCTGGTTTTTCCACAATTGTAATGTCAAATTCCTGCATCAGCAATAACCATCTTGCCAATCTCCCGGATATTGCTGCTTTGTTCATGAGATACCGGATTGCAGCATGATCAGTATGAACAAATATCTGATAACTAGTAATATAATGTCTGAATTTATTGAGGGCGTAAATGATTGGTAACATTTCTTTTTCTGTAACAGTGTAGTTCAATTCAGCTCCTTGCAAATTTTTGCTTATGTAATAGAGTGCATGTTCTATTGAACCATCCTTCTGCCCTAACACTGTGCCAATGGCATAATCTGATGCATCTGTATGAATATGAAATGGAAGTGACCAATCAGGTCCTTTCAAAATAGGTGCCTGTGTAAGGGCAACTTTTAAGTCAAGGAATGTTTTTTCACATTCCTCTGTCCAGGAAAAATCTGCATCTTTCTTCAACAGACTGTATAAAGGGCCTGTTGTTTGGCTGAAGTCCTTGATGAATCTTCTGTAGTATCCGACATAGCCTAGAAAGCTCTGTACCTCTTTTTGCTTGGTACGAGAGGGTAACTTAGAGATAACTTCAATCTTAGTAGGATCAACTTGAATTCCTGCAGCAGAAATATAGTGACCAAGTACTATTCCTTTTTGCATCATCATGAAGCATTTTTTACTATTCAATGATAGGTTGTGATCTTCACATCTCTGTAGTACCTTTTCCAAGTTAGCTTGAGCTTCCTAAAATGTTGTACCATAAACAGTAAAGTCATCCATGTATATTTCCATGCAATCATATGAGATATCTGAGAAGATACTTATGACTGCCCTCTGGAAAGTTGCAGGAGCATTACAGGGACCAAAAGGAAAAACTAAATAGGAAAATGTTTCCCAAGGGCATGTAAAAGTAGTCTTTTTCTTGATCCTCAGGAGCAATCTTGATTTGATTGTACCCACTGAAACCATCCAAGAATGAGAAATACTTTTTCCCTGCTAAATTATCTAGAACTTGATCAATGAATGGAAGAGGAAAGTAATCTTTCTTTGTTGCCAAGTTGAGCTCTCTGTAGTCTACACATACCCTCCATTTTCCTCCTTTCTTAGGAATAATGACCAATGGGGAAACCCACTGACTATCAGAGATTGGGTAGATAAAGCCAGCTACTAACATTTTCTGCAATTCTTCTTTAACAATTTCTCTCAAAGCTGGATTAATTCTTCTCTGAGGCTACCTAATAGGTTTGAAGTCACTGTCAATATATATGCGATGTGTACAGAGTTTTGGGTCTAAACCCCTCATATCCCCATAGTCCCATGCAAAAGCTCTTTTGTGGGCTTGCAGCATTGTGGCTAGGGCAGTTTGTTGAGACGGAGACAACTTATTATTAATATGCAGACAGCGGCCTAGAGATACTTCTATCTGTTTGGTGAGATCATTTATTGAGGTTGCTGATAAAGGTGGTGCCTGTATATCACATAATAGCAAATCATGATGGTTCTCAGGATCTAGCTGCTGTAGGAAACATTACTGAGGGCGGCTGTCCAAAACAGATGGGCTATTCAAACCAGCACTAAACTGCAGAATGTGTAGAAGCAAGTTATCTTCACTCTGAAGCTGGGAAAATGGATCAGTTCGTAGCATCATCAACTAAGCTAATGAATTGACTTCTTCAGATTCCTCTCCTATATCTGGCCAAACTGGTTGAGACAAATCTGGTAAAGGTTGTGCAGGTGGGTATAAAGCCAATTTCTTCCTTGACTGACCATCAGAAATTGTCATGTCTCCTGAACAACATCCTATAAGGGCATCAGCTGTAGCTAACCAAGGTCTGCCTAGGATAATAGGATATCCCCCTAGGGTTGCCTTAGTGGACAATAGGCTGAAATCAGTAGGGTATTCCCAAGATTCAAGGGTGACAATGACATCTTCTATTACTCCATCAGGTGTAACCGTGGAACTATTAGCAAGCTGCAGGATAGTTGGTGTAGACCAAATGTTTGGAATATTCAAACATTCCATAGTGTGCTTGGTCATCACATTAATGGCTGCACCAAGGTCAACCAAAACATTTCTTACTACTTGACCATTGATATTGATTTTTACTACAGGACTTCTAGGATCAGTATATTTTGGAATGACAACTTTCCCCAACATAATATCGGCTAACTGTCCTAGGACATGGATAGTTTGGGGGTCATTTTTCTTTCTTCCTTGTTTCTTTAAACAAGCCTCTTTAATGGCTTTTCCATAAACTAAAACATCTTTGATTGCTTGAAAAAGAGGAATTTGAACTTGTACATTCTTTAGTTGCTCCAAAATATCAAAGGTGGGTTCTTCAATGGTCTTGGGTGTAGTAATCTGCAATTTCTGCGAAAAAGGTGGTGTAGCTTGAGGCTGCAGGATGGGTTCCTTAGAGGCAGTAGCTGATACAGGTATATCTTCTGCATGATCGGTAGGTTGTTCAGTAGCAGAGTCTGGAATCTCTATTATTACAGGTGGCTGTGGAGCAGAGAGAGTGGTTCCAGACCTGAGATGGATATCATTGATATTCAGGGCATAAGTTGGATATGGGTTGGCTTCTGCAGAATACATAGGTTGTTGTTGTTGTTGCTACTTGTTATTAGGATTGGGCAATAATTGAGCAGGCATAGGCATTTGTTTTGGAGGGCCAGTATTTACTACAGGAGCTGTAGGAGCTGCAGGAGGAGGCATAAGGGCTGGAGGTTGTGGCTGATGAGACTGCAGGAATCCAGGTGGTTGGTTCTGCCATTGTTGAGGACCTCTCCATTGAGGGTTTTGCTGCCAATTACCTGAAGGTGGAGTACATTGTCCTTGTGGGTGTTGCCAACCTCCTTGAGGAGGTTGCCATTGAGGGCTCTGATAATTAGGCCAGTATGGTTGAGGAGCATTCCAAGATGGAGGTGGACCATATGTGGGTTGCCATTGGTTATTATAACTAGAGTAAGGATTACCAAAATTCAAAGGATCTTGAGGCATACCTTGTCTTGGAGCCCATGGTCTTCTTTGTGCAACAAAGAAGACTTGGTCATCATCACCTTCTATCATCTTAAAATCGGTAGGTAGTTGTTTAGCCTCCATATTGGCCACCAACTTGCATCTGTAGTCACGTTTCTTCTGTCTACAATGTGGACAAAACTCAGCCAGGATTGTCTCAGCCTCTTCATGTTTCTTGCGAGCTTCCATGGTATCCAACTGCGTAGCCATGTTGTTTATGATGTCCTGCTTGAAATCAGACAACAAGTTTGTGATCTCCATCTGGGAAACTCCGTTGGAAGAAGACTTTCCCACTGTAGCTTGATGACCTCGACCCTTCTTCACATTTGCTCGGGAGTAATTGAGACATATCTTCATGATATCATCCCAGGATGCTTGAGTGATATCTCCACCTCCCATCAGGTCCAAGGCATCTATGCAAGTATCATTGATTCCCCTTAGAAAAAGTAATTTCTGAGATTCTTCATTAAGAGTATGGTCTGAATTCTTTTTCAGTGAAAACAGGAATCTTGATATATAATCCTCCAGACTTTCATCTTCCTTCTGTTAAATTTGGAATATATCATCACCTTTACTACCACTCTTACAGTATTCCTTGTATTTCTCAAGAAATTTTGTTTGCATGGTTGGCCAACTATCGACAACACCCATTCCCAAACTCATGAACCATCTGAGAGCTCCCTCCTTCAAGGTAGCAAGGAACAATTTCAGTTTGTGAGCATCTGAAGTGTAGTCATAACTATGACAAAGGATATCAAACTCGAACAAGAAGGTCTCTGGATCTTCTGTGACTAAGCCATAGAACTTGGGAAGTAATGAAGAAGGAATATTCTTAAGGTTGTCATTGTTTTGTTGAGGACTAATGGGGAATTCAAAAGTAGAAGGGCGATTCGGTGGATTCTGTGCCATGTTCACTTGACCAAGTATAGGAGCAAATGGATTTCCTTCAAGTTCTTCATCAAATGGGCTAAATAGCAAATCAGCACACAGACCTTCAGCAAATGGGTCAATATCTAAGTCTCCTTCGTTCTCAAATAGGCTATAAGTTGGTTCAGTTTTCTTGGCAATGAATGGTAGGTTGGGGAGAAATCTTTCCTGAGCGTCTCTCCTTCTATGCATGCAATGAAAATGAATGGTATTTTGAAAGATTTTGAAAAACTGATTATACTGCTGCTAATAATGACTATAGTAGGTTCTTAGATTGACACCATCCCCGACAACGGCGCCAAAAATGGCCACGCCCACAAAAGGATATGAAAATCACGGTAAAACCTATCCTGGGAATTGGACATTCCAGCAGGTGACTAATATCTCTTCATGGACGTTTATTTACTTGTCAAACCAGGGAATGTAAACTTTAAATGGAGTAGCACAATATATGCACTAAGAACCGGTTTCAGTCACAATCTACTGAAAAATAAACACTTGGAAAGAAATTTCTATCTATGCAATAATGTAAAGTTCTCTTAACTCAATCATAGACTAACCAAAGCGGAAATCGTAATAGCTACAGTTGAGGGACAAACTATAAACTGGCCTTATGCTGCAGGAACAAACACAGGGATGGATTCCCGATGTTGCAGGAACAGTATAAGACTGAACTTGTGCTGAAACTTCTAAAATGAAATCTAACTTGAATTAACAAAAGATAAACAACTACGCTCCTACAGATACTTACTAAGTGGGCCCCCTTAGCAAGCATCGACTAATTGACACAAAAGATTGTGCTCAGAACTCCATCAACTTTTATCCATAACATGAAATCATTTACATTGACTGTTTTGTTTATGAAAACTAACAAAAACCCTAATTCATATTATATCTTTAACTCTTACATAATTTGCTTCTCTTATCTATCCATCTATCTATCTCCTTCTCTGATATGTTCACCTGCGCAGGAGGAACACTTATTTTTAAAACAGGAGAACAACTAACTAACTAACTCAACAGAGAAAGACGTGGATATGAAATGTATCCCGAAATCGAGGAACAGACTTCATAAATGAGTTATCCGTTCAACCCGATCCAGAGAGAATCTAGCACTCCACTCTTTCCAGATTAAATGTCATTTAAAATCCTTCCCAACGGTTTCGGTCAAAGAGTCTTCACCAGAGCTTCCTCGAAGTCGTGCAGGAAATGGACTTTACTGCAAGGCCGAGATTGGTTGTGCTTGACTCAATCATACTTTCTTCAACAACTTGCGAAACACAAGGTAACAGATATGAAAGAAAGGCACATGGCACATACACAATATCCATTCATTAATCACATGTTTAAATCTATTTCATCATTCAAAAACTACATGTGCTATACCAGTCATTTGGGAAGTCAACAGGGTAATAAATACAGACATGTCAACATGATCGGCTACAGGAACATGAAAGTGTATTGCTACAGGATATCCCCCAATAAAAAGGTTTTAAGAGAGTTAAACAACCATAATCAGCAGAAGTAAAGGTATTAAAAGTACACCATGATATCCAGATGATGAGCATATTTTGGGCTCATCACCACTCGAGTGTGAACCACAAATACCATTATGCACCTCAGTTAAGGCGGTCAATGCCTCGTCAACATTTAGGCAATGTAATAAGGTTCCTTTTATACTCCTATGGTAAAGGATGTTTCCTAGGATGACAAATCGGGATGATTTCTTGACAAAGGTTCTTTTCAAACTTGAGGGTAGGTCAGCAGGAAGGACCCCTATTCGCAAGTAGGTATAAATTTCATGGTACCAGGGATCATCGAGACCAACAATTTTGCATAAATTTTTTTACTCTGGTACCTCAAATGCTGGTATGAGAAGTTGCTCTACCAAGAATTCATGTTTTAGGATGTTGCGAGGGATGTCTAGTAAGGATCCAATTGTTTCCATGGTGTATGTTGCTCTGTTGTTGGCTCTGGGAATCTACTCAAATGTGGTATCAATGAATGATTCTTTGAGGCTCTCTATTAACTTTTTGTATGGAGTTAGCTTATCATCCTTTGTTTGGTACTCGTCATTCACTTGATTTATTATCAGCTGGGAGTCTCCATATACTTTTAGGGACATGATGTGCCACTGCACTGCTATTCTGAGACCTATGGTTAAAGCCTTGTATTTCACAATGTTGTTAATGCAAGGGAATTCCAATTTGTAGGATCTAGGTATACAATCCCCCTATGGGGTGATGAAGAAGACACCGACTCCTAATCCATGTTGCGTATAGGAACCATCAAAATAGAGTTTCCAGTGTTCGGCTATGCTGAGATTGAAGATGGATTCATCAAGAAACTCTGATACAAGTGGATTCTCTGAATACATGGGTGCTTCTACTAGTTGGTCCACAATGACTTGGCCTTTGATTGCTTTTTGTTCCACATATTCAATTTCATACTCTGATAGTATCATCACCCATTTATCCATCCTTCCTGTGAGCATTGCTTTTGACAGTAGATACTTTAGGGGAACAATCTTGGCAATGAGTTTGATTTTGTGTGCCAACATGTAATGTTTGAATTTCTATGAAGCAAACACTACTGCTACACATGATTTTTCAATGAATGAGTAGTTTAACTCATGCTCGACCATTATTCTACTGATATAGTAGATGGCCCTTTATGTCCCATTTTCATCGTGTTGAGCTAGAATAGCACCAAGGGCTGTTGTTGTTGTTGACACATAGAGGATTAATGGCTTTCTTGGAATCGATGGCATGAGGACTGGAGGTGTGAATAGATATTCTTTGATTTTTTTGAAGGCTTCCTCACACTTGTCATCCCATTTGTATGCTACTCCCTTGTGAAGTAGGTGAGAATATGGGATTTTCTTGTCTGCCAGTTGTGCTATGAATCTGCGGATGGACTAAAGCCTACCTTGGAGGCCTCTCAATTATTTCAATGTTTTCTAAGGATTGCTTTTAATTTTACTGGATCTATTTCAATACCCCTCATTGACACTATGTATCCCAGTAGCTTTCCTGATTGTACGCCAAAGACACACTTTTTTGGATTCATTCTGACTTTATATTCTTCCAGCCTATCAAAAATGGCAGTCAAATTTGCTATGTGATCTCTCCTCTTCCTATATTTTGCTAGTATGTCATCAACATAATCTTCAACAATTTTGTGGATCATGTCATGGAAGATTAGCATCATGGATCTTTGGTAGGTGGCCCCAACATTCTTTACACCGAATGACATCATATTCCAGCAGTAAGTCCCCCTTGGACAAGTGAAGGTTGTTTTGTGTTGGTCTTCTTTGGCGATCATTATTTGGTTGTACCCAAAGAAACTATCCATCAAAGAAATCATTTCATGTCTTGCCATCATGTCTACAATTATGTGAATGTTAGGCAATGGGAAGTCATCCTTCGGACATGCTTTGTTTAGGTCTCTAAAATCCATGCAGATTCGGATTTCCCCCTCAAGTTTTAAAATAGGAACTAGATTTGACACCCACTGGGGTAGTGAATTGGTCGTATGAATCCTGCGTCAAGTAGCTTTTTCAATTCCATTTTGACTAGCAGGGTGATCTGAGGATGCATTTTTCTCAATTTTTGTCGAACAAGCTTTGCTTCAAGATACACTACTAGATGATGAACCACAATCTTTGGATCGATCCTAGGCATTTCGTCATAGCTCCATGCAAAATTAACTTGTCTCTCTCTCAAGAAGGAGGCTAGGAGCTCTTGTTCCTCTAATAGTAATGATTCTGCATAGAATGTGATGTGCAGGGTCTCCTCTGTTCCCAAGTTAACCAGAATACATTTTTTGGCTAGGACTGTTGATTTTTCTTGATGGAGAGCTTTGAGAGGAAGATTGAATCCCCCATCCTCGGGCGCCTCATAGAGGTTTTCACCGTTGGATGTGTCCTTTCTTTTTACTATTTTCGGGTCGGATGCAACAATAAGGCCAAAAATTTAGCCTTCAAATCCACTCAAAAAGAGCTCAAGTTGGATGAAAAATTCATGCAAGACTTAATCCAACCATAACTACTCTTAAAAGTGCTCTAAAAATCCCTATATTCTCTCAACAAAGTGATGAATCACCCTATCTCTTCTCCACATGTTTGCAGACAAAACTCAACTTCCCTAGATGCTTGCAAGATCATAAATGAAAGCATATCTATCTCCCTCATGACTCAATCAATTCCTCATGCTCCTATTTACCTTCAAGTCAAAGCACATCTCCTTGTTTTCCAATATCATACGTTGGAAAAATTCCATGACCTATTCATATTTTCACATGTTTCTATTTTTATAGACATAATGCTTGAATTTAAATGATTTATAAATTATCATTTAAATTCACACATTTTACAATATGAGATAATACAAAAATAAAAATAGCTATGTGTCAATATGAAATAAATGCCTAAATAATAGGATTTACTAAGTCAAAAAATAACTTAGAAACACTTAAGTTATATCCATCCTTTGAGAAGCCTAAATATAAGGCAAAAACATAAAGAGGCCGCAAGACATAAAGTCTTGACCACGCATTAGCAATTATTTGATTTTCAAATAAAAGAAATGGAAAAGATTAAAACTCCATCATGCCATAGAAGATAGGGTTTCAACCCTAAAAGCCAAGAAAAAGGTAAAATATTATTTCATTTCATATCTCTTGAAGCTTCTTGAAGAAGTTTGGTCGTTGCCATTCATTGCTAGGGTTTCTAGAGTTCTATCTGCCATTTTCAGCATTTTCTGAGCATTTCAATAGCATATTTTGTACAAAAACACATCTCCTCTGTAGATTCTATCGATTTCTTTCATTGACAGCACTGGTAAGCATGTTTTTAGAAGACAAATATGAGAAAATATCACCATTTTTGCTCATACAGGCTCTCTTTGACCACGACCTCTATTGATTTCTTCACTCATTCTAATTTTTGTTGTTTTCTTTTTGATATGGCCATGCCATGAGCAATTCCTTCATGCTACCTGAAGGTAAAAAGTGGATTTAGAGAGGTTGCTTTTCCTCTACAATTCACCAACAATGACCTCTCCATGTTGGGTAAATTTTGTTCTCTACTTGGCTGTGCCACCATGAGGATTTTATTGCATCTGGAGGTGAACTTTTTCATGGCCGATCTCTGCATATTTCTATACACTTTCTATGCTTTTCTTTTACCTATCCACATCATAATATTTGTTTCTTGTGAATAAAATCTTTTAGAAAAAAAAAGCTTTAGAGAATGTAGTAAATAAAAGCATTCTACAACTTGTAAATTCTTGAAGTTCTAGGCTGCGGCTTCTTATTACATTTGATGCAAAAAGACTTAAAATTTTTGTTTTTCTCTCTCAATTGTCTCTATGGTTGCGCTGGGTGTTGACCTCCCTAAAGAAACTTATGAATACTTATAAGATTTTAAGTTTCATATTGAAGAATTGTTGCCCTTGCTTCCTTGTACAAAAAAAATAATGAAAACCTCTATATAAAACTTGTCTCCAACTTAATGGCCTTAAGTTATTTTATGTTCTTTCTAGGCCACAACTTTCACATTTCTGCTTCAAACTCACCGAGGGTTTATGCTATCTCATGTACAGGCCGAAACTTAAAAACCCCATTATTTTTTTCTTTTCTGGGTTCTACTCTTTCAAATATTCCTTTCGTTGGAGCTCTACTCACATTTATCATTATATAACTGTCATGGTTTGCTTTGATTGCTGTTATGCTTTGCACAGTCCATTTCTTGATGATTTTCTTTACCTTTGATATTGCACTTAACGCCATAGGTGAATATCCATTGCAGGAAACCCATTGAATTGATTAAATTTTGTATGATGACTACCTTCTTGGACTGCACTTAATCACTTCAAAGTTTTATTATCAACTTTTTCACCTTACTGCCCATTATTTCCTCTATTCTCATAATCTTGGTTGAGGGTTCAACACACAATCTTTCGCTCATTTTAAATTTTCAATGAACTTCATATGCTCTATCTCGCTGAAAATAGTTTCATTCCTTTTGGAGCGTTCCCATGGATGTGATACTGATAAAAGGGAGCTATTGTGATAAAGTTTTCCATAATTCAGAGATAAAATTTGCCTCAAGGTATGATCATGATAGTTCAATGTCGGACTTTGAAATTCCCAAACTCCACAGATACCCTTCACTCTCCACAATATAATTGTTGTCTAGTTAATGTCTATGACATTCAAAAAGTTATTTTATTGAGTTGAATACATATGTTTCAAGATCAAAGACAAAAATAGTCTGATGCATTCCTTCAATGATCACAAGAAATAACTTTGTCATCTCCATGTAAATTTTATCATTGTTCTTCTTGTTGCCCACTGTCTTTTATAATGACTTATCAACATAAGATCATTGCTCACCTATGTCAAAAACTACATCCTCAAGCTATTGTAAAACCTTCTATTGCTTGTATCGGAAGATAACATTTATATGATGGTTTTATTGGATATGAACATCACTTAATGCATCATTCTCTGGGAAAAATCTCAATCCTTGAGCAATGGTTATTTCTCATACTTATAACTATCACCTTTTATTGTTTCATTGTGGTTCTATTGAGCAGTGGCTTATTACTTAGACCAGTGAATTTATCAATTCACTGTTGTGACTAATAAACCCATTTTTGATTGAACCACCATTAATTGAGAAAGATCTCAGTCTTTGTTTTCTGCAATACTATGAATCTTTACTCATGATCTGCACTGCCACTGTAGCTCCATTTGAATTTCAATATTCACCATTTTTAATTAGAAAATATTGTTATTGTAATTTGCATTAAATGCACTGAAATATACTTAAAAGGTTATGCATAAATAATGAGTTGGACTCAACCCTCGTGGGAGCCTCACTTATACCACTCATTTGATCTAAAAATATGATTGCACCTATAGCTGTACATGAAATAAACAAGTTAGAAAAAATATGAATACTTTGATATGTTATTTCGATGGCTTCAATGTTTTCTTTGATATATTCAGCATATGGATGTTTGTTTAGTGTAGATTAAGTTTAATTTATACATGAATGGGTAAATGATCATGTATGGTGTGCAATATTTCATTGCTTAGAGTGTTGCTCTAATACATTTATTTGATTAATGCAGGCAATAGGAGAATCAAGGAGCTAGGAAAACTAAGATGACTCGGTAGCAGTCAGACAAGAAGACTCGACAGAACCAATCATTCTTAGGCAATGACTGGTTACCTCCCTTACATGCATTTTTCTTCATTTTCTTATTCATGTATATGTTAACCTTGATTTGTATTGAATAAGACAAGAGTTACACTCACGGCTTATGTGAGTCAAATGAATATTTATGTATTCAATAAAGATTACTTTTTAGAAAAGATGTGTAAATTCTTTCTTTGTTATGTGCATCTATATGAATGTGATAATCTGTAGTTGTAATCTTTCAAATTATTTCATTTGTATACATGAATGTAATGTAGGGGAGATACAAAAAATGTACCATTTTCTTTTAGATATTAATAGGATCTACCTGATTAAGCCATGGGTGAAAATCTGGTAACATTTTTGGCGACATCAGCTAGATTTTTTCCTGCTAAACATAAAAAACTAGTAGCCTAGACTTGTCCATTGGGCATGGAGTCACTTGATAAACTTAGAGGCTGACCTGAAGCAACTTTGTACAAATTTGTAACTCTTTTGTAACTCATTGAAACAGAACAAGTCACTTGGAAACTTATTGAAAACAGGAAAAACTGAAATGAATCTAGCTATTGTGTTGGAACAACACTTAGGGAATGAAAATTGCAACTAAACTATAGTGCAACAACACTTTATTGAAAGCGTAAACCTAACCTAATATGTTCAATGATAAGTCATACCTCAAAACAACGTTTGAGGTGAATCCCATTAACTCAGATTGGCAATATTTCTCCGTCCATGTTTAATAGCTAGAATGCATTATGCTCCTTGCATTCAGTGATAATAAATGGGCCAATCCATAAATGGTCAAAATTTGTATGCTTGTCAGTCCACTCTTCAGCACATCCCATTTGAGAACAATATCACCTTCCTTGAAAACTTTTGTTGTAGCTTTCTTATCAAATGTTTTCTTTGTTTGGAGTATATGATACTCCAAAGTTTTTATTGCTTTGTCTCTTGTTTCTTCAAGCTCCATGAGCTCTACATATCTTATTTACATTGGGTCTTTTTCTTCAAACATCTCTAATTGGTGAACAATATCTAGAGCTGGAAACTCTACAGATAGAGGTAATTTGGCCTCTTTTCCATAAACAAGTACATATGGTGAATTACCAACTGACCTCTTAGGGGTAATTCTATTTTCCCAAAGTGCAGATTTCAATTTAGAGTGCCAAACTCTTTGATTCTCCTCCATGGTTCTTTTAATGATTTTGATCAGATTTTTATTTGTACTTTCAACTAAACCATTACCTTGTGGGTAATAATTTGAGGAGGCATTCAAATGAATTCCATGTTTAACAACCCAATCTGTAACTCTTAACCCAATGAATGCAAGAGCATTATCAAAAATGATGGAGTCAGGAACTCCAAACTTGGTTACTATGTCCTCATAGAAGTTTAAAATTGAAGATTCATTAGCTTCTTTCAAAGCTACTACTTTTGTCCACTGTGTAAAATAGTCTATGGCTGTAAGCACCCACTTTTGACTAGCAATGGAAGGTGGATTAATTGGCCCGATGAAATCAATGCCCCATCTCATGAAGGGTTGCTCTACTTGAATTGGTTGCAAGGGCATAGCTGGCAACTTTTCTTTTCTTGTAAATAAAGCACATTTTACACATTTCTTTGAACATGCATATGCATCGTTAAACAAGTTAGGCCAGTAATAACTGGCTCTCATAATTTTCCAGGTTGTTGTTCTTGGAGAAAAGTGACCTCCTAAAGCTCCATCATGAAACTCATGAAGCACCTTTTCTGTTTGATCTGTGTCAATACACTGTAACAAGACACCGTTTAGGTCTTTTCTAAAAAGAATATTATCAATGAGGACATATGGAATTGATTGTAACCTATAGTATATTCATATTTCTTTGTCTAAACTTGGTGGACACTCACGAGTTTGAAGAAAATGGGTCATATCTTGAACCCAACTTGCTGAAAATGCAGGTGCAACATTCTGAAATTCATTGTCATTGATTAAAATAGCTTTTGATTCTAATTTCTATGCATCTTTAGGGGTTGAGGCAAGCTTCTCACACAATCCTCTACCTCTGAAAAGTTTTGTAATTTTGATATTAACATCAAACTCCATAACTTTTGTTATCCATCTTGCTCTTTTTTCACTCAGATCTTTGCTTAACAGAAATTCCTTCACACCAGGGTGTGCAACCAAAAAATGAATTTTATTGCTGGAGATTAGAGGCTTAAATTTCTTTAAACTCCTAATCACAGTGAGAAAATGTTTCTCAACAAATGTATATTTCTTCTCATAATCAGCAAGACCTTGACTAAAGAAGGCTATTGGTTGCTCTAAATTATCATTGTTTTTCTGAACTAGCATAGCAGAAATTGAACTAATGCTACCAAAAGAATATAGAATGAAGTCTTTAGAGAAATCTGGATTTACCAGTGTTGGGGTTGATGCTAAAGCTTCCTTGATTTCTTCAAATCTATGTTTGGCTTCTTTAGTCCAACTGAAAACTACATTCTTTTTAAGCATGGCAGTCAAAGGCTATAATAAATTTGCAACATCAGGAATGAATCTTCTTACAAAGTTGATTCTACCTAAAAAGCTTTGCAATCCCTTCTTATGATTGGGTAATGGCAGTTTAAGAATGGCTTTGACTCTTTCAAGGTCAATGGTTATTCCTTCTTTTGACACTATGTGATCCAATAGTTTACCTTCATGTACAACAAATATACTCTTTTTTCTGATTGAGAGATATTCTATACTCTGCATTTTTCAAAAACTTGCTTGAGATGTAACAAGTTTTCATTTGCATTTTTGGAGTATACAGTTACATCATGTAGATAAACAAGCAAAAATTTATGAATTAAACTCTGAAACGCCATATCCATGGCCCTTTGAAAGGTGGCACCGGCGTTAGATAATCCAAAAGGAATTCTCTTGTAGGCCATAGTGCCCCACTTTGTTGTAAACATTGTTTTATATTGATCCTCTTCTTTGACTAAAATTTGGTTATAACCAAAATACCCATCCAAAAGAGAAAATCTCTCTGAACCAGCAACAGTTTGAAGAATCTGTTCCATGGAAGGTAAGGGTAATGGTCGTTTAAGACGCTCTGTTAAGATCTCTCAAATATACACATAATCTTATCTCCACATTCTTCTTTCTAACCAGAACAAGGTTAGAAACCTAGGATGTGTGTTTTATTGGAAATACAATACCCCCTTCAACTAACTTGGTCAGTTCTTTGATCATTAAAGGTTCAAGCTTTGGGTTTAAAGGTCTCTGCTTTTTCCTAATAGGCTTGACATCAGTGTCTAACTCAATTGTGTGTTGTACAATATGAGGTTCAAAACCTTTTAAATTAGAATATTTCCAAGCAAAAACTTCATGAAACTCTAGCATAAGGTAATAAAATCTTTTATATCTTCAGTTGAATAGATCTTGCCTAACTTAAGAAGCTTACCTTTAAAGATTTCAACTTCTTGATAAGGGTCTTCTTTCACTTGAATGCTGACCTTACTCTTCTTAAGCTGATCATCAATATTGAATATGGACTCCAAGGTAACTAAACCTTTGGGAAGTTTGTTTGTATTCAGTTGTATAATTTGATCATCGTATTGTTGTTTAAGCTTATCCTAATTTGCAACAGAAAATTGATCTTCCTCAAGCAAAAAGGCTAAAATCTACTCATCACTTTCAAATACCTTCCAGTTGATGTTGTTATCAAGAATTGATGGCTTGATTACAACTTTAACATATTGTTGTATTTTCTCCTTTTTGATATCATTTGGGATATCAAACTATGCTCCAATTGTTGCAAGTTTGTCAACATGTTTATTTTGATTTCTTGGGATAGAAATTAGGTTAAAGGCATCAAACTCTTCAATTATGTTCCACACTCAGTTTCTGTAGGATTTCAAGGCATCATTCTTGGCAACATTCAGGCCTCTAACCTGATTGACAATCGGTTCACTATCTCCATAGACCTTCAAACAATTAATTCCTCTCTTTCTTTCCCACTCAAGACCTTGAATAAGTCCCTCATACTCAACAGTGTTATTTGAGCATGCAAAAGCAAAATGAAAGGCTGAAAAGTACTTATCACCTTGTGGAGAAACAAGCATTGCACCTCCACCCACTCCATTCTTGCTTCTAGAACCATCAAAAAACATCTCCCAAAGATCGTTTTGCTATTGTAATAGTTGATCTACACTTTTTTCAAGGTTTGGAACCTCTGAATCAGGTTCAAGCATCACATAATTACCCATACCAGCATCTTGAATAAGGTCTTCAGGACTGTCTAACACATTTTTTGCAGCCCATTCGTGTAACAATACATCAGGAACACTTTTTGCTTGCAGTTCTTGAGCAACAACAAACTCATTGTTAGTAAAAATGACACAATTTGTGTATGTAGCAGTTGGGACAGTATTGATAACACTTGGGTTATATGGCTCAATGTGATCTTTGGCCAACTTTTTAGATTTAATGGTAACCTTGGTTCCATATCTTGTTCTAAACAACATATGTGACCAATCAGCTAACACATAACCTCCTATCTTAGTTGTAAAGTCTCTTGAGAGGCACAAAGCAAAGAAAGGTGGGAGATCTATGGCACATATGTCTTGGGGAACTGAAAATTTTGGACAAGCATGAAGGGTAAGGCTCAAGCCTTTTATAACACCTAAAGTATTGACTGAGGTTCCATCCAATTGAATCACTCCTTTTTCGAAAGCCTGATACTTTAGTCCCAGTTTGTCGACAATTTGCTTTGGCATTACAGAGCTACTAGCTCCACTATCTACCATACAATTGTGCACTAATTTGTCACCAATGATTACAGACACATAAAACAGAGGTGGTTTGATGTCCTTACCTGCTTCTTTTTTGGGTTGTTTATCATTATCTGGAGGATCATTTGTGAACACAACTTTAACTTGACTTATTGGAGACTCATCAGACACTTTCAAATTTGATAAAGCTGATTGCAACATATCTTTCTGGCCTGGAATAGCTAATGAGTCCCACATAGACATTGTTACATTCATTCTTTTCATATTATCAATAATATTGTAAGGCACAGTTGGGTTCACTTTTTGATGTACCTTTACGCCAGCATGATCAGCGTGCAGGTGTGGTTGCTCCTTAGCTACAACTTGTTGATTTCTTTGCAAAATGCAAGGTACTTGTGATGTAGATGGTCCTACAACTGCTACTTTTCCTTTATCAGCTGCTTGTTCAAGTTCAAAGGCTCTTTTCTTTGCTCTTGTATTTGCTACAACTGGAGAATCATCTACATTTACACCACAAAATTCTTCACCCTGCCAGTTAAGTAGAGTAGTTTCATTTGTAAGCTGCTCTTAGTGTTGTGGAGGTGCATCATTGAGTGTGTTATGTTGTGAGCTTGAAGCATTTTGTACCATAAGTGCTTGATTTATAACTCCATTGGAACATGTGACCTAATTATGTGACTGGTTGCATGGATAGCACCACTCATAATCAACAGCAAGATTATTTTGAACAAGGACAAGGTCCCTAGATGCACTAATAGGTGTTGGATTATATGCCTGAAAAGGCCTTGTAGCAATATTTTGTCTTGGACCTTGGAAATTTCCTTGGTACTGCTACCTATTACCGTGAAATGGCTGATTTACAGGTCTGTTATATGACTGCTGCTTCTCTAAATTGATCAATTTATTCCCAAAAGTCTACAAAATACTTTCAATCTTTTGTTGACTCTCTTTTATTTCCTACAACTCTTGGGATTGTATTGGGACTGTAGGTTCTTGTTTACCAGCAGCTGGTAATGTTGGTACAACAGGAAACGGTGCAAATGGTGGAATTTGAAGTGGCATATCTGGTTGTATTTCTAGAAAAATAGGCATTGGTGGCCTAGGAGCAATCTTTTCTGCTCTAATTGTTGTTTCATATGCATCTGGTAGAGAAAATCCTCCCATTGACTGTGTCATAATAGCTATATCACTGTTGAGAGCTTTTAAGTAATATAAAAATGCATATTCAGGAGGTGGCCTCACTGTTGCATGGATTCTATCCCAAGTCCTCTGAAATATGAAGTTTAAATCATTTATTTGCTCTTGAGGATCTCTTTTTATAGTAGTCAACTGCTCCAGTAAAGATAAGTTATTAGACCTGTCCTGAAAATGTTTGTGTAATTTGTCACCCAATTCATCCCATGTTGCAATAGTACCAACTCCTAGACTTTTGAACTACTGTAAAGCTCTTCCTTTAAATGATGTTGCAAGTAGCCTTACAACTACATCCTCTTGTGTAATATGATGAACACCACATAAGGAAGCAACATCCCTTATGTGCTCAATTGGAGTTTTTTGATGTTCACCAGTGAAGATTGGCAAGCTCTTTAAAGCTGCAAGTGGTATGTCATTATGTTGTGCCAAATTTAATGGATGCTTCCATTAAATGACACAAAGGGCTAATTTCTAGCAGCAATTGGAGGTGTCTGAAATGGATTAACTGGATTCTAAACAATAGCTGACAAACTTGTAGAAACTACAGAATTTAAACAAGAGAAAATAGCAAATGTAGTTGGGTTGCCTGAAGGTGATATTGTTGTTCTGAGGCTTGGTGAGGCAGAACGATTCACTCTATTTTTTGGATGGTCTTCCTCTCCTCCTTGGTGGTGAAAACACTGATTTTGGCCTAACACCAGGTGGTGTAGACTAGACCCTCTTGGAAGGAGGTACTCTTTTCGCTGCTCTGCCTTGTCTTCTGGGTGGTGACAACTGCAAAAATTCAAATTCTCTAGAACTTCTTGTTTGTACCCTTCTCATAAGTTGTGAAAACACTATTTTTGTTGTTCTTTCACTTCACGAAGTCGCCAAGTATGCAAATATAACCTTTGTAAGGTCAGAAACTTGCCAGTTGCATACCAAACCAACAAAATGATGAGGAACTTGTCCCACCGAGTGTGCCAAAATTGTTATCTCTTAAACTTTGCACCCTGAATGAATTATTAAACTCAGTAAGCTAGAGAAACATGGGAACTTTTCTAGGTTGTGGGTCACCTAAAAAGGAAAAGAACCTCCAGAGAAGGTCAGCTTCCTAGCTGGTTATCACTACTTTACTGATTCTTTTTGAAGGAAAAGGGAGAAAGAGTGCTAAAAATAAAATGCTAATGAAGGTAAAATGAAGTGATACACCAAGACTAATAGACATAATATGATCACATAATACTAACAAAAATGATCAAAACTAGGATATACCTAAGTATGCACAATTCATTATTGTATGTTAATGCATAAATACTTTACTAACAGGTCTGTATATAGAAATTTGCAAAAAGGAAGTTAACTTCACGGTTAACAAACAACATGTATTAAGTAGACACAATCAGTAACCTACATGAACAAACTAGTTGTAGAAAGGTATGAACATGTGAGACAAAGCTGTGAAGAAAGTGATTTGACTACTAACTTGATCAATCACTCACAAACACTAATTTGCAAGAATGAAAAGACAAGAAATAAATCACCTGAAATAATGAAGATCTCCACTGTGAATCATATTCAGAAAATTGATTTACAAAAGTATGCCAAATTGTCACAAAGGACTGTAAAAGTCACTCCAAGCTAAAATCTGCATAATTCAGAACTAATTCCAAAATGAGAAGCAAATGTGACTAAGTAACCAACACCTAAGTTGCTCCACAAAATAAGCCTCTAGAAATCCTAGGGTCGGATGCAACAATAAGGCCTAAAATCTAGCCTTCAAATCCACTCAAAAAGAGCTCATGTTGGTTGAAAAAGTCATGCAATACTTAATCCAACCATAACTACTCTTAAAAGTGCTCTAAAAAGGCCTATATTCTCTCAACAAAGTGATGAATCACCCTATCTCTTCTCCACATGTTTGCAAACAAAACTCAACTTCCCTAGATGCTTGCAAGGTCATAAATGAAAGCATATATATCTCCCTCATGACTCAATCAATTCCTCATGCTCCTATTTACCTTCAAGTCAAAGCACATCTCCTTGCTTATTCAATATCATATGTTGGAAAACTTCCTTGACCTATTCATATTTTCACATGTTTCTATTTTTATAGACATAATGCTTGAATTTAAATTATTTATAAATTATCATTTAAATTCACACATTTTACAATATGCGATAATACAAAAATAAAAACAGCTATGTGTCAATATGAAATAAATGCCTAAATAATAGGATTTACTAAGTCAAAAAATAACTTAGAAACACCTAAGTTATATCCATCTTTTGAGAAGCCTAAATATAAGGCAAAAACATAAAGAGGCCGCAAGACATAAAGTCTTGACCACGCATTAGCAATTATTTGATTTTCAAATAAAAGAAATGGAAAAGATTAAAACTCCATCGTGCGATAGAAGATAGGGTTTCAATCCTAAAAGCCAAGCAAAAGGAAAAATATTGTTTCATTTCATATCTCTTGAAACTTCTTGAAGAAGTTTGGCCGCTACCGTTCATTGTTAGGGTTTCTGGAGTTCTATCTGCCATTTTCAGCCTTTTCTGAGTGTTTCAACAATAGATTTTGTACATTAACACATCTCCTCTGTAGATTCTATCGATTTCTTTCATTGACAACACTGGTAAGCATGTTTTTAGAAGAAAAATATGAGAAAATATCACCATTTTTTCTCATATAGGCTCTCTTTGACCACGGCCTCTACAGATTTCTTCACTCATTCTAATTTATGTTATTTTCTTTTTGATATGGCCTTGCCATGAGTAATTCCTTCATGCTACCTGAAGGTAAAAAATGGATTTAGAGAGGCTATTTTTCCTCTACATTTCACCAACAATGACCTCTCTATGTTGGGTAAGTTTTGTTCTCTACTTGGCTGTGCCACCATGAGGATTTTATTGCATCTGGAGGTGAACTTTTTCGTGGCAGATCTCTACGTATTTCTATACACTTTATGTGCTTTTCTTTTACCTATTCACATCATAATATTTGTTTCCTGTGAATAAAATCTTTTAGAAAAGAAAAAAAAAGCTTCAGAGAATGTAGTAAATAAAAGCATTTTACAACTTGTAAATTCTTGAAGTTCTAGGTCGCGGCTTCTTATTACATTTGATGCAAAAAAGACTTAAATTTTTTGTTTTTCTCTCTCAATTTTCTCTATGGTTGCGCTGGGTGTTGACCTTCCTGAAGAAACTTATGAATACTTATAAGATTTTAAGTTTCATATTGAAGAATTGCTACCCTTGCTTCGTTGTACAAAAGAAAAAAAATGAAAACCTTTGTATAAAACTTGTCTCTAGCTTAATGGCCTTTAGTTATTTTTTGTTCTTTCTAGGCCACAGCTTTCACATTTTTTCTTGATACTCACCGATGGTTTATGTTATCTCATGTGCAGGCCAAAACTTAAAAACCCCATTACTTTTTCTTTTCTGGGTTCTACTCTTTCAAATATTGCTTCTGTTGGAGCTCTACTCACATTTATCATTATATAACTGTCATGGTTTGCTTTGATTGTCGTTATGCTTTGCATAGTCCAGTTCTTGATGATTTTCTTTACCTTTGATATTGCACTTAATGCCATAGGTGAATATCCATTGCAGGAAACCCATTGAATTGATTAAATTTTGTATGATGACTACCTTCTTGGACTGCACTTAATCACTTCAAAGTTTTATTATCAACTTTTTCACCTTACTGTCCATTCTTTCCTCTATTCTCATAATCCTGGTTGAGGGTTCAACACACAATCTTTCGCTCATTCTAAATTTTCAATGAACTTCATATGCTCTATCTCGCTGAAAATAGTTTCATTCCTTTTGGAGCGTTCCCATGGATGTGATACTGATAAAAGGGAGCTATTGTGATAAAGTTTTCCATAATTCAGAGATAAAATTTGCCTCAAGGTATGATCATGATAGTTCAATGTCGGACTTTGAAATTCCCAAACTCCACAGATACCCTTCACTCTCCACAATATAATTGTTGTCTAGTTAATGTCTATGACATTCATAAAGTTATTTTATTGAGTTGAATATATATGTGTCAAGATCAAAGACATAAATATTCTAATGCATTCCTTCAATGACCACAAGAAATAACTTTTTCATCTCCATGTAAAGTCTATCACTATTCTTCTTGTTTCCCACTGTCTTTTATAATGACTTATCAACATAAGATCGTTGCTCACCTATGTCAAAAACCGCATCCTCAAGCTATTGTAAAACCTTCTATTGCTTGTATCGGAAGATAACATTTATATGATGGTTTTATTGGATATGAACATCACTTAATGCATCATGCTCTGGAAAAAAAATCAATCCTTGAGTAATGGTTATTTCTCATACTTATAACTATCACCTTTTATTGTTTCATTGTGGTTCTATCGAGCAGTGGCTTATTACTTAGACCAATGAATTTATCAATTCACCGTTGTGACTAATAAACCCCTTTTTGATTGAACGACCATGAAATGAGAAAGATCTCAGTCTTTTTTTTTTGCAATACTACGAATCTTTACTCATGATCTGCACTGGCACTGTAGCTCCATTTGAATTTCAATATTCACCTTTTTTAATGAGCAAATATTGTTATTGTAATCTGCATTGAATGCATTGAAATATACTTAAAAGGTTGTGCATAAATAATGAGCTGGGCTCAACCCTCATGGGAGCCTCATTTCCACCACTCATTTGATCTAAAAATATGATTGCACCTCTAGCTGTACATGAAACAAACAAGTTAGAAAAAATATGAATACTTTGATATGTTGTTTCGATGGTTTCAATGTTTTCTTTGATATATTCAGTATATGGATGTTTGTTTGGTGTAGATTAAGGTTAATTTATACATGAATGGGTAAATGATCATGTATGGTGTGCAATATTTCATTGCTTAGAGTGTTGCTCTAATACATTGCTTTGATTAATGCAGGCAACAAGAGAATCAAGGAGCTAGGAAGACTAAGACGACTCAAGTAGCAGTTAGACAAGAAGACTCGATAGAACCAGTCATTCTCAGGAAATGACTGTTTACCCCCCTTACATGCATTTTTCTTCATTTTTTTATTCATGTATATGTTAACCTTGTTTTTTATTGAATAAGACAAGAGTTACACTCACGGCTTGTGTGAGTCAAATGAATATTTATGTATTCAATAAAGATTACTTTTTAGAAAAGATGTGTAAAATCTTTCTTATGTTATGTGCATCTATATGAATGCGATAATTTGTAGTTGTAATCTTTCAAATTATTTCATTTGTATACATGAATGTAATGTAGGGGAGATACAAAAAATGTACCATTTTCTTTTAGATATTAATAGGCTCTACCTGATTGAGCCATGGGTGAAAATATGGTAACATTAAGTAATTATTTTAATTATTTAAGTTAATTTAATTCCTCAACATTATCTTCTTCTAAAAATAAATAAAATAATTTATTTTATTTATTTATATAATTCAATCTTGCACATGTAAATAATAATTAAATTGATTTTAATTATTAAATACTCATGTAAGTTCTCACTTCCTGAATTAAACAATTGTTTTTAATTATTTAATTTATTTTTCAAATATTATCTTCTTCCAAAATAAATAAAATTATTTATTTTATTATATAAAAAAAATATTTATTTATTTTATTTAATAAATTTAATCTTGCACATTCCTCTAATAATTAATTCATTTAATTAATTATTAATCTCATGCATTTCCACCTCATTCTTAACAAACACTTTCTCTCAGTCAAGTGACTAATCAATTCCACTTCTCTCCTCAATCAAATCAGTTCACTCCTACTCAGTGAGAGTTAACGAAGCAATCAAATCTCTTAACTCTTCAATCAATTCTCCATGAAAACAATTAATTGAAATCCTATAGCCAATTGTAGTCAGTTAACTCGTTCATCAATTCCTCTCAAAGATTCTTGACCCTTGATCTTGATTATCCACCTCTTAATCTCGATCGTCCATTCAAATCAATCATTTCTATAAATGTAGCCCTCATATCTCTTTGGGGGCTAACCATGAATCTTTGATATTTTGTTGTCTTACATCTACATTGAGCTTTTTGCAAATTGTGCACACTTAATATTTGAGAGAAAATAAGCAAAATTGAGAAGAGCAATAGAGAGGAATCAAATTTGACATAAAACTTGAGGTATATCTGATTTATCATTTGATTTCTATTGCCATCTTGTACTTCATTGTTAGATTAGGGTCATTGTGGCTTGAATTAGATAGTTTTGTGGTTTCTATTGATGATTCATACCTTCCTCCTAATTTTCCCTATCGACAATCATAATGGAATATGTGGTGTGTACATATATCGATCATGGTTTGTGGTTTGGGTGAATCCATATTTATTGGCGTGGACATGATATTATACCTATAACTAATTTCCCTCTAGCTCTTACTTTTTGGAAATAAGCCACACTCAAACCAACAATGTGGTAGCCAAAGAGGAGCCAACAGCTCAGTTGGTAGATCACTCCAACAGTAAATGGAAGGTCCTAGGTTCAAGTCCTAGTTGGTCTATATGAGTTGTAGCTCAACAAGTGGTATTTGTAAAAAAATATATTTAAAAATAGAAAAATGGGTTTCAAGTGCTACAGTATAATGTATCCTATGCAAATTGCACTCCTAGGAATCTTGTAGGCTTCTATGTGTGGCACATGGTGGAGAAATTATTGTTGGATCTTCCATCATTGATGAGGCCTACTAAATATCTTAATAGTTTTTTTTAGCGAATCATTTATTTTTATTTTTTGGGCATTAGTATCTCAACCACCAACAACCCCAATTTTTCAGTAGTGGCATCAACACCTTTCATTGACCATATTCCCTCCATTCATTGAAATTTACTAACAATCAACGTTCTCAAATTGACAACAAAGTACTCCAATATTTGAATATTTTGGTAGAAACCATATATTCTAGTGACTGATCCAAAATCGACAACCTTTTTTGCCCCCACAAGAATATTCCATTTGATCCCAAAATATATCAGTGGTTTCAAAATCTATAGGGAATATACTGACACAAAAGGAACATTTCGGGAAAATAACATATTTCAACCATTGTTTTATGCTAACATTAACATTTTGATTGTGATGTCACCATTGTACCCTGTTGGCCCCTTCAAGCCCTAATTTTCCCTAAAGGAGCTATATTTTTTCTTTTTGGCATAGCTTGGGCATATAGTGCCAGATTTTTGAAAATTATATATCATCAAAAAGTTGGTTCCATGTAATTTCTATTGGTGTAGGTCTCATCATCAGATTGTGTTGTTGGTATGTTTTTATCACTCATTAAAGTGAAATCATCAATTTTTGCTTCATGTTAAGCTACAAATCATATGGACCAGCTAGGACTCAAACCAGAGACCTTCCATTTACTACTAGAGTGATCTACACAAATTGAGCTCCTGGTCCCTCTTTGACCAGCCCATCATCACTCTAGGTGTGGCTTATTTCCAACACCCTCTTAAGCTACATTGCATATGCTTGGGGCTCCTTGCTTGGCTCTAATACCTTGTTGGAGTTGATAATGAACCCCATAGCTTCCAAAAATCATCTACAACAAAAACTCCTATCACATAGAGGTAAAAAGCAAGATTGATTTTCTATGGAACATTCAAAAGAGATTTGATCCAAATATTCATTAATCAATACACAAGTCATCATTTTTTGGATAAAATCTCTTTTCAAGGTTGCTAGCAAATCCATCTTGCTTATTCTCTCTATTTGATAGGATTTTTGGTTGCATGTGGTTTTTGGGAGCTATGGGGTTCATTATCAACTCCAACACTATTCTAACTTACATACCTAATCTAATATCATTTAGTTTTTGTGTCTCGTGTCATAGGACTAAAATACTTGTCATCATCTTAGTTTATCTTAGGGTTTCATCAAGTTGTATATATACTGCTAGGAATAGGACCACAAAACAATATACAATAAAATGAAAGTAATAATAAGATATAAGAGACCACAAAACATAGAGACAAAAATATATGTGGTTCACCCAATATGGGCTATGTCCGTGGAGAAACAACTCATTCCTTTATTTCATCCAACAATATGAAGTGATACAACCTACAACACATTCACTATAACTTCCTCTTCTTTCTATCATAATCTTATTGTAATGTAATATAATGCAATACTCAGCCATAATATAATACCCTCATAAAAGGGGGTTGCCTTCTAGGGAAAGAAAAACCAACATAATCTCCACCATCATATATATTACCTAATGATAAATGGTCCAAATTTACAATAAATAATTTTATATAAAATATGGCTTTCGTGGGTGCTGCCCCCGAACTCTCGTTAGGGCGCACAACCCCTAAGCCCTCTGTCGAGGGGATGGGCCCCTCAGACCTCGCAAGGGTTACCCCCTTGTACCCCCATGCTATAAATATTAACCAATAAGATCAAGATCCATAACCAACATAGACAAAGATTATCTCATTATACATGAATAATAAATTGTACCATTATGTATGTATCTAATCTATTTTAAGGTTTCATAGCATTTCCATTGCTTCTCTCTTGTGTGGAAGGTTGTTTTGATTGTAAGCGATACTTGGCTCTTGCACGAGCTTTAGAACTCTTATATGACCTATCAAAGCTTTATATTTGCAATTCCCTTCCCTTGTTTGAATATTTTTTACTAAGAACTTTCACATGGTAATTACTAGTGAAAAATAAACCTCACCATTGAGTCCAAAAGGCTCAAAAACCTATAAATTGATATAAAAATCAACAAGGTTTGGAGAAAAAAAAATTGGCCATTTTTTGTAGGGTTTACAATGTTTGATAAAAAATTATGTACAAGTTGTATAATCATCGTATGATATGTAGTAATAGGTTGTAAATTCATACCATCAGCAGAGATTTTTAGTATATCTATCAAAATATTCAACCTACATTATCCCTACACTAGAGTTTACAATCAATAGAAAATCATGTAGTCTAATTCATCACTAGTGTATAGGTCTAACATCATCGTTAGTGTTAGTTAGTCAATGAGCATAATTTTTAAAAAGGGGTTAAAAACCATTGATCATGGCAACAATCAGGTGTTAAGGTTTAAAGAATTGCATAGGGGACCAAGCCCCTCATCTCGAGAGCTTGGAATGGTTGGAAATATTATCATTGATGTCAAAGGTGTATGGTAACAAGATTGTTGTCATTAATGTCAAAGACATATGATGAGATTGTTATATGTTCTCATTGATGCCAAAGAATGTAAGGTGTGAATCACTTAAATAAAGAATTGGAAATGTTTGTCATTGATGTCAAATAAAGTATCAAAGGAAGGTTTAATAAGGAAAATCTAAGACAAATTGATAAGATCAATTATTCCTTATAGTGACATCTTCTTTGAAGAAATTTGGCGAAGGATAAATGAAGGATAAAAACAATGAAATGATATCTCCGGAAAGGTCGACCATAGATAAGAGTGATTGTTTAAGTTTAAATTAAAGATTTAAACTTAGTTATTTAAATGTTGGCCAACTTGGAAGTTTTTAATGATTGCATTTACATGCCAAATGTTGGTCAACCTCCTTGAGATTAGTGCCACTTTGTGAAAAACAAAATAAAATAAAGTGAATATGGGCCGACCCATATTAGTATGTTTGGCACCCATGTTTGGTGTTTAAAATTCAAATAAATAAAGTACTTAAGGGGCCAACCTCCTTAGATGAAGCGCTTCACACAAGAAGACAAAAATATTATGAAAAGGTGTGTATATAGTTAGAGTTTCCTCCCTTTTTAAAAGACATATCTCTACATGTAATCACCTCCCTCGTGAAGAGGCATATTGGATAATATTTAAAGGAGATGAGATGAGTGTTTTGAAGAGAAGCAAGAAATGATAAATAAGTGAACAAGAGTAGACTTGCAACAATCCTAATAGAAGATAATATGAAGTGTAATTCATATTTATATCAAAATATACAAAGAGAGTAATAATGTTATGAATAGAAGAACATATGATGGATAATTTGAGAGCTGATTTGTAAGGGAAATTAGAGAAAACCTTAAGGAAAAAATACTTATGGAAGCAGTGCATTATTGTGATCAAATTTGTTGAGTGAATACATTGCAATATTTAAATCAGATTTGTGAAAGAAAGGTACACATCACTCGAATAAGATTTGTGAAAGAAGAACTCAAATTTATGAAGGAACAACATTATATGATTTGTGATCAAACTTGTGAAGGAAATATTTACATGATTCAAAGTCAAATTTGTAATTAGATTTGTGAGGGAAAGTATATCTACATTCAGATCTTGTGAAGACAATATCATCTATTGAAGAAATTGAAGGTTGATGTTTGTCAAAGAAGAGATTTATGTCGCTTGCTGAGTTGGTGCTTAGTTTTGGGGATTGGTGTCTCCAGTGGGTTGGTGCCTACAAAAGAAGTTTGTAAAAGTAGGTTGGTGCCTATGAAGAATATCTATATATAAGCAATATTTGGTCATGGTTTTCTCCCGCAAGGGTTTCCATGTAAATCATGTGTTCATCCTATGTTCCTAATTCTAGATTTTGTATGTGTGTTATTGCTATGAATGACTAAGTTTTGAAGTATTATTGTTGTTGTTGATTAAGTTGTGAAAAGTAAAATATTTTTGTTATATTGATTCACCCCCCTCTTATTACAAGTGTGTGCTCACCAAGAACCCTTAATTCTTCCTAGGCTAAGGGTTACACCATATAGGCTATTCATCCACCACTACTTCCCAAAGCACCACTTCTATTAGTTTAACATGCCCACCCTTTGTTATATTGAGCATTGCTACTTCAATTCTCCACTCCCTTTGCTCAACCTAACCTCTACCCTCCAACCACCATTGCTTAGCCCAAGTTGTCGGTGCAACCCTTTGGCTACCCAAATAGTGTTGACAACCCTTTTTTATTGCATAAGAGGAGATTTTTTTTGGGAGGCATAACTTGGACATAAATAATTTTCACAAACAAATAGGTGTTGGAAGGTTAGTTCCACATACTTTGTGTGAATGCTCGATCTAGACTTGTTCAAACATGGACAACCAACACAATATTAGTCCAATATGCAAATCTAAATCAACATTCCCCATGTAATTCATTTGAAATGAAATGAACAAGAAAACAAGAGATAAACCAAATGAAAACTATGTAATCTTGCTCAAAACAAACAAACTCTCAATCCCATGGGGGAATTGGTGCTATTTTGATGTGGAAAATAGCCCTTTCGCAATTCCTTGCAAGCTTGAATGATCAAATACTATGAAAACCTTGATGAAAATCTACAATAACCTAGCTATGGTGATGAAATGCTATGAAAACCTTGATGAAATATGGATCCAAATGAGCATGGTGATCTTACATGGATTGTGGATGATTAAATGCAATAGAGGAGGCCTCTATTTATAACAAAGAAGGATGGAGGATTGAAGAATAGGATGAATGTGGGATTAAGCATGAGCCAATGGCATTGTGTCATTTGTCAACATGCTAATGGAAGGAGGTTGAACACATTTTGATTAATGTGAAAATTTGAATTTTGAATTTGAAGAAGTGACATATTTAGGGGGGGTCTAAGAAGAGTTAAATGCCACTTGGTTCAAGGCAAGGACATGTAAGAGGCTTTTAATGCCTTGTTGGAGAGGACAAGTCCTTTTGGAGGGACTTTTTGAATTTGAAGAATATTCCAATGAGATGCCATTTTTGAATGGAAATAGATGAAATAATAAATCAAATAAATTGATTTATTGTGCAAGTTGCAAAAGCTAGAGGATTTGAGGATTTGAGTTAGAGTTAATTAGGATTTAATTAACTTAGATGGGGATTTAGCTGATTTGACATTTGACTTAGATTTTGGATTTATTTAAATCAAATGGGAGGAAATTGATGCATATTAGATTTAATTAAATAAAGTTTGATTTATTTAATTAAAAGGGATGGTGTTAGATTAAAATCAAATAAGGGTTAATTTATTCAATTTAAAGGAGACAATTTTAGGATTAAATAGAATGATTTGTTTAATCAAAAGAGGAACATTATGATTAATTAAATAAAATGATTTATTTAATTAAAAAAAGATGATGACTTAATCAAATAAAGTTGATTTATTTAACTAACAAAGGAAATATGATGAATTTTAATTAGATAAAGTTTATTCGATTAAAATGGTTAGTAGAGGGATGATTAAGGACGAATTGAAGTTAGTGAACCAAAATCAGGTATGTGATATCATTCAGGATAATTTTCGTGTCTACACTTTGCAACCATCTATTTAATTATTCTTGATTTTTCTCCAAGTACTTATTAGTTTAGTTTGAAGTCACTTTTTTTGTTGTGACTTGTACTTTGGATACTTTGCAAAATATGTGGTCATTTTTATGTTGTGAGAATTCTAATTTCACATTTTTTGACCTCTACTATGTATATGAGGATTCTATCATTGTATAATCATGAATTTTTCAATTTATCCTTTCATAATTTCACTCTAAACAAAGTGAACTATGAGTCTTGGAAAGATGAAATCCTAAAACATCTTAGGTGGTTTCATCTCTTACCATATCACTATAGACTTATCAATCCATATCGAGTAAGATAAAATCAATCAAAGATCTATGATTTTACAGGGTTATAAGGTAGCACTAAAACATTGTTGGGAATAGGATGCCATTTAATTGCAATCCTAAACATATTTCATGTATCTCCTAAGTCCTTGGAAAGTGTTCCCCAACACTAGGATTAGAAAGATATTAAATTCGAATGAAATGAACATGTAAATTGACATTTGTAATTAATTCTAAATGATAGGAACATGTGGGGATGCCTAAGAAGAGATCCTACAAAATAGGAGCACATGGGGCACCCACCTTGAGTTAAGTTAACTATTTGGAGAAAGATAACACTTCAGTAATGCATGTAAAGATCCTAGAAGTTAGGAATTGATATTTAGATGCATGAAGTTCAGTTTAGTTCAGTTCAATTCAGTTCAGTTATGGTTCAATTATCTTCAGTTGCATGTAGTTAGTTTCAGTTGAATGCTAGTTGACTTCAGTTGACTTAGAATGCATGACTAATGACTTGAGTTGCATGACAGATAACATGTGATACATTCATTTAAGTGGGGATGATCAATTATGCATGATATTTGGATAAATGGTGGAGAGATATGTTTTAGTTAACAAAGATTGACTTGGACCCACCTTGGGCATCCAAGTTGGAATCTTGGAGTTAACACTTTTGCATGATAAGATATTTTATAAGGCTGAGTTAAGTGGGCCCATTCTTGGGCGCCAACTTTGAGGAGAAGCTTACAAGATATCTTCAGAATCAACGTTGAGTTATGACTTCAGTTTGGGATGCCCAAATTGATGAAGGACTTGGTTTGACATTGTTTTTCATGGAAGAACTCGACTTGCAAAGAATAGGCGTAGGTTTCGTGAAATAAGCTTTGTGCTTTGTAATCGTAAACTCTTTGGAGTTTACAAGGCTCATTATTGTCTATTTATTGTGGCAAGTTGAAGAGAGTTTTATCAGATTTTATTGTAGGTTGTGAAGAAGAATTGTTGAAGGCAAAAGAAGCATCTCAAGCAAGGATTGATAAAGAATTATTGTAATCTTGTTCTAAGGTTAAATAATACAAGCACTATTGATTCTGGTGGTGGAGTTTTTTCCTGAAAGGGTTTCTCCATGGTATATGCTATGTCTCTTCTATCTTATGGTCTTATTCTTCTACAATCTTCTGTCTATTTCTACAAATGGTAAAATGAATCTAAACAGATAATCATCCACAAAGAAATTGTAACAAAGAACACTTAATTAGATCTACTATATAATAGTTGTACAAGTTTTAAGGCTACATAATTACCTCCATTTTCAACATTTGGTATCAGAGCTAATAGTTGGGGTAGAGTTTGGGACGCCTTTCTCTTAAAATTTTGAACATTTTTTTGCTGTAGTGGGAGCTTTTACTATTGTGTTATTGCTGATTTTGGAAAATAAGTTTGTTACAATGAGTTTTAATTCTCCTTTAGATATTGAAAGATTCAATGGATCTAATTATAGATGTCGAAACTAAAAATGAAGGATATCCTTGAAGAGAGAGATCAACAGTTAGTTGTTGGTAATGAGACAAAGTCACCTACAATGATGTTAGGCGAGGATTGGGATAAGATTGATAAGAAGGCAAGAGGGACCATAAGATTATGTCTTGCTGATGTTGTTCTCTTGAATGTTTCTAAAGAAACTACTGCATATAAATGGTGGAAGAGAATAGGTGATATTTATCAAACTAAAAGTCTTATTAATAAGTTGTATTTGAAAAGACAGTTGTATTCTTTAAAAATGAAAGATGGTGATTATGTTGCAAATCATTTGAATGTTTTTAATTTGATTCTAAGTCAGTTAGCCTCTATAGATGTAAAGCTTGAAGATGAAGATAAATGCATTTTGTTACTTTGTTCTTTACCAGAATCTTGGGAAAATCTAATTGTTGCTATCAGTGGTAGTGGTGCAGATCTGAAGATGGACAATATAATTCCCACTCTCCTATCAGAGGAGATGAGGAATTCTGATAGGGAGGTTGGATGAATCAATCACTGATTCATGCTCTGGGTCTTGCTTGGAAGACCTCTAGGGTGGCTCACTCCACCACTTGAAATCTCTAGGACCTATTCCTTCTTAGGGTCCCCTAATTTCTTCTTTCCAACCCAACTATCATCATAGATCCTCCTACCAAGTCAAGACTTGGTGCAATCTTGAAACAATTGCCTTAGCCCTTAATCCACCCTAAAGGCTACTAATCCTCCAAATTCTTGAATTTAGTTTTACAGGGGTGTGGAGGTGCTCCTAAGTCATCAATTCATCCCACTAAGTGTATTAGGGGTCCAACTAACTCCATCTACTGGTCACTTTTACCAAACCCTTCTATTAGGCCTAGAAGCCTACTAGCCCTATTAGGTCTCCTTCTCTAAGAAATCAGGGTTTTACCCAAGTCTTTCCAAAGGACAACCCAAACTTTTCCTGGGATTCCTGGTACATATGCCCACCTCTCAAGGATTTTTGGGGTCTTGGGTCACAACTGGCCATACAAAGCCCTAACCTGAAAATGAGCAATACTAGGGTTTTTAAGCCCTTTCCTGGCTTACTGCAAACTGTCAAGTCCTTTCCTCACCAGATGGATTGATGGAGTTTCTTCCTACTTACCATGTCTTGGAAAGACTCATACCTACCTTCTCCAAAAGATAATTTGTCAAGAATTTGACACCCCTGCAAATTAAGTGCTCTGCACTAAGGTCTTCCTTAGCTGGACACTCCCTGGCTCGCCTAGGGTAAGACTTCCACAACAACTCCTGTGATTTCAAAAGCCCTAAACCCTACTATATGTACATCCATGGAGTATAGTCACTATTCCCAAAGGGGCGTACAATTTGTACGGTGGGAAAGTGAACTAATACCCCATACTTACAAACTACCTGGTTCAGACCAGCAACAGTATGAAATCAAAACTATTTACAAACAATGCTTGAAATTGAATAAAGAAACTAACTAATGCCACACAATGCTTGAAGAACAACTACACTACATCCTACACAAGTTACAGTGTCATGATCAATCCATTAAAACAACACTTCAATGCAAAAACCATAAAATTAGCACACAATCACAATTGCTTTTCTTGAATTCAAAAACTTCAAACAAATTCAAAATGCTTCCAACCTCACTCCAATGCTGAGGCATCCCATAAATAGGTCACCAATATAGTTATCCTCTCCCTTGGGCTCTTCTTGGCTGCTTGTAGCTCCAATTGAGCAACATTTTCAAATATTTTGCAAGAATTCCTAAAAATCCTAAACCTCATTTTGAGCTAGAACATTATGACACCTATTCTATGGTCAACATGACCTTCATCTAATCAAAACCCAACCAAAAATTCCATTAAGGCTCACATTCAAATGAACTAAATTTGATTCCTTAGTTGTCCTAGACAAGGCTGTCCTAGACAGACCTTCTAAACAACCTATGGTAACCTATGGGTGCTCCTACACCATTCGCCCCCTCAGCCCAAACACTAAGGAATGTGGGGAGAGATTAGAGACGGATCAATGCCACACTTCTTAAAATGAGCTTCTTCCACCCATGTAGACTCAGACTCTAGTTTGTCTTTCCACTATATGAGATGTTCTATGTACACCTTGTGCCAAGTAGACTTCTTCACTCTAGATTCCAAGATCCTTTCTGCTTGCATCTTGTCTTTACATGGTAAGACTACAGTACTCACATCCTCCAAGACATATGTACTGGCCAGAGTCATATCAGTTACTGATCCTTTATACTTGATCAAGTCAGCCACATTAAACACTGGTGAAATATTTAAGTCTGCAAGAAGGTCCACCTTGTAAGCATTATTTCCATACTTGGCTAACACCTTACATGGTCCCACTCTCTTCATCTACAACTTAGTTGGTACTCCTTTCTCCAATCTATATTTGTTGAGATGGGCCATGACATAGTCACCTACTGCAAATTGGAGATCTTTTCTAGACATATCCACCTTAGTTTTCAACTTGTGAGTAGCCTCTGTGATTGTCTTTTTCACTTGCTCCTGAATCTCCTTCATGGTCTGAGTGAAATCCTCTGCATGGCCACTCCTATGCTCCATAGCTCCTAGATCTCTAAGCTCACACACACCTCTTGGGTGCATACCATATACTATCTCAAAAGGACTCCTACCTGTGGTCCTATTCACACTGTCATTGTAGGCATACTCAGCTTGTGATATGACCAAGTCCCATGTCTGTCCGTATTCCTTGGTGAGGCATCTTAGAAGGTTACCTAACACTCTATTTATCACCTCAGTTTTTCCATCTGTCTAAGGATGGTAAGCTGATCCAAAAGACAAGTTAGTACCCAATCTACCCCATAGAGTTTTCCAAAAATGACTCATAAACTTCACATCTTTGTATGATACAATGCTCAAAGGAAATCCATGGATCCTCACAATCTCTTTGAAGAAGAGATGAGTGATATAGCTAACATCATGGGTGGTCTTGTAGGGAACAAAGTGACTCATTTTACTGAACCTATCTACCACCACATAGACACTATCGAACCCTGTCTTAGTTTTAGGGAGTCCTACCACAAATTCCATGCTAATGCATTCCCATGGTTTGTTGGGAATAGGTAGGGGTTGATACAAACCTGTATTACTAGCTCCCCCCTTGGCTTTCATACAAACTACACACTGCTCCACATACCTTCTGACATCCCTTGGCAACTTGGGCCAATAATAGAACCTCTGCACTAATTCCAGTGTCTTGTTGATACCAAAATGACCACTGAGACTACCATTGTGCTTCTCCTGGATGAGATTATCTCTCATTGAACCTTTGGGAACACACAACTGATTTCCCTTGAACAAAAGTCCACTCTGCAATGTATACTCTGAGAATTGACCGTGAAATTGATTCTCAAAATTAGAACATACCTTATATGCTTCAGAGAAGTCTTCATCTTCTCCATAGAGATCCTTGAAACTCTCTATCCCAATGCTTTTGAATTGAATCTCTTGCACTGTCAGCAACCTCCTACTTAGTGCATCTGCCACCTTGTTCAACTATCCCTTCTTGTGTTTGATAGTAAAAGTGAAGGCTTGGAGGTACTCCATCTATTTCAAGTGTCTATTACTCAACTTTTCTTGTGTGTTGATGTAGCTAAGTTCCTGGTTATCAGTAAACACTAAGAATTCCTTAGGCAGGAGATAATGTCTCCACTTTCTAAGAGACTGCACTAGAGCATATAGTTCTAAGTCATAATTTTAGCTTCATTGAGCTTTTCACTAAAGAAAGCTATAGGTCTGCCTTCTTGGCTTAGTACTCCTCCTACTACAATTCCACTGGCATCACATTCCACTGTGAATAGCTTATCAAAACTAGGTAGTAAAAGTATGGGTTGAGTTGCCACTTCTTGTTTCAACTTCTCAAAACCCTTCTCTGCTTCAAGAGTCCATTTAAACTTAGTCTTTAGGCTACCCTTGATAGTATCAAGCACTGGTGCACAAATGCCACTAAAGTTCCTTATAAACTTCCTATAAAATTGAGCTAACCCATGAAAACTCCTTACCTCTGTCCCGGTGGTTGGTGTAGGCCAATTTAGGATAGCTTCCACCTTGCTTGGGTCCATCTTCAATGATCCTTGGGATACTACAAACCTCAAATACACAAGCTCTTATTTGAAGAACTCACACTTTTCTAGGTTGATGGCTAACCTTTCCTCCTGCAACTGTTTAAGAACCATCTCCACATGCTTCAAATGTTCCTCTGTTGTCTTACTAAAAATGAGTATATCATCTAGATACACCACCACAAAGATACCTGTGAAATCCTTAGGCACTTCATTCATAAGCCTCATGAATGTGCTAGGGGCATTTGAGAGGCCAAATGGCATCACTCTCCACTCATACAACCCATCAGTTGTCTTAAAAGTTGTCTTCCATTCATCCCCATCTTTGATTCTAATCTGGTGGTATCCACTCTTGAGATCCAACTTAGTGAAGTATCGTGCCCCTCCAAGACAGTCCATCAAATCCTCTATCCTAGGAATAGGAAACCTATATCTGATTGTAATCCTATTGATAGCCCTAGAGTTAGTGCAAAGTCTCCACTTACCACCTTTCTTGGTTGCTAAGACCACTGGTACTGCACATGGACTGATGCTCTTCCTAATTAGTCCTTGGTCTAATAACTCCTGCACTTGCCTAGCTACTTCCAGGTTCTGATCTGGTGTGAGCTTATAAGCTGCTTTGTTTGGCAATGAAGCCCATGGTATGAAGTCAATCTGATGACTGATAACTCTCTTTGGAGGTAATATTGCTGGTGTTCCATCACTGACTATGTCCTTGAACTTCTCAAGCAACTTTTGGACTTCCTCTGGGATAACTGTCTTCATTGCCTTGTCTTCTTCCTTGGGTTGCACCATAACAACATATCCTACACCTCCTTGCCGAAGAGTGTTGATAAACTCCTTGCCACTGCTTAACAAGACACTAGGGGTCTTTGAATGTCCTTCTTCTTCCTCCAATAGTGACTGTAACTTGAATGTTTTACCATCCTTCTTAAATGAGATGGTGTTCTCCTTTCCATCATAGATAGCTCCTCTGTCATATTTCCATGGCCTTCCCAATAGAAGATGGCATGCATCCATAGGCAACACATCACAAATCAGTTTGTCTTTGTACCCTCCAATGGAGAATTCCACTATTGTCTGCTCATTCACAAGAACACTCTGCCCTTTATTCAGCCATGTCACCTTGTAAGGATTAGTATGGGGTACCTTCTCCAATTTTAACTTCCTCACTACTTCCTCTGAGATAATTTTATCAGTAGACCCTAAATCCACTATAACTTTGCACACCTTCCCAAGTATTTTTCATCTAGCCCTGAATAAAGCTCTCCTTTGCTTTGGCTCTTCTTTGACTGGTTGTCTGATTAGAACCCTGCTAAACATCAAGTTCTCCCCCATTTCTGACTCAATGTGACTAACCTCTGGTGACTTAACACTCATAGTGTCTTCTTGAGCATATGCTACTCTCTTTTCTGTATTTGAAGAAGATGCTTTCTCTGGGCACCTATAAGTTGGATGTCCTACTTGACCACAGTTGTAACACTTCATGCTAGCAAAGTAAGAGTTACTTCTGCCTGTACCTCTTCCTCTGTTAGAACCTCCTTGAGATCCTCTACCTCTTCCATAGCCTCCTCTAGAAGTTGTTTCACTTCCATGCTTTGTGAGTTTAGACTCTCCCTGATTTCTTTGTCCAGTCCCTCTACTTTGGTATCCACCTCTATGTCCTCTTTGATCTTTGCCTTTTCCTCTGCTCTTGGAAACTTGGTCTTGTTTTCTCTTACTTCTCTCTTCAATTTTTATAGCCAATTGATAACATTGGTGTACTGTTTTGGGACTTAGTAGAGTCATCTCCTCTTGAATGTTCCACTTCAAACTGTTAAGGTATCTAGCCACCTTAAGACTCTCATCCTCAGTTACATTAGACCTCATGCAAAGTTTTTGAAACTCCTCTGTATAGGAATTTACATCTTGGTCTCTATGTCTCAAGCTCTATCTTTTCTCATGCAACTGAATTTCATAATCATCTGGCATGTATGCTTCTCTCACTTTGGCAACTATTTCGTTCCAAGTGGAAATAGGTTTCTTGCCTTCCTTTTCTCTCTCTGTCTGAATGAACTTCCACCATGTCAAGGAAGAATCCCTCGATCTTGATTTGGCCACCTTTACCTTCTATGCTTCAGTGACTCCATCACACTCAAAATGGTTTTCCATTCCCTCTATCCAATCCATGACTAGATCAGCTTCCATTTTCCCACTAAACAGTGGTATGCCTTCAAGTGCTTTTCCACTCAAATCCTTCAATGACTTCAAGAAAGGCTCTTCTTGCAAAATAGGGTTAGGTTCAGGGATCTTGTCTTCCTTTGCAACCTCTTCCCTCTTGGGTACCCTTCCTTCCAACTTATCACTAACCTCATCGGTTTTAGTCTGCACATTACTCATTGTTTGCTCAAGTTGGGCTATTCTTTCCCTTAATAGCCTATTGTCTTCCACCTGTTCTTTGACCTTCTTGGTCAATTATGCATTTGTCACCATGTCTGTAGAACCACTAGACTCAATCTTCGACATATATTATTCTATCCCAAATCTTTTGTAGCTCTGATACCAATCTGATAGGGAGGTTGGATGAATCAATCACCGATTCATGCTTTGGGTCTTGCTTGGAAGACCTCTAGGGTGGCTCACTCCACCACTTGAAATCTCTAGGACCTATTCCTTCTTAGGGTCCCCTGATTTCTTCTTTCCAACCTAACTATCAGCATAGATCCTCCTACCAAGTCAAGACTTGGTGCAATCTTGAAACAATTGCCTTAGCCCTTAATCCACCCTAAAGGCTACTAATCCTCCAAATTCTTGAATTTATTTTTACAGGGGTGTGGAGGTGCTCCTAAGTCGTCAATTCATCCCAATAAGTGTATTAGGGGTCCACCTAACTCCATCTATTGGTCACTTTTACCAAACCCTTCTATTAGGCCTAGAAGCCTACTAGCCCTATTAGGTCTCCTTCTCTGAGAAATCAGGGTTTTACCCAAGTCTTTCCAAAGGACACCCCAAACTTTTCCTAGGATTCTTGGTACATATGCCCACCTCTCAAGGATTTTTGGGGTCTTGGGTCACAACTGGCTGTACAAAGCCCTAACCTAAAAATGAGCAATACTAGGGTTTTTAAGCCCTTTCCTGGCTTATTGCAAACTGTCAAGTCCTTTCCTCACCAAATGGATTGATGGAGTTTATTCCTGCTTACCATGTCTTGGAAAGACTCATACCTGCTTTCTCCAAAAGATAATTTGTCAAGAATTTGACACCCTTGCAAATTAAGTGCTCTGCACTAAGGTCTTCCCTAGTTGGACACTCCCTGGCTCGCCTAGGGTAAGACTTCCACAACAACTCCTGTGATTTCAAAAGCCCTAAACCCTACTATATGTACATCCATGGAGTATAGTCACTATTCCCAAAGGGCTGTACAATTTGTACGGTGGGAAAGTGAACTAATACCCCATACTTACAAACTGCCTGGTTCAGACCAGCAACAGTATGAAATCAAAACTATTTACAAACAATGCTTGAAGAACAACTACACTACATCCTACACAAGTTACAGTGTCATGATCAATCCATTAAAACAACACTTCAATGCAAAAACCAGAAAATTAGCACATAATCACAATTGCTTTTCTTGAATTCAAAAACTTCAAACAAATTCAAAATGCTTCCAACCTCACTCCAATGCCGAGGCATCCCATAAATAGGTCACCAATATAGTTATCCTCTCCCTTGGGCTCTTCTTGGCTACTTGTAGCTCCAATTGAGCAACATTTTCAAATATTTTGCAAGAATTCTTAAAAATCCAAAACCTTATTTTGAGCTAGAACATTATGACACCTATTCTATGGTCAACATGACCTTCATCTGATCAAAACCCAACCAAAAATTCCATTAAGGCTCACATTCACATGAACTAAATTTGATTGCTTAGTTGTCCTAGACAAGACTATCCTAGACAGACCTTCTAAACAACCTATGGTAACCTATGGGTGCTCCTGCACCATTCTAAAATGGAAATCCAAGATGCCTTGTTTTTTAAAAAGTAGTCTTGAGAAAAAGGAACCTAAGGGAGACAATGAAGGAAAGGGTAAGTTTGAAGGATGAAGTAAGGTAAAGTGTTGGAACTGTGGGAAACCAGGACATGTAAAGAAGGATTGTAAGAAAAAGAAAAAGAGTTATGATTCTTCTACAGAGGAATCCTCAGATTACGGTAATCATGCATTGATCATTTCATGTAAAAATGTTAGTGATGACTCTTTGCTTGATGTTAAAGATTGATCTTCATGAAGAGGATGGTAGTCATGATGCCATGTGTAGCTCGTACCACGGTTCAGTGGGAGTTTTTAGCAGTGACGCGGATGCATCATTGGTAAGGTTATCCTCATGTGATTGGGGATATGTTTTTTCTTGGTTTAGAGTGGTTGCTATTATGTCATGGTTTACTCTTGATACACGTTTAGAGTTTGGCATGGTACTTGTTCTCTTGAGACTAGGATGTTTATATATGTTATGATGCATGTGATCCTTTTGGAGGAGATGGTTAGATCATGTTGTCATGTTTATGTTCCTGATTCATGACTAGAGATTTGACATTGATCTTGTGTAGTTCTCTTATGTATTGGGTACATTAATCATTTGCTTGATTACTTAATGATAGTGCTATGTTGCATTTGGAGTTTGGCATGGATTGGTTGGTTGCAGGTCCTCATGGATACTTGGAGAAATAGGTGAGGCTTGAGTTCAATTATGAGAAGAGATATATGTTGGAATGGTTACTTTTAAGAAAAGTTTTTTTCAACAGTAAAGACCGAGAAGCCTACACCTTGGTTGGACGTGAGTTCAACACACTCAGCGATTTCACATGCCTCCAAAGAGGCGGTTTGGTGACAGAGACTTGGGAAAGGTATTGGTTTTAATTGCAAGTAAGTTAAACTTGAATGTGATAGTCAGAATGCTATTTTTTTAGCCAAAAATCCTATGTATCATGCTCGTACTAAGCATGTTGATGTTCAGTATCACTTTGTGTGAGAAATGGTTGAGAGTGGGAACGTATTAATTGAGAAAGTTGACACTTTGATTAATGTTGTAGATTATCTTACGAGACCAGTTCCTACTAATAAGTTCTCTTGGTTTTGAGTATTAATCATTTGCTTGGAGCTTCATGATTATGCAGGTTGCATTTAAAGTTGGCATGGATTGATTTGTTGGTGTAGGAAATCCATCAGCCTTGAGTCCTGTACTTGATTTATAATAATGATTCCTTGTTTAGAATAATTGTAATGTATAATGTCAAGTGGGAGAATGTTGGGAATAGGATTCCATTTAATTGCAATCCTAAACATATTTCATGTATCTCCTAAGTCCTTGGAAAGTGTTCCCCACCACTAGGATTAGAAAGAGATTAAATTCGAATGAAATGAACATGTAAATTGACATTTGTAATTAATTCTAAATGATAGGAACATGTGGGGATGCCCAAGAAGAGCTCCTACAAAATAGGAACACATGGGGCACCCACATGGAAGGTGGAACCCACCTTGAGTTA
>VDFB02270651.1:285466705-285677314 GCA_007258455.2 Sequoia sempervirens | reverse complement strand
AATTTTGTTGACTTAATTCTGACTTTATTGACTTCAATTTAGACCAATTCATGGAGACAATTAATTATTACTTTAATCTTTAATCTAAAACACATAATTCCAAATTAATTCTATTTTGCTTTAAAAGAAATCCATAATTTAATTGCTGGAAAGTAAATGCTAATTTAAAAGCATAAATGAATTGCAAGAAAATGACGATTATTCTAAAAAGCATAAAGACTAATCTCCATGAACAGATTCTGAACAGACTTCAACTCCATCTTTCCATAAATTCCTAACATTGCTTTAATGAAACCTAACAAACAAATGTTAATTCTAATTGATTCAGACAGTATCTAAACCTAATTTATAAAAGAAACTTGTTCAACAATTCTAATGGTTCAATTTATCATTTCTCATAAACAAATCCAAACATTCAAATGATTCGATCTTAACCATAATAACTAAAACTTTGAAACGCAATTGCAAATAGATTATCTGGTCTTAACATTTACCAAGATAGAAGATGATTTTAACAATTGAACAATTCAAAATCAGTTTCTACTATAGATTTTAATATCAAAAAATAACAACACTTAAAAAAATACCATAAGATCGTTCCAAAGGTTGAGTGGGCCCTACTCTTCCTCAGGTAAGATCCTTCAACACAGTGAATTAATTAACTTCTTGCTTCCTTTCTCATTGATCAAAAGTAGAACACAGAACAAAGTATTGCTTGTGATTACAAAAAAATCTAATTGCAAATCATCTAACTCCTAACTAAGACTGAAATGTGGATATTTATAAAATATCCTTATTAGCTTCTAACATGGCATTAACTACCAAAACTTAAGGCGACCATCTACAGATTACAAAATGAAACTAAAAATAGAGTTGAAGTTGACTATGGAGGACTATGCCAGAACTACGCCAGATTGGCGCTGGAAGTAAAAGTTCCTCAACCGACTATGAAGAAGTCAATTCAGATTTTGAGTGACTCATTATCCAACAGGGCCTATCTATGGCATAGTCATTCCTTAGGATTAGATAGAGAGTTTAACCTTCTCATCAATCTTTAAGATAGCCTGTTAAAAACCCTTATGAAAAGGACAACAATCATGGCAATAAAGATTAATGCAGCATAATCATCTCATCCAAAGTCATCATAAAGCAACACATTTAACATAAGCTATTACTTCCAAAATATTCGCTAATTTAGTTAAACATAAAGTAAAATAAGCAAATATGTTAATTTATTGTCTACCGCTAGTTATGTCAATTAACAATAAAAACAAGTCTTTTTAAACATAAAAATCCGTAAATGAAAGTATTTTAATCTCCCATCATTTTCTCCCCAACTTGCTTTGGACCATGTCCTCATGGTTCATCATCCAGAATTATGGTGTTCTCTCTCTCTCTATTTAGTGCCTCCATCCAGATGCAGCAGTCAAAAACACCCTCTCTGTATTGTTCTGGTAATCTGGTATTAATTGCATAGCCATAGTTTCCTCTTAAGTTCTCAAACCACATCCTCATTACTGGAGCTGGTACATTTGTCATTTCCTTTAGCTTTGGTATTGGCATTATAATAATTGTCATTCTAAATCTCATGCCTATCCAGAATTCTTTTTGTTGTTGGATTAGAGTGATGACATGTCTGACTCTGACTAAACTCCAACTGATATTATTCAAACTAATTATCTCCCTTCTCCTGACTGATTCTGGAATAAGCTGGTACCTTTCTTCACAGGACCGTAGTGCTAATGGCGGGAGTGTTGCTTCCACATTATGGAATGATGCAATGCTATCAAATAGATTTGAGACATAGAGGGGATTAACATCATTTAACCTGACAACTGATCTTACATCTTTGATATATAATTCAACATGTGGCTTTTCAGGTCTCATTGGCAATCCATATTTTCTTTCAGCTTCTTTGTACTTATTCATTCTATTTGACCAATCCACCTGGTTTTGCATTAAAGAAACAAATGACCTAATCTGAAGCTCACCAACATATATATTCAACATTGTTTCATCATTATCCCCCATTAAAAACCCCTGTTGGTAGAACTCACACATTAGATTCTGAATTTCAGGGTGACTATTAAAGTAATCTTTAAGGAAATCATGATCTTCATTGTAATCCAGACTCCTTCCCAGAATTAACTGATTTATTTTCCATTCTAAAAACTTTTCTCTAAGAAACAAAGAATATGTTATAGCCGGTCTTCTCATGGAATGCATGGCGGAACTGATTTCTGCCACCCGTTCAAGTCTTCTCTCAATCTCATTCTTTTCTTTTTCTAAATTTTGTATCTACTCTTTTAACACTTTGTTTTCCTCCTTATATTTGAAAAATTCCAAAGAACAGTATCAAGGTTGAACTGGAGTTGGTTGCATAGGAGGAGTGGAAGGAATATGAGGAATTGTGGAAGGTAACGCAAGCCTGCGTGGAGGAGCGGAGGAAGTAGAGGCTTCTTCTGCATAGAACCGCATGGATTATTGTTTTAATTCTTCTTCTTTCCATTGCAACTCTTCCTTCAATTTTGAAATTTCCTCTGCACTTACTAATGCTTGCATACTGGCTTGTTGCAGGGCATCCTCTGTTTTATTTAACTTTTCTTTAATCCTTGCCTCATTCCGCTCAACTTTCCTTTCCATTGCTTGATTCTTGCAAACTAATTGTTGCAATTCTTCTTCTTTTCTTCTTAATTCTTCTTCAAATCATTGCACATTTCTTCTTTCCTATTCTAATTCGGCCTCTAAGCGAGACATTTTCATTGTTCTAAGCAATTCCTCAGTTTCTAATTCTTCTTTATTCAATTCTTCTTGGGGTCCCTCTTCTTCAATTAAAGGTTCTTTCTCTTTCCTCTTCTCATGTTGTGGGGAAGGTATAGGGGATTTCATAGTATCTTCTTGTTCAAATTCTTTAGAGGCCTATTGCTCTTCAGATTGTGCACCAAACTCTTCAGCAGAGTCGTAGACTTCAAAAATAGGGTTATCTTTAGGAGTCGGCATTGGGTTTTCAGGGGGACTTTGAGGTCTCTCAGGAGATTGTACAAGGGTATGGGTATCTTCATGTTCAGGGGATTTAACAAGGCTTTCAAAAACAGGGGTTTGACTTATAGGTGCCTCTTCAAGAGTGGACACTACAGTTTCAGTAGGTCTAGGGTTTTCCTCTTGGACTTCTTGTCTCCTTCTTTTTGACCTAGTACGGGTTACCCTAGATATCTCTGGCAATTTTCTTTTTCCCCTTTTCTTGGAAGATTCTCCTTCCTCCATTTTTGTCTTTTTAGCTGAGGGTCCCCTTGTGGGTCTCCCTTTTTGCTTTCCTACAAGTGCAGACAAAAATTCTAACCATCCCTGCTTCCCAGTTTCTTTCTTTAAGAAATGGTATTTAATCATCAAATGTATCAAACACTAGTATTTCATAGAAGATTCCCCCCTAGCTTTTACTCTCAAAATCATGGAAGAAACTTTTTGAAATAAGAACGTAGGAAAATTTATCCTAGTTGAAGGTTTTGTCTGACCATACCTTAAATGTGTTAAAAGTTGCATTCCTGGACCCAGTATTGTACCATACTGCCCATCACAGGTGAAGAACTTCATAATCCAAGTCGCAGCAGTCCTCCATGGCTCGTCCAAACTGTTACGAGCTATGCCACGCTGGTCTCCTTTGTCCATTTGTATCTCTGGCTTTCTTTCCGGCTCTTGGTGAAATGCAGCCACCAATTTCTCAAACTTAACTTGGCCTTTGTTAACTAGTTTTCCTTCATTCGGAATTCCAGAAATTTCACTTATAATTTATGGTGTGACTTCTATTACTTCTCCCCTTACCCTGGTGACATTTACGTTGAAATTTGTCACAAATTCTCTAACCATTTCTAGTTGGAAGCCTTCATACTACATCACAAAATTTAGCCACCCAGCTTCTTCAAACAATCTTTTGGTCTCTTAATCAAGATTGAAGTTCTCTGGTTCAGAATTTCTCTTATTCCCCATCTTTCTCTGTCAAAAATAGCAGACTTCACTGGTGGACTTCAACTGGCAGTCTGAATTACTTACCAAAAAGGTGTGGAATAATTTATTTCTTGATTTGGGAGTAGCCAAATTTGAAAATGACATAACATGCCATTAATAGCCTGCATTTAATTCCTTACTGCTTCGGACGATTCACACGCCACAACTTGAAACTTGCAATTCAATTCACAAGGTTGGCAGCATTCATTACACATGTCATCATGTACTTGGGAGGATTTTTTAAAAGATAACCGAATCATGAAGAGATATGTTGTCCTCGACTAACATCATCCATGTCACATCATTCCTTATTCTGACAATCCGCCACTTTTTGAAATGATTAAAAGTGGAATTATTATTATCATTTAATTAACATTGTGGTGAAGATGTCTAGATTCATAAATATTTACCTATTTTAAATTAGTCTAACTACTTTAGAAAATGATTTTGAAAACAATATTCACATTAAATGCGCACCTTAATTTTTTTTGAGCCTTTGAGTTCTTCAGGAGCTCTCGGGAGCTTGGAATTTCAGGAGTCTTCAGGAGCTTTCGAGCAAAGACGGAGTCTTCAGAGTCTTCATTCTTCAAGATCTTCAAGAGCCTTTAGGAGCTTTTGAGGGGTTCTTCAGGAGCCTTCAGGAACTTGCAGAAGTTAACTTAGATAGATTGCCATTTCTAGTTTTCAATCATCAAAAATATATATATATATATATATATTTTATTTTTATTTTTATTTTTTTTCTTTCTTTTTTTTTCTTGAAAGTAAACCACTATTTGTTGGTTTTCAATTTACTTCCATTTTTCTCAAGGTAATCCACCAATTGATGGTTTTCAATTTACCTTGTTTATTTGTGCCTTCTTCAAAGGTTCAAAGATCTTCTCTCATGGAAGAGATATCTTCCATGAGAAAATGTTCAATTCTGTGTTGCACTTCATCTAGAAATTCCTCCTTTGTTGCTAGCTTATGGTGAGTTTTCAGTCGATGACCATTAACTAACATGACTCTTTTCTCCCCATCAATCAAAACTAACTGGACAACTCCATTCTCAAACACTTGTTGTATCTCATAAGGTCTCAGCCATCTGGTATGGAACTTTCCTTTAAACTCTTCAAATTTGGAGTCAAATAATAGCACCCAATCTCCCTCTCTGAACTATCTGGACACAATATGTTCATCATGCCATTCCTTCCTTTGCTTTTGAATCACTTTTGTATGTTGAAGTGCCTCCATTCTCATTTCATCTAGTTTATTAAGCTACAAAATTCTGTTTTTCTCTGCTTCTGGCAAGTCAATTCCAACTTCTACTGTTGTCTTCAATGTTTTCAACTCAAATTCAATTGGCATGACTGGTTTCTTTCCATACACAAGTTCATATGGAGAGAACCCAATCATTGTTTTCCACGTGGTGTTATAGGCCCAGACTGTTTCATCTAGCCTATCTACCCAATATGTTTTCTTCAAAGAAACTGTTTTTGTTAGAATATTCTCCAATTCTCTATTTGTGACCTCTACTTGTCCATTTGCCTATGGGTGATAAGGAAAAGATTTTATGTGAGTTATTTGGTACCTCTGTAAAAATGCTTCAATCATTGCTGACACAAATTGTGGTCCTTGATCTAAAACAATTTCTCTGGGTGCACCAAACCATTGGAGAATTTTCTTGTACAGAAAGTCTGCAACTTTATCTTCTTTTGTTGCTAGTAGTTCCTTCACCTCAGCCCATTTTGTTGCATAATCAGTACAAATAAGGATATATCTCTGGCCCCTAGAAGGTGGATCTATTGGTCCCACAAAGTTGATGCCCCACTTTTCAAATGGTTCAAGGGCTATTTGTGGCTGCATCGGCATCTCCATGGCTGTTGTAGGCTTCCCCATTCTTTGGCACTCATCATAGCATCTGACAAAGAATGTTGCATCTTTTGTCATTGTTGGCCAAAAGTAGCCAACCCCCAATATTTTGTGAACTATTCTTACAAATGAAAAGTGTCCTTCAGGTTTGTGATGAAAAGCATGCACTACATCATAAACTTCCAATTCTATTACACATCTGCGTAAAACATGGTCAAGACATAATTTAAATAGAAGACCATTAATCCATTGAAATCTGGAACTTTCATGGATTAACCTCTTTTTTTGCTTATTACTAAATTGACTTGGACATTTTCTTGTAACAAGGTAATTTTCCAAATCTGCAAACCATGGTGGATGAACTGATATAGCAAATAAGTGTTCATCTAGAAACGCATCATCCACTGGTTCTTGATTATCCTGTAAAAAAATTCTAGAGAGAAAGTCAGCAACAACATTTTCCTTTCCAGGCTTATCAATGATAGCCACATCAAATTCTTGTAGTAAAAGTAACCATTTGATAATGCGTCCACCTACTACTGCTTTATTCATTAGATATCTGATTGCAGCATGGTCTGTATGTACGTAGATTTTATAGCCTGTAATATAATGTTTGAATTTATTTATTGCATATACCACAGCAAAAAATTCCTTTTATGTTGTTGTGTAGTTTCTTTCAGTAGGATTTAAGTTTTTGCTAACATAGTAAATCGCATGCATGGCATCGTTTTCATCTTTTTGTCCTAAAACTGCACCAATGGCCAAATTAGATGCATCTGCATGTATGTGAAAAGGCTCTCCCCAAACTGGTCCTTTGATAATGGGTGAAGTTGTTAGAGCTATCTTAATTGTTTCAAAGGATTTCTGACAATCCTCTGTCCATACAAATTCTTCTTCTTTTTGAGCAGGGTGAATAGCGGTGATGCTATTTTACTAAATCCTTCTATAAATCTTTTGTAATACCCTGCATGCCCAAGAAAACTTCTTACTCTAGTTTGGTTCTTTGGGATTTCAATGTTCTGTATGATCTCAACTTTCTTGGGATCAACCTTTATCCCCTCTTTTGAGATGTGATGTCCCAGAACAATTCCCTCTGTCATCATAATGGAACTTTTCTCATGATTGAGTGATAACCTATGATCTTTGTAACATTGTAAAAAATTTTCTAGGTTTTGTAATGCTTCATCATATGTTTTAGCATGGACTGTAAAGTCATCCATATAGATTTCTACACATGAAGTGGTGAAATCTGCAAATATTGCAAGTACCGCTCTTTGAAATGTCGCAGGTGCATTGCATAGTCCAAATGGTAAGACTGTATATGCATACGTACCCCAAGGATAGGTAAAGGTAGTTTTGTCTTGATCTTCAGGGGCTACTTGGATTTGGTTATATCCACTAAAGCCATCAAGAAATGAGAAGTAGTTGTTGCCCGCTAGATTGTCTAGTACCTGGTCGATAAATGGCAATAGGAAATGGTCATTTTTAGTGGCCTTATTCAATTCTCTATAGTCTATGCAGAATCGCCATTTACCATTTTTCTTTGGAACTATAACCAGTGGAGAGACCCACTGACTATCAGATATTGGGTATATGAATCCCACATTAAGCAGCTTCTCAATTTCTTTTTTTACAATGTCACGAAGAACAAGATTAATTCCTTTGTCCTTGTCTTATTGGTCTGACATCTTCTGTGTAGATGTGATGACTATAGATTGAAGGATGGATACCTCTCATATCAGTATATTCCCAAGCAAACGCTCCGGTGTGTTTTTCTAAAATTTCTTTCAATTTTTCCTCTTGCGTTGGGGATAAGGTTGAATTGATATTAAGGGGTTTATCTCCTGCTACTGTAATCTCCTTTGTGTCTTTTTAGAATTTATTGATTTCTCAACAAGAGTATTCAGAGGACAACAATGTTGTTCATGTAATGTTGTTTGACAATTATCTTGCTCATTTTCTGAAGTTATCTCTTGTTCTTCACATTCTTGGATATGTTCGCTTATGGTTACCATTGCTAATTCCACAATACCATCACCTTCTGAATCTAAATCCTCATCCACCCAAAGTTGAGTGTTTGTTTGAATTGATGGTTGTGCAAGTGGATAAAGTGACAATTCTTTTTGTTTTTGTCCATTAGTGATTATCATGCTTCCTGATCAACAGTCTATTAAGGCTGCTGTGGTAGCCAACCATGGCCTGCCTAATATGATTAGGTATCCAAAGTCTTTCCTTCTGGCTTTGAGAACCAAAAATTCGACTAGGTAATCCCATGTATCAATTGTGACCATGATTTCTTCTATAATACCTTCTGGTTTTGTAGTTGATTGATCAACCAACTACATAACAGTTGTTGTTGGCTGAATTGTTGTCATTCCTAGCTTTTCATTTGTATCAGATGCAATGACATTTATGGCAGCTCCTAAGTCAATCAGGACATTTGGTATTTCAATTCCATTTATACTTAGTGTTATGACAGGGCTACCGGGATCATTATATTTTTGTGGAAGCATTCTTCCTAATAACACATCAGTAAGTTTAGTCCCTACTTGAATTGTTGAAGGCATTTTCTTTTTCCTTCCTGGTGTCTTCATGCAAAGGGATTTTACTAACTGATTGATCTCTGGTATATCCTTGATTGCCTGTAACAGAGGTATCTCTATGTTAATCTTTTTCAACTCTAAGAAGTTGTGAATGAATTACATTCATGTAGGGAGGGGAAGAGGTTTGAGGAATAGTTTTCTCTTCGTGCAATCTCTCGGGATAGGGGGGTTGTTTGACAGTTTGTTCTTCTTCCAACATTTGTTCTTTGTTTTCTTCCTCTCTTTCTGGAATTGTCTTGGTTGGTGTAGTTTGCACATTTCAACTTCACAATTGAATGTCATTAACATCTACTACATTTACATTTGGGTTGTTTGTATCAGTTCATGCATTTTTTGGATTGGAAACCGGTTGAGCTGGCATTTGGGGTTGATTCACTTGATCATTGGAAGCATTAGGGGCATTAAGGGATGGAGGTGTTTGTGCCCATGGTCGTTTTTGTCCCTGATTCTGCCATGGTTGGAATTGGTTTTGATTTTGCTGCCATGAGGATTGATTTGCTTTCCATTGTGGTTGTTGGTTAGACTGCCACTGGGATTGGTTCCATTGGGGATTCATCCACTCTGGTTGCCCCCAATATGTAGGTGGGGGTTGTGGTTGATATTGTGGGGTACATTGATTTTGGTTCTACCATGGATTTTGATTCTAGTTTGATTGTGAACCATATTGTCTTGGATTTGTGTTATACCCTTGGTTCTGAGGTCTTTGGCCAACATAATTGAGCTCTTCCTCGATTACTGGTGGTTTCTTGATATTGTTCTTTATTCCTGCCAAAAGATTGCAAGCACTAGTCGGGTGTGGTTTTTCACAAATCTCACAAATTTCAACCTGATTTAATGGGCATTCCCTCAAAAGGTGTATTCCCCTACATTTAGAACAATAAATTGACAAAAGTTCAGTGGTCCTCTTTTCTCCTTGCATGTTAAGATGTAGTAGCAGATTAGTCTTCATGCTTTCCAATTCTTCCATTACTTCGGATACATCAGTGGTGTGAGTCTTGTTCCTCCTGGAGTTTCGAGTCCCCACTCTAGTTCTAGAGTAGTTTCTACAGATCTCCACAATGTCGTCCAAGGAAAGCTTGTTAATGTCTCCCTTTCCCATCAGGTTCAAGGATTCTCTAGACTCATCTTCAATCCCTCTCAGGAAATTTTTTTTGCTGATTTCATCATCCAGCCCATTAGTGCACCTTTGATGTACAAATTGAAATCTATCAGCATAGTCTTCTAGACTTTCATCTTCTAATTTCTTTACGTGAAACAGTTCTTCCTTTCTATCTCTCACTCGATAGTAATCCTGGTATTTGTCCAATAATTTGGTCTCCATCTGCTACCAAGTCCTAATCGTTCCTGACCCTAAACCCATAAACCATCTTAAAGTTGATTCTTTCAAAGTTGAAGGAAGCAGCTTCAACTTCTGATTATCAGTTGAATAATCATAGGTTTGGCATAAGATTTTGAATTCAAATAGGAATTCATCAGGGTCTTCTACAATTTTTCCCCTAAATGTTGGAAGAAATGAGGGCAAAATGTTTTTCATAGGGGGTTCATCAAGTTGTCTTTCAAGATTGATAGGATTTGAAAAGGTTCTATTTGTTGGTGGACATACCGGTTGATCACCCATTTCTTCTCTTGGAATTGGATTTTTGTTCTCCTCTTGATTTTCAATGGGGTTTTCCTAATTAATTTCTTGATTTTCAATCTGGTATTGTTGGATAACCTCTTGATTAAAATCAATATTTCTTCTAATGTCAATGTTTCATGGAAGAAACCTTACTAGTTGGTCTCTGCTTCGTCTCATCCACAATTTTAGATCTCTCTTCCCTATCAACACTAAGGCTTCACACTAAATAGCCAAATAATTTAAGTATCCCCGGAAACGGTGCCAAAAATGATGGGAAAGGTCGTCAATGTCACAACTTGCATCATTTAATTAATTCTTTTATCGAATCAGGTGTGTCTCAGAGCAATACGCGATAAGGATAGTTGTCACGGATTCTTTTTGGGGGTTTGCACTATAAACAGCGACTTCAGGTATCATTTTTCCTACTTCAAGAGCTTTCAGGAGCTCTTGGGGGCTCTTCAAGAGCTTTCAGGAGCTAAACTGTAGCGACTGATTCCTAATATTTAAATCTACTTTAACTTCTAATTTAAAATTCTACTGACTTAATTCTGACTTTATTGACTTTGATTTAGACCAATTCATGGAGACAATTAATGATTACTTTAATCCTTAATCTAAAATGCAGAATTCCAAATTAATTCTATTTTGCTTTAAAAGAAATCCATAATTTAATTGTTGGAAAGTAAATGCTAATTTAAAAGCAGAAATGAATTGCAGGAAAATGACGATTATTCTAAAAAGCATAAAGACTAATCTCCATGAATAGATTTGAACAGACTTCAACTCCATCTTTCCATAAATTCCTAACATCATTGCTTTAATGAAGCATAACAAACAAACGTTAATTCTAATTGATTCAGATTGTATCTAAACCTAATTTATAAAAGAAACTTGTTCAACAATTCTAATGGTTCAATTTATCATTTCTCATAACAAATCTAAACATTCAAATGATTCGATCTTAACCATAATAACTGAAACTTCGAAACACAATTGTAAACAATTATCTGATCTTAACATTTACCAAGATAGAAGATGATTTTAACGATTGAACAATTCAAAATCAATTTCTACTACAGATTTTAATATTAGAAAATAACAACACTTAACAAAATACCATAAGATCGTTCCAAAGGTTGAGCGGGCCCTGCTCTTCCTCAGGTAAGATCCTTCAACATAGTGAATCAATTAACTTCTTGCTTCCTTTCTCATTGATCAAAAGTAGAACGCAGAACAAAGTATTTCTTGTGATTATAAAAAATTCTAATTGCAAATTATCTAACTCCTAACTAAGACCAAATGTGGATATTTATAAAATATCCTTATTAGCTTCTAACATGGCATTAACTGCCAAAACTTAAGGCAACCATCTATAGATTACAAAATGAAACTAAAAATAGAACTAAAGTTGACTATGGAGGACTATGCCAAAACTATGCTAGATTGGCGCTGGAAGTAAAAGTTCCTCAACCGACTATGAAGAAGTCGATTCAGATTTTGGGTGACTCATTATCCAACAGGGCCTATCTATGGCATAGTCATTCCTTAGGATTAGATAGAGAGTTTAACCGTCTCATCAATCTTTAAGATACCCTATTGAAAACCCTTATGAAAAGGACAACAATCATGGAAATAAAGATTAATGCAACATAATCATCTCATCCAAAGTTATCATTAAGCAACGCATTTAACATAAGCTATTCCTTCCAAAATATCTGCTAATTTAGTTAAACATAAAGTAAAATAAGCAAATATGTTAATCTATTGTCTACCGCTAGTTATGGCAATTAACAATAAAAACAAGTCTTTTTAAACATAAAAAGCCTTAAATGGTATTTGTATCCCATCACTCTGCTACCATGTAAAAAGTGCAAACCGTGGATTGAGAGCACATCACTTTGAAACAAAACCATTCTTCCACCAAAAACTAGAAAATCAAGTAAACCAGCAACAAAACCGTTATTACCCAGTTCAAGTATTCATCGTCTTAGAAGCGATTAACTACGCTTCTAGCAAGTAACTCACAAACTATTACATTATCTACAACTTTCATCAAGACATCCCTTTGCTTTCTCTATGGTGCATTTCAACTGTACCCTTTGTAGTATATAAACCCAAACTTTAGTGCATTCCAGTTATTATGCAAGCAGTATATACCTAATTTTAGAAGTATACAATCCATGTTATAGCGCATCTTCCTTTTAGTGCATACACTGACTATTACAGTGCATTCACCAAAATTCATAACCAAAGAGCTGAATTTGACTCCTATCCAACATTTTGAAACCAGATTTAGATAAATTTTCCAATCCAGGATCATTTCTCTGGAACAATTGAGGCTAAACATGGTCTTTATCCAATGATTTCACGAAAGATTAAAATCCGAAAACCAAATTCAATAGCTCTTAGTCCGAAAGCTCATCAAAAACGTCTCTCAACACTCTACGAATTTAGAGATAGATTGTTCTTCAATTTCTATAGGAAAGCTTCAAAGAATAACCCCAACTTGTATTTGTTTTACTATTGCCAAAATCCAAGACTTTTCTAAAGATTTGAACATCTCATCTAAGAAGGAAATTTGTTCCCCATTTCATAATTGGAACCAAAATTGTAGAATCTTCTCAAGTTCAAAATTATTCCTTAAGTAACTCCTTAGAGTCTAAACTTGTAAAAGTTGACTTCTCCAAGTGAAATCCTTTACCTAAACTTTGATCCCACATGTAAAAGTGCCCAATCATCATCAAAACCCAAAATTTGATCATCAAGTTGAGTTTCCCTATTAGGATTAATCATCCTTCATCTCGAAATAATACACTTTACATCAAATTTTTTCACCTTGGTTACATCAATAGAATTCATAATTCTATTCGACCTAGGTATTCCTTTAGCACTCTCAAATAACGATCAAATTTTTAGCAAACCTTCATCATTTGCATGCCCATTTTAACAAGATCTCAAAAGAAAAAACTTAAGGACAAGGAACTTGAACCTCAAAATACCATGGGTGAACCAAAAGAAAATCCCTTTCACAAGATTTCTTAAAACGAAATGGAAGAGATAACAAAGGAGGAAATAGAACAAGCAAACCAAGATCCCAAATTTCTTAAATTCCTAGAAAGAATCTTTGAAAAGGATGGGGAAAAATACCTGCTAATGATAGCAAACCAAGGGGTCAAATTACCAAGTGATTTTGATGTCAATAAATTGAAAGGAACCCCAAAGAAAACTAAAATCGAAACACCCACTACGGATCAAATGGCTACCCTAACACATCAAATGCAGAACCTTCAACAAAAATTGTAAGACATGCAAGGAGGGACTCCAAAAAGATACTTGTTGCAAGATATTTTTCCCTATCCATTTGATAGAAGGTTAAACATGATACCATTTCCCCCAAATTGTGACTTACCAAAATATGACAAATACAATGGAAAATCGGACCCCATAGATCACGTGAGAGAGTTTCAAACCATGAGTCTTGAGTTTGCTTGTGAGGACACATACTTAATGAGACTTTTTCCTCGTAGCTTGGGAGGCCATTGTATGGAATGGTTTTTGAAACTACAACCAGGCATAAAATCATTCAAAGAACTTGTCAAAAAATTCATCACACAATATTCATATAACATTGCACATGAGATAACCATGAAGGATCTTTGTAATACCAAAAAAAAATGAGAATCTTTTCTTGTATTCTTACAAAGGTGGAGAAGGTTATTTGCTCAATACGCTCATCCCATACCCAAACAAGAAAAGATGGACATTTTCATTGATAACCTTAACAGTGAAATGAGCTATAGACTGCGATTACAATGTCCCCCTAGCTTTGAGAAGATGGTAGAAAATAATGTTAAAATTAAAGAAGCTTTAGTCAAAAGAGGGGTATTGAAAATTCACAATGAAGGATCAAACAATGCTAGCTCTTCTAACCATCACAACAATGAGAAACCCAAAATTTTCACAAGGAACAAGAATGCCAACGATGGTGCTGCCGAAACACATAATGCTAAACCAATCTTTACTCTATCGGGAACCACAACTAGGACCGATCAAAACATCAATCAAGGCACTATTCAAAATGTCAACCCACCCAATAATCAAAATGGCCACAATCAAAGTAACACCACGTCCAAATCTCCACCGTATCAAACACAATCAAACCGCTAAAAAATTATGCCTTTGGGTCAATCATACGAATCTTCATTGAGGGAACTTCTTGAAAATAACCTCATAACACTACCCAAAACTTGAGGCTTTGAACCAAAAGTAAAATCATCATGGTGGAATGATGCCTATTACTATGAATTTATTTGGTGCAAAGGCCATCAAACAAATAGCTGCATGCAATTGAAACATAAAATACAAGATTTGATAGATAACAAGATCAGACGAATAGAGGGACTCCAAAAAAATGCCAATCACGGAGCATTTAAAAATCCTTTACCGAATTATGAAAAAGGGGAGTCCTCTACAACAAACAACAAGGGAAAGAACATAAACTATTCCTATGATATTGTCATAAATCATATCTCAGTAGCAGAAGATCAAATGAATACCATTGAAACCAATGACCATCAAGACCTTATTGCAGCTAATAGTCCAATCTATGACACTCCAATCCAACAAGAACAAGAAATCATTATCCTTGAAAATCAAATCAATGACATCAAACCAGATATGGCTGCAAATGATACTCAAATCAATGTCATTAAAATCAATGGGAAACAAGACATCATACCAGGAAATGCAACCACAAGAGCACAAGCCAAATATGTCTTAAAAGGAAGTTCATCTAAAACATCCACTGCCTCATCCAATCAATACAACATACTAGACCAGTTACAAAAGATCCCTGTACAAATATCAATATTGGAATTGCTCAAGATTTCACCCGCCCACAAAGAGATTTTGGAAAAAGCCCTAGTGGACACAACGGTACCAACAAATCTGGAAGTTTGTAAATTCGAATCCATGGTGGGACATTTGACTGTGCCACATTGCTTATCCTTCTCAAAAAATGATGACGCATCTATTTCTCATCCCCACAATGCTGCTCTTCATATTGAAGTCCTAATTCATAAACATCGTGTCAAACATGTCCTAATAGATGGAGGAGCCGACATGAATATATGTACTTTAAATCTTGTTTGTGCCTTAGTATTTTCTGAGAATGTAATTGATTCAAAGAAAAAGATTACAATAAAAACATATGATGATGAGGAAATATCTTCATAGGGATTGATTATCTTACCTATTCAAGTAGGACCGATTCAGAAAGATGTAATCTACCAAGTCTTAGACAAGGATTTGACCTATAACATACTATTGGGTCACCCATGGATCCATGAAATGCAAGCGGTTTCATCAACCTACTATCAATGTTTGAAGTTTCCTTGTGGTGGCCAAGAAATCACCATTTCGGCTGATTCAAATAGTCCTCAGTATTGCAATACCCTGAAATCTGTCCAAGATGTTTTTGTGCCTCATAACAAAGAAGCTTCCATTTCCATCCCTTCCAATGATTAGAGCCAGTCAAGTTCTTCATCCAAACTATTGGTCATCTCCTCAAATCATGAAGGTCAATTTAGTTCCATGTCTAAACAGTCTGAGAAGAAAGAAGAAGTTGCTTCGTCCACTTCCTCAAATCATGAAGCTCAATTGAATGCCTTGTCAAAACAATTTGATGAAAAATTCCAAATCAAAGACATAGGTGTTGGTGAATATTTCATTGAACGATCACTATGTCTTTCACAATTCTCTTCTCCAAAGTCATATGGACAACCCTCAACATCAACACAATAGACATCACAACCAGTTACCAAATTTGATGGTCGGTTTATAAAAGAAAGAACTAGGTTTGATGAAGTAGAAGACAAAGATATTCTAAACTGGCTCTATAAGGATGAAGAAGAATCTCAAGCAACAACTGCAAATGTACAAACAACACAATATGGAAAAGATTTCACTATCCTGGAAAAGATGGGATATGAAGGAAAAGGCCCTGTAGGAAAAAGGAAAGAAGGAATTGTATAACCCATTCAACCCATCTTAATTAATCCAAAAGAAAAGACTGGGCTGGGTTATAAAGAGGATACAAAAGAAAAGATGACTCATAAGGTGCTTGAAAGAATCTTGCAGTTACAGGCTAGTGAAGATTATGAAACTGATTCTAATGAATATGAGTGGGATTCCCTATCAAAAGAGTCTTGTCATGACAAGGACATTGATTTGGTACATAAGTATGCACCCCTACTCGAAGAGGTACAAGGTTTGGGTTCTAGACTGCTTGAAGTAGGATTGCAACACCTTGATGATTCCAGTAGAGACGATTCAATTTGAAGTGAAATAGATAATTCAGAGGAAAGTTACCTTATAGATCTTAATTTTTCTATTGGAAAAATCGAAGACACCGCCATTAGGACTCTTACCATCTTCAACCTTAACCATTCTGGTGACTTCTTACCCCTAGTACATCCCAAGCTCATAGACTGGGACCAAACTGAGCCATTTGACATCCCTACATTTTCAAACAATGATGCCATCATAAATTTCCTATGTGCCAACAATCTCGAAACATATTCCACCATTGAACATCGTAACAAGGCTTATGAACAGGGGAGTATCAAATCTTCCAACTACAAAATGAATAATACAGGAAATAGATCTAATGGTGGAAACCATTCAATGGCAGTATCAGATCCAGAAAAAGTAAAAATAAAGAGTGCATCCAACGGTGAAAACCTATTTGAGGCATCGAAGGATGGAGGGTTTGATACTCTCCCAGAGCAATTTCAAGAAAGATCAAAGGTGTTGATTGAACCCACCCAGTTTTTCAATATCGACAATAAAGAGACAGTGAAGATTATCCATCTAGCAACATCTTTGACAGACCAAGAAAAACCAAGCTTTCTCAAAATTTTCACAGAAAAACAAGTCAACTTTTCTTGGTCATATGCCGACATGCCAGGGATTGATCCAGAACTCATCATGCATCATCTCTCCTTTCCACCAGGAGTAAAACTAGTCAAACAAAAACTAAGGAAAATGCATCCACATATTACCTTATTAGTAAAAGTAGAGCTGAAGAAGTTGTTAGATGCAAGATTCATCAGACCCATTGACTATGCCGAGTGGATCTCCAATATTGTGCCAGTCTCAAAGCCTGATAATAGCATTCACATTTTTATAGATTTCCGAGATCTCAACAAGGCTTGTCCCAAGGATGATTTTCCTCTATCGAACATAGACATCATAGTGGATTTGACGGTAGGATATGGCATGTTGTCACTTATGGATGGTTTTCCCAGTTATAATAAAATCAAATAGCTCTAGAGGATCAAGATAAGACAACCTTTACATGCCCATGGGGAATATTCTGTTGGAATGTCATGCCATTTGGACTGAAGAATGCAGGAGCTACTTATCAGCACACCATGACAACCATTTTTCATGATATGATGCATATTTTCATGGAAGACTATGTGGATGATCTATTAGCTAAATCATATACCAGAGAGGGACATTTAGAGATCTTAGAAAAAATATTCACTAGACTAGAGAAATTCAATGTATGATTGAATCCAAAGAAATGTGTGTTTGGAGTGACTTCAACTAAACTCCTGGGATACATAGTTTTAGGAAAAGGGCATCAAGGTAGATCCGGAAAAAGTTAAGGCTATCCTGGAAATTCCACCACCCAAAAACATAAGTTAGCTACGATCTCTGCAAGGAAGGTTTCAATCAATCCAAAGGTTTATTTCTCAACTGATAGAGAAGACCCATCCTTTCACTCACCTTCTACACAAAAATGTTTCTTTCTGATGGGATGAGAAATGTGAAGGAGCCTTCAACCAATTGAAACAATACCTAATGAATCCACCTATCTTAGTACCACCAGCAGAAGGAAAACCACTCTTGCTATACATTGCTACAATTGAGGTATCATTGGGAGCCCTGTTAGCACAAGAGGATCCAGTAGGAAAAGAAAGGGAAATTTACTACATCAGCAAGACACTAAATGGCTATGAGATCAACTATACCTCCATTGAAAAGGCTTGCTTGGCAGTAGTGTTCACCACCCAACAACTTTGGCACTACATTCTAACTCACACCATCAAGTTGATAGCCAAAATAGATCCTCTCAAATACCTTCTCAACAAAGCTAACCTAACTAGAAGACTGGACAAGTGGGTTATGATACTCAGGGAATTTGACATCTAATATGTGGATAGGAAGGAAATAAAAGGACAAGCCATCGCTAACCAGTTAGCTGAAGCACCTCTACCAGATGATCGTCCTTTACACATTGAATTTCCAGCTATTGATGTCCTTACCTTGGCTACAAAACAGTGGACATTATACTTTGATGGATCACACACCCAATATGGATCAGGGGCATGAATATTATTTGTCACTCCACAAGGACATACCATACCAAAATAATACAAATTGATTTTTCCTTGTACCAACAACATGGTAGAGTATGAAGCATTAATCATCGGCATTAAAATAGTTGTAGAATGGAAAATTCCAGAATTGCAAGTATATGGAGATTCTCACTTGGTCATTAACCAAGTCAATGATGATTATCAAACAAAGGACAAAAACCTAATGCCCTACAAAAGAATGATTGATGATTTTAAGAAATACTTCATGGATATCAAATTTGAACAGATTTCAAGAGTGGACAATAAAGCTACTGATGACATGGCCACTATTGCTTCCTTGTTACAAATTCTCGAGAAGAGAAGTCGTTACGAGTTCTTGGTGGAACAACTGTTTTCCCCTACTTATGACGATACCGAGTCCCATGTCATATGTCACCTAGCCGATACCAATGCCTCAATCTATGGTGAAATTTATACCTACCTAAAAGATAACACTCTTCCACCTGACCTATCTAGAAATCAACAATGAAATTTCATTTTCCAAGCCGCCCAACATACTCTTATCGCGGATGTACTATACTGACGAGGTCTCGACGAAATTCTCCTCTGATGTCTGGAATGTGATGAGTTTGAAATGATTTTACGGGAAGTTCATGAGGGTGTTTGCGGAACACATTCAAGCGGTTTGACCTTATCCAAGAAACTCCTTTGTTTAGGATACTACTAGCCAAGCATGGAGAAAAATTCTTTCCAGTTCATCAAGAAATGTCGAAAGTTTCAGATTCATGGCAACCTCATCCATGTGCCAACGGAAGAACTTCAACCTTTTGCATCAACATGGCCCTTTTATCAATGGGGACTAGATCTTGTTGGTAAAATCCATCCATCTTTATCGAATGGACACAAGTTTATCATCACAGCTACAAAGTACTTCACAAAGTGGATTGAAGTTGTTCCTCTAATCACCATCATGAGAAAGAAAATTTCATCATTCATCCTCAATTACATCATCTGTCGGTATGACATACCTCAATCCATTGTCACTGAAAATGGAAGACCATTCAAAAATAAAGACATGCAAGAATTGTGTGAGAAGTTCAATATCCAACATCACTTCTCTACGCCATACTATCCTCAGGGAAATGGTCAGGCATAGGCCTACAACAAAACTATTCTAAAAATATTGAAGAAAATAGTCAATGATGCAGGTTGTGATTGGCACATCCAATTAAACCCTGCTTTGTGGGCATACCGCACCAGTATTTGCACACCAACCAGAGCCACACCATATGCTCTAGTATATGGGTATGAGGCCATTGTACCCATTGAAGTTGGATTGCCATCTCTCAGGGTTTCATTGAAGGGTATCATCTCTGATGAGGACTATCAAGTATCTAGATTACATGAACTGGAACTATTAGATGAACAATGCCAACATGCAGTGAACCACCTGAAAGCCTACCAACAACGAATGTCCAAAAGTTACAATCATAAAGTCAAACCCAAAACATTTCAAGTTGGTGACCTGGTAATGAAGGAGAACCCACACAATCAGCATGATAGAGAGAAGAAAGGAAAGTTTGAACCAAATTGGCTGGGTCCCTTTGTCATTGTGTCAGTCTATTGGTCAAGAGCATACTAGTTATCCATGCCAAAAGGGGACCTATTTGAAGAGCCCATGAACAACCTCCATCTCAAGAAATTCTACACATGACTCATCCATGACATCAGAAAAAGTCCTGAAAAAATCCAAAAAACATCAGAAAAAGTCCTGAAAAAATACAAAAACATCAGAAAATGTCCTGAAAAATGGTCATCTTGGTGAAAACTTGGCAAACAGGCATCTTGGTGATGACAACAAAATAAAAAAAGTGAAAAATACAAAAAAATAAAAAAAGTGAAAAATACAAAAAAGAGAAAATACAAAAATCAAAAAGAGAAAAATACAAAAAAATCAAAAAAGAGAAAAATACAAAAAAATCATAAAATCTAAAAAAGAAGTGCAATAAAAGCAAGTAGTGAAAACCTAGAAACAGGTGCTATTTGTGACAGGTTGGCTTCTTCCTCAGTGGGAATGTGTGTCGATCATTGGATCTTTACTGTCACTATCTGCATCCTTCATTTGAGCCTCATGTACATATTTTGTTGTGTCGGTCGTGTCTCACTTTGGCTTGCCGATCATTGTACATATCCATAATAAAATTGGTTTGTTTCCACTGGGGGAAAAATCTTGAACTCACTGGGGGCAATCCATCTTTGAGCTTACAAAGTGATAGACAAACAACAATATGACAACATGGCGAAAACACAACAATCAAATGGGCTACAACTATGAACATCAATCAAACTCACCAAAAACAATAATCTGAATCAACAACAACAAGAGCAATCAATCAAAAAACAAGTTTCATTTGGTGATGATACTCTGAATCATAGTTTTATCACTTTAACACAAATGTTCAAATTATTTGCATTGTGATTGTTGTTATCATTTCTCAGGAGCAACTCAAGGATGTCAAGAACTAGAGAAGCTATGATCGAGAATGATATTTTTTTTTCTTTTCTTTGTTTGTTGTCTGTGAGTTGATCATTACTACTATGTGAATCGTCGTGGGACGTGCTCTACAAAGTATCACTGATGACATTCTGGATTCACATAGGAAAATGATTAACTCTTGTCTATTTACACAAGGAATGCTTAGGTCATATCGGTTTAATTATACCTAGATGCTTGTGTTAACTTGCACTATCAAACATCATGAAAGTAGTACTCAGGTCATCATGGTTTAATTATACCATCAATGTTTGTACTCAATTTCAACATTTTAAAAAGCTCAATGATGATACCAAGGACAATAAATTGATTACTGGGATGACAACATTGCATTGTTAGAGTTGCATTTTTAGGTTGCATTCATACTAGATGTTGTAGTGGTATTTATAGATTTCTCCAAGGTTGATGTTATTTCTATCATTAACAGATTGAGTACATTTGACATTATCAAAAAGATCATTTAGATGCATGAGCATTAGAACATCATTCATAGCATTATCATGTCATTTCATCATTCATCTAATCATTAGATCATATATTTGCATTATGAAAATCTAAAAACAAATGCATTACCATGTCATTCTATAAAGCATTTATCATAGTCATTAGATCATATATATATTTGTATCATGAAAATCCAGAAACAAATGCATTGATCATATAATTTCCATCCATATACATTTAGTCATACATTTTTAGACACAAAGCACCAACATATGTAAATTTCCATTCATCCATTTCATACAGGCATTCATATATTTTCATTAGAAAATACAAAAAAACATAGATCATCAGGCATATCATACATTCATAAGAACATGTAGAATTATCTATCATTAGAATCATCCACTTTTGCATTAACATCATTATCCATCCATTGCATCATACATAGTTGCATCATAAAAGTACAAAAAAAAAAACATATAGACATCATTCATAAAAGCATCATAGGATCATAACACATGTTGCATCCATGACATATCATATCATCATCATGAAATATCACATAAGCATACATAATAGGAAATTAAATGCATCCATCATGAACAACGCACAATAAAACACATAGGTCAACCATCATCATCGTTGCATATATATCTCAAAAATGATGTCAAGTGTACAAGGATATCTGAATATGAAGAAATACATCATCAAAATGGCAGTAAATCATCGAGTATCAGTGTATATATGTACACATCACAATAAAGCATCCAATATCAGAGCTAGGTAATGCTCCCTCCAGATGGTACTGACATCCCTGGACCTGTACCTCTCATTGTACCTAATGGACCTGCACTTGGATCTCTCTGATGTCCAGGAAATGGCTGTATGACACCTACATTGACTGTCTGAGACTATGACCTGCCAGATCGGGACTGTGCAAAGCTCGCCTGTCGCTCAGGAGGAACCAACTCATGATATCGGTCTCTGTAAAATTGGGCCTCCTGTGCAGTACGATAAACCTCCCTAAAATAGTCTGTGGACTTGACATCTGTCGCAGCCTGCTGCAATCTCTCAGTGATTGCTTTTGCCTGCTTTTCCCGTCACCTCAATGCATCCCTCTCTATAGTCAATGCAACAACCTGGCCCTGTACCTGTACCTATCCCTGGCTTTGCACCTAAGCCAGTTATTATCTGGCAGCATCCCTCTCGATCGTCAGAGTCTGTATCTGTCCTTGGGATTGTAAGAGTTGTGCCTGAACCTGTGCCAACAACTATGTTTGCGTCTGTAGTTGTCCCTGCACCTGTGTCAACTAGCCTTGAAAGGTCTGAACTTGGGCATGCAATGTTGTAATCTGAGACTGCTGCTGCTGCAAGGACAACCGTATCTACACCTGCTGTTGTGCTGCTGCCACTAAGGATCGCCTCCTGCAAGGCACTCTAACATCTAATACAGGGTGAGCACCACCTCCTCCATCTCCATCACCACCGTCATCTCCCCTATCATCACCACCATCATCCCCACCACCATCACTACCTCCTCCCTCCTCCTCGCCTCCACCTCTACCCCTCCTCCATCTGGGTGGTCTATCCTCATCGTCCTCTAACATTGACCCTGGCTCATCAGGTCTCAAAATCCTCAGAAATGGATGCTCAACAAAATACTATGAGTACTCGTTAGTCATATATCCCTCAACAATATCCGGAAGGTAATCCCAGATCACTGGCTGTAAATGATGATAGTCATCACATGCAGCATCATAAGATAATGTGGGCCTCCACTCGGTCGCATCCTGCTGCCTTTGTGCATACATAGCCAATCCCAGAGGTATCCCCTGAACTCTCTCGTACTGTTTTAGCACCCTCTGCAACAAGAATCTCTTGATAATAAAGTGTGTTCGCCCAATGAGGTATCTTGCAGTCATAAAATAAGGCATCTCCAAATGATCCTCAACCCACTGCTCATTGTCTACATACAGTCACCAGGTAATTGAATCCAAGTCATCTAGTACTTGTCTCTAATACTCAAATTTTCCTAGCTTATGCTGGACAACTGGGCCTACATAACCATAGACATAGGATCTCCCAAATAGTTGAAATATGTCTGTCTCTGGCCGTGTCACCACAATATGCTGCCAGGCCCACGTCTGTAAGAGGGTCACACCTGTGGATAGACTGGCTCCTCTGAGGTACACTACCTGGTGCAAATCATGGTATAACTACACAAGCATACATGAACCCCAAGTGAAACGGGTCCCAAATCGAATCATCTACTCCAATGTCCGACCCCAACCAACAGATAATCCATTTTCCCTCTTGTCGGGACATAAGAAGCAGCTGAAAAATCCCGCAAGCACAAAAGGAAAAGGGGCATACATCTCAAACATCTCTTGCCAAGGAATCTCACACCCAACAATATGATCATCATGGAATATCTGGCATAGAGCATTTGTACTTCCCTGCTCAGTGTGATCATAGGTCATGATATCACCCACCATAGGAATCTACAAAATCATGTAGACATCCTTGGGTGTAATAGTCATCTCTCTGGTGGCCAGATGAAAAGTGTTGTGGTCGCTATGCCACCTCTCTGCCAATGCAGTCAACAATCCCCGATTAATCCTAATCCGGGGCATATCAATTAGTGAGGATAATCTGCATCGCTCAATGATATCTCTATCGGCATGTGACAGATGTGGGATCATCTCCCAAGTCTGTGGGAACCTCTCTTGGGACTGAAGATTATCTAAATCTGTCTCCTATCATTATAAAACATCGTAATCAACACATCAATCAATCAAATCAAATCAGCAAAGTAATCAATCATCCTATCAGTTCTAGTGAGATTTCCATCAAATCTCATGAACATCTATTTTGATCCTCGCCTATCATGAGGTCAAAACAACATCATCATTAGTGCATCTCGCCTATCATGAGATCACTAAATCATCTAATCTATCATTAAAAACAAATCATTGGTTGACGTGAGAAAACATCATCAAATTTCAGAAGTAAAATTACAAAATCTTCAATTTTGTCCTAGATGCGCCATAATAGTACTTCATTGCGCTAAAAGGAAGATGCACCATCAAATTCGGTCTATGCGCCATAACAGATCTTCAATGCGCCAAAGAATTCCTTTGATACACTGCGTAATTCCTTCAATGCACGATTTCTCAGGGATGCCCTATCTAAAACCCTAATGCGCTATTACAGACTATCTATGCACCAAATTCTGGATGCGCTATTATAGTCTATGGATATGCCACTATACCTATCAGATGCGCTAAAACTCTAGGCGGATGCACTAGAACATCTAGTCTATGCACCACAAAAAAATTTGTATGCGCCGAAATAAGAAAAAACCAAAAATTTGAAAGGAAAAACATGGGAAAATTAATTCAAAATTCACAAGAAAAGTTTTGAAATTCATACCGAAGGTCTGTATCCCGTTGGCTATTTGTGTCACGACACCCGCTCAAATCGATGAGTTTCGTAGGGGATCAAAATTTTCACTCAAATGCTCAAGAATTCTCTCTCACTCCACAAAATTTCAAAATTACCAATGCACAAATGAATCCTCTTTTCACTTTTTACCCCTTAATAAGGGTAATTTTGGTGGGATATTTTAATTTTTAAAAGGGTCAATTAATTGGGGCAGCTCAATTCTTCCATATCAGGAGATAAATCTCTAGAATATCATCAAATCAGAATTTCATCATCATACATCATCAAAAAATTTCAAAAATCATCAAAAATCTTTTATTGTCAAAAATTCCTCGATTTATCTCCCGAGGGGGCATATAGTCATTATCTTCTGAAAATTACTGTCTAGGGCATCGTCAAAATTTTAGCAACACTTGTAAATTTTTCTTTGAAGCAATGCGTAAACACATCACTTCAAAGAGGGGAAAAATGTATACATCGAAAATTGGTCTGGAGAATATTAATTAAATATCGAATATTTAATTAATAAAATCTTTATTTCCTCTACTATATAAATAAATTGCAAAGCTTATTTATGTAGTTCATATTTCTTAATTCCTCTTATCTAAACCACTTTCTTCATGATTTAATTAAAATGAACAAGTTTAACCAATTTGTTTTATTTGATTAATTCTCTCTCATTAAATTTGAATTTTGTCACATTTGTCCATATTCTCCTAACCTCCTTCCACCTCATCTTCCAACTCACCATGTGTCACATGAAAATAATTATTCGTAATTTCTAAAATGGATATTTACTCTCAACAATTTTAACCAACTCAAGGACACATGGGTTCTTCTTTCCATTGATTCTTTTCTACACTTGGCAAGATTGTTCTACTAAAGGGGACAATTTCCTTAATTCTCTCTAACCTCCTCACTTCTCACTGTCGATCTCTCCAGACTTAATCTTGATCATCCATTGCTGCCAACTCACCTGATGCTTTGGTGAAATCTATAAATAGAGGCTCATTTACAAATTTTTCATAAGAGAAGATTGCATACAATTACTTTGCAGAATTCATCTTAGCATTGGAGAGCTTAATTTCATTTTGATTCAACATTTAGAATAGTTTAGCAAGTAATTTAGAATCATGGCTGCATTCTTAGATGTATCTTAGATTGTTCATAACATTTAGGATCATTCTCACAGCATTTCCATTAGTTTAATCCAGTAGTGCATCATTTTAATAGCATTTTGTATAGAACAAATCACCATTCTGCATATCACTTAGTTCATCATTTAATCAAGAACATCAAAATCATGTGAGGGTAGAAATAGTTTCTGCATTCTAGCTTAGATGCTACTCATTTCTTAGGTGGCATCTCAGTAATTTAGTGCATAATTAAGATTTGAGAGCACAATTACTAGGACATTTAAGAATAGAGGAAGATGGAATGTTTTTAAGGAGTCACTTTATCGAATTGTGTTTTGTTAATTTAGATTCCCTTAATGTAATACATTGCATCTGTTGTGTGTTATTGATTAGTTTAATTCACATATTTTCTTACACACACCAATCTTTCTGAGGAGGGGTCCACACTATAGACTTTCTAGTTAACATCTTGGTCCAATTTAGGTTAGTAAGATCCTTGCTTATACCCCATATCTGCTTTATCCTCATCTCTTTGTAATTCGGCCAAACTTTGGAGAAACTATATCTTCCAACCTCCATATTTTCCTTGATTTGTGTTTTTATTATCATGCAAACCTCATAGCTACTTCTCTCCACTTCCCTGAAGATCTTGTTATTTCTTTCCTTCCATATTCCCTAGGTAACAAAGGAGGGAACTTGGTTCTAGAGGTCAAAAATAACTTTATGGGAAAAGGGGAAATTTGACCAGCTTTCTATAAACATCTTCATAGAGTGAGGAAACATCCATTCAGTGAACAACAACGACAGGAAGAAGGACCAAACCTCTCTAGAGAACTGGCAGTGAAAGAAGATGTGCATTATTGATTCTTCATCCTACTTGCAAAGGGAGCATCTATTAACCAACAAGAACCCCCTTTTGACCTGGTTGTCAATGGTAAGATTTTTTTTGTGTGAGGCAACCCACCAGAAATGATTACTTTTAGGAACCAAGTTCTTTAACCACACTTTTTCCCAGTTATGATCTCTAATGTCTAACAATGGCTTAACTAGTTCCTCATAGGCCTGTTTTACAAAGAAATAGCCCGAAGAGCTACCCTTCCAAGCCCATTCATCTTCCCTTTCACTATCAAACCACTTCACCTCCCCAATTAGATTGTGAAGCCTTAACAGGGTCAGATCCCAATTGATCTATCTCTTACCTCTTAAATTAACCCTCCTTAATAGCATATTGAACTCCTAGTTAGGTTCATCCATCTCCCAATTGACATAGTCTGAAACCTTTTTGCCACATATCCTGATTAGGCTTTGTTTGAGGGGGTTTAATCCATCAATTGAGGAAAAAGTAGAAGTCTCAATCCATGGGTCCTTCCAAAAGTCAGTATTTTTACCATTTCCAATTCATTTTCTAACCCCAAATTCAACACATTTTTTTTATTTTAACAAGGTGATTCCATAAAACAGAACCACTAGGCAGGTCAGTCATAGAGAGAAGACAACCAGGGTTCCTGTTCTTCAAATACTTGGCTTGGAAAATATTCACCCAGTCTTTAGACCCTTTGAGGAGGTTCCATCCAACTTTAGAAGTTAGGGATTGATTAAGCAAATTGATTCTCCTTATCCCCAAACCTCCAACACTTTTTGGTGTGCACACTTTTTCCCAACTAACCGGAGACAATTGTTTTTTTCTTCAGTTCTAGACTACATGAATCTTCTTTGAATCTATTCTATTTTTTCCCCTATGAAGGCTAGAAGTTTGAAGAGAGATAAGTAGTAAATAGTAATATTTTGTAAAGAGGCTTTCAACAGTTAGATATTCCCAGCCAAGCTAAGAAGCTTCCCCTTTAATCTTGCCAACTTTTTTTGAACTCTCTCAATTAGTTGATTCTAGTAATTATTTCCTTCTTGGAAATAAAAGGTAACCCAAGGTAGGCTGTAGGTAGGACAACTTCCTAACATCCCAATATTTTCACCACTCTTTCCTTGACCAAGTGGTCAGTATTAAAGAAGTGTATCTTTCTTTTTTCATAGTTGATAAACTGGTCAGAAACAACAACATAGTCATTTAGAACCTATTTCCAAATCCCATCTTCCCCCACCGAGGCTTCCCCAAACAAGAGAATATCATCAACACCTTGGTGGGAGTTAGGAAAAAGAGATGAGGCAGCTTTAACACCTTTTAGGGCTTTAGAGTCCACCAACTTTTGAATATTCCTTCCAAGAACCTCGACAACAATTATGAAAAGATAGGGTGAGAGGGGGTCACCTTGCCTAAGACAATGACCACAAGAGAAAAATCCTTGGGGGACACCATTAACCAGAACAAAGCACATGGGGGAGGTAACACATACAAAGATTAGCTTAAGGAATCTTCCTTCTATCCCAAACTTCCTAAGGACAACAAGGAGAAATGACCAGGAGACTGTATCATAGGCCTTAGATATATCAATTTTGAAGGCCATCCTAGGATTTTTAGAATGGTCCATAGAGTGGAGAATTTCATGAGTAGAGATGACAACATCAAGGATGTTTCTACCTTGGACAAAACCTTTCTGGTTAGGGGCAATCATTTTTCCTAACACCGGTTTGAGCCTTAACACAAGAATTTTAGAGAAGATTTTATAGACTGTATTGTAGAGGCTTATAGGTCTATAATCCTTAATTGAAGAGGCATCAATATTTTTTGGAATGAGGGAAATAAAGGTGGCATTCAATTGGTTTAGGAGCTTGCTCGACCTGAAGAAATCTCTAGCAGCATTAAAGAGGTCATTTTTGACAATATCCCAGTAGGTCTAGAAAAAGGTAGGAGGAAACCCATCTGGGCCAGGGGCTTTAAAAGCACCAAAAGAGAACACAAACTTTTTAAATTTTTCCATAGAGACAAAATTATTATATTCTTTAAATCAAGATCAGAAATAACTTTAGGGATCACCTCAAGAAAGTCATCATGTACCTAATTTGCATTGCCTAGGGCAATGTGGTGAGAGGCGAAGAAGTGAACAACTTCCCTAGCAATTTATTTTTCGATGGGGACAATGGAGCCATCCTCTTTCAAAAGTGATATGATCCTATTCCTACTTCTATGTTTCAAGGTAGATTGATGGAAGAATTTGGTATTCCTATCCCCTTCAATTTTCCATTGAACAAGAGACTTTTGTTTCCGAAAAAATTCCACCTTTTTGTTTATCTTAAACCATTGAGATCTAAGGTCTCCTTCCTTATCACATATCTCATCATCCACAAGACCAGCCTCCATGTTATCTTGAACTTCCTTTAAGTTGTTTCTCATGGAATTCTTAATCTCAAAGATATTACCAAAGGTCACCTTATTCCACCCTTTCACTCTTTGCTTGATTTTATTGAGCTTTTCCACCAGGCAATACATAGGGGTGCCACTTATAGGTTCCTCCCACCAACTTTTAACAAGAGCAACAAAGTACGGGTGAAGGCTCCATGTAATTTCAAATCTAAAAGGGAAAGGTCCCCTGTTGTGATCAACATTTCTTTTAAGCACAAGAGCATTATGATCAGAGCCAAATCTTGGGAGAATAGAAAGAGAGACGAATTGGGAGATATTCCAATTGACAGAGATCATAAACCTATCTAACTTGACTTGGATCAGATGGTTTCCATTCCTTCTATTAGACCAAGTGTACTTAAATCCTTGAAGAGGGATATCAATAAGGCCAATTGAGTTTAGGAATTCAGCCATGCTATCTGAATATTCATCCATCCCCCTTGAATTTTTTGAAGGAAGAAGGGGGAATTGAAATCCCTTCCCAACATCCAATGATAATCTTTTCTATTTTTTATAGCATCATTTAAGTTCTCCTGAAGTAGCAACCTATCCCTACTCATGTTGGGAGCATAGATATTTATTAAGTTCCATTTCTCCTGGGAAGCAAAATCTTCCAAGGAAACCATCAAACTGTTCCTACTAGCAGAGCACAAAGGTCCTTTTAATTTAGAGGGATTCCAAAGGGTAGAAATATCTCCAAAAGTCCCTTCAGCCTCACTAAAAAAATAATTTTCACTAGGCCAAATGCTCAAAATTGACTTATCAAAAGTATCCTTCTTCATCTTGGTTTCTTGGAGGAGAAGAACATCCGCTTTATTGTCCAGGATACAGGTTTTTACCAAAAACTATTTATATGGGCTATTAAGGCCCCTTATATTCCAGAAGAGATACTTCATAGAGAAAAATAGGGTACAACACCACCGAAACCCCAAAGAAACAACCAGGGCTACTTCTTTTTGGACTTCGATCTTGTGATCGAATCCAAAGTTCTTTGTTTCCCAGCAACCACATCCCTGACCGTGTCTTTGGTTCTATAATCCTTTTGGGATGGTCTACCGACCTTATTTCCTCCCCCCCAACATCCAAATTCTTCTTCTTCTTTTTAGATTTAATTGGGGCTTGTGACTATTCGTCCTCATCATCTTTATCACTGGGCTAAGGAAATCCCAACAATGCTAAAGTATCATTCAGGTTTCCTGCCTCCTTTTGGGATAAGAAGGACATTTCCTCCAAGGACATGTTGGTGTCCAAATGCACTAGTCTCCTTCTTCCAAATCAACACCCACTCCAGAATATTGAACCTTCCCCAGGGATGAATGGAAATTATCCTTCATAAGGGAGACCTCCTTTGGTATGTCCCCAATATTCATATTCACTTCTTCCCCTATATCTGACATCACAATTTTCAAAAAGGTAGGGGTTGGGAAACTAGAAATAGGGGCAATAACTGTTGATGGTCAAAATAGCATAGAAACATTAAACAAAATATCCCTATCATATTTCTTCTGAAAAAGAAAGATAAAATAAAGCAATCTATCTTCCAAGGTCCTGGTAGTTGGTTCTCAACTATGCTAATGTTACTCAATGGCCAATGCAACTATAATATTCAAGGGGCCTGTTGGTATAAAGGAATACAAATTGCATCATATCAATTAATCTACGTTTGGGGGGTATAAATAAATAGAAAGAGATAGATCAAGGCTTTAGAACAGTAAAATATGAATATAACTTCTTCACATCTAGACATGTACCTTAACAACAATTGTTTTTTTAATTAACCAAAATCATAACATGATGAAATCCATAGCATAACCTACACCATTTCATACATTCACAGTGCTAATTCAACAATCACAACCATTCATCAAAACTTTACTTCAAGATCAAAACATATCACCCACTCATTGCTAACATCAGATCAAATAGACATAAATGAATTCCATTCATAGATAATTCAATGAAATAATCTTAGATCCGGTTTCCCCTATTGATTTACATCAAATAGAAAAAAATTATGCACAACATCCAATGGAATACATATGATTATGATTCATTAACCTTATCATTCAGATCCAAACTTGACAATAACATTAAATCGCATAAAAAGTGTAAAGTCTCTAAGTACAACAGAGTCTTCAATGTATCTTTCTTAAAACTGGTAAAATCTAAAGACTATAATCACTATTTGCTATCTTATCAGGTGGCTAATTCTTCTTCAATCAATTGACCTTTACAAAATAGAGCTCAAAATTACATATAGGGAGGCTATGCACTAATTTATCTAGCTTTTTCCTCCTCTAAATCATGGATCTTCTGCAACATTGCCAATTTATCTCTCTTCTTTAGTTTTCAACTCCTGCTGTCTTTGCTGTTGTTCCTTAGCCAGTTCATCAGCCTTGGACTTAGCCTCCAATTCTTGTTGTTTGACCAATGCATCAGTTTATGCCTTAGCATCAATCTCCTTTTGTTTGGCAAGTGCCTCAGCTTGTGCCTTGGCATTTGCTTCTCTCGTAGCATCTTCGAACAACTTCCACAAATCATCTTTAGTCAAAACATGCTCAGTTCTTGCATCCTCAGTTTCATCAAGGGATGCAACCATATGAGTCTCCTTATCTGATGGGGTAGCCTCAGAATCTGTATCAATATCATGAATTTCAATTTCAGGTTCCTTCTCTTTCATGGATTTAGCTTCCTTGTGAAAGGTTTCCATAGGAATTTCCCCAATTTGCAGCTCTATGAGAGGAGGTTGAGTTGATGTTTCACCTTCAACTGTTGTTGAAGCACTAGGTTTTGTTGTAGCCTCTTCTCCATGTTCTTCAGGAACATCCTGAGCAGGAATTGCAAGCTCAAGCTCCTCTCTAGAATTGGGAGTGAAGAACTCCAATGGCTCCTTAGGAGTTGTCTTTCTTTTTGTTCTTTTGTATCCTTGAGCGGTACCTGCAACCTTTCTCTTTTTGGAAGTCTAAGCTTTTGGTTCCTTAATTCTCATAACCACCCATTGGATGCTTCTATCCAAGATTGACCTTGCAATCTATTTTATATCAATGGATTCCTTTGCATCCCAATCTACTGGATCTAAGTCCTTAGTGCCTATATTCTCAGCATCATATTGGGGATCCAAGGTTACCCCATCATCTGACATTGCGTCAAGAACGTCCTCCTTTACCCCATACTCAACCATGAGTGGGATGGGAAATCTTTCATAATTTCTTCTTCTCAGATCATAGTCATCCTATAGATCCATCCAAAAATCTTCCAACAGATTGAAATGTTTATAAAAAATAGTAGGAAGCAAACCCTGCATCTTGTGCTTGGGATCAAAATACTTCCTAGAGGTATACAAACCCAACTTCAAATGGATTAGTTCATCACAAATTACCTTGGCTGCCACATTGTGTGCACAACTATACTCACCCAACTTCATGGTGAATTTGTGACAACCAGTCTTGTGCTTATTGGAAAACTTGAGATTAAATGCTATATCTTGATAAATGAACTCCATCAAGACAATTTTGTTGTTGCAACACCTAGGCAGTAGATGAGGGTGGCCATCAAAACTAGCTAGCCTGAAATAAGTGAACTTGGGGTATTGGATGTACTAATGTCCCCATTCATCTCTACTCAATTTGTAGCCTACATCTCCTATTAGCCGGTTAATGATAATATACAAAAATGCATCATTAACTCTTCTATAGTGTGACTCAAAAGTCTGCAAGGTGAGTTGATCATAGTGATCCCACACCCTTTTCTATCCTTGGTCTTCTCCCAATATTCCAACTGCATTCAATCCAGGAAAGATGCCCCTCCTTGCAACTGCATATATCACATAAGAGGTCATAAAGAAAATCTTGGTCTCTCTCACTTCGAGCAACTGGTTGTGTATGCTCTTTGATACAATCATCGACCAATCAAATTGTTGCCTACCATCTAGAATGGTTTGAATGAATAGAAACATCCATTCCTTGAACTGGGAGGAATATCTCTTCCCAAACACCCTGGAGAGCATCATAATTATATAACCAATATCCTTGTAGAAATATGATCTTTTAGGCTAATCGGGAAGCTTGGCTAAGGACTTCTTTTCAACCCTCATCCAGTTTTTGTTCATGTGAGTCCTATTGGTTTCCTTCTTGTTGCTATTTAGTTGTAGGGATTTGGCCTCATTGAGCTACTTGGGGCTTTGTGGGGTAGGTGCATTGAACATGAACCTTATCATCTATAGTGTAAGGTCAATAATGATGTTTCCCTGCAAGTCCACACATTGTCTGGTTCCAGGGTTATAAGCTCCAACTGCAGTAAGTATTAACTCTCGACACTGGACAGATAGAGGAAAGAGGGAAACATGTGCCAATACAGATTGAAGTATTCTCTCTGTTCTCCCCATTACATCTTCATTGAATGTTTCTTCATACAATTCTTCATAGTTGAATGGGCCCAAGTTTGTGTCTGTGATATCTGCCCAATCCGAGTCCACCTTGCTAGCTGTAATGGTAGGACTTTGGTGCTTATACCTCAAAGTATAGGGGAGTTGTTCCACCTTGATCTTCTTAGGCTTGGTTCCTTGCCTTGAACTTTCTGCAGGTTGGATTCTTTGAGAAGCCTCCTCCGATGCTCCTGACATCTACTATTTCTGCAATAAAACCCTAGATTAGATGAACAAAAGCATGAAAATCAAGACATCATCCAATACCATTCTCTACTTCCTCAGGAAAACTTTCCATACTTAGTGAAATTTCATATTCACCAAAAGCGGAGTCAAAAGAAGAATCAGGAATGGGAAATAATTTAACACAAGGTGGGATCAGGACCGAAACGAGATCAAAACCGGGATTGGAGGAGAAAATGAATTCAAAATCAATCAATAGTTCCAAGTTCAACCTCCACTCTGGTTCCACTTCTGCTAAAGGGCAAGGGTGAAGATTAGAGTCAACAACTATTGAAAGTGGGATCACTTTGGGAATGAACCCCAATGCAAACCCGACATGAAAATCACTGAACCAACACGGGAATAAGATCAAAGGGGTATCTAAACAAATTCTAACACATTTAAAGCAAAAGGACTCCATGAAATGAAACCCTAGTTAGAAACTAGGGCACGACAGAACGAACCTGCCACAAAAATGACAATTATAAAGGAAACAAACAGAAAGGCAGAAAAAGCAAAATGAAACCAAAAACACACAAGGGAACGAGTGAAGATTCACATGAAAGATCTTGTGAATGCGCAAGAACACCACAAACAAGAACACTAAAACATAATGACAAACACAAACGGGAAAAGAACGAGAAAAGAACCTACCTTGAAATGCCAACAAGAATGGTTGAAAATGGATAAGAATTCGCTCACAACGTGCCTCCGCAATCAAGTCATGCTCCTCTCAAAGTTATCTTGGCTCTGGTTTGCTAAAACAACTTAGATAATAAAGATAATGAGCTAGTTAACCTTGATTTAGTTTAAAAATCATTTCGCGCATGTGAGAAGGTTGTAATTAATGCAATAAATGCGGTTGATCGGGAGCGGAACCAAAAACGTAACCAAGTAGTCAACTAATGTGGAAGCTAAAGGCAAGGTGGACGTGGACACGGAGTCAGAACAAAACAAGAAACTTTACCCAAGTCTCTTATCCAACTCTGAATCCTATTCCGGTCCCGCAGCAAGGAAAAACAAACAACAAAGGACAACGGGGGAAAAATTGGAATAAAAAATGGATCTGGAACTTTTACAAAGTTCCAAGTTTAGTTTCAATTCTGGTTTCACTCCTCACAAAGGAATAAAACATCAAGACAAGGACAAAGAGAAATAATGGGAAGCAGGACCAGAATGAAAACTGGGCCCGACTGAGACACCAACAATGACAAAACACAAAGCAAGTAGGCAGGAGCGGGATCAGAATGGAAATAGAATTTGAAACCTTTACAAAGTTCTAAGTTAAACTCCAATTTTGGTTCCACTTCCGCCAGAGAAAAAACAAAACACAGAGAAATGAGGAACAACTCAAGGGAGAAATGGACCCAAGAGCAAAAGACAAACCAAAAGATGATGAAAAGAACAATGAGGCAAGGGCGAGACCGGAACTAGAACTGAATCTAGACTTGGAACCTTCAAAATTTCTAAGTCTCGTTTCCATTCCAACTCCGCTTCCACCAAACCAAAAAGAAATAATGACGTAGGAGGAAAAAGAACAACTCCTAAGACCTAAACAAAACACCAAGGACAAAAAAAAAAACAAGGGGGACCCATTTTGATCCAAAAAAAATGGGGTGGTTATGCAAGACATAACAAATGGTGACTTGGCTAGGAAAATGGTTTACCCATTTTCAAGACATTGAATAGTTCATTTACCCAGAACCTCTGGTTTATAAACATTCTAACTCAAGTAGGATCAAATATATTGAGCAAGGTTGAGCTGGAATCTCATATGTAAATCAACATGAACTACTTTGAATTTGAGTGTGTGCATATGGTGCATCTTTCTTCATAAAAACATTCTTTACCCTTGAACAACTATACCTAAGATTCAAGCTACATAAGTTGAGTCCTTTAACTATCATGCAATGAAATCCTGGGCATTTCTCCGCTGCCAGCCAGGCGTTCATAGCCCCGACAGAGATACCTCTAGTTCTCTCAAAGTATTGCTTTACTGCCAGACAGGCGTCCATAGTCCTGATAGAGATACTTGAATCACCCATTTGATATTGATTTTTCCTTCTTTCAATGGTTCTTTTTTTTTCTCTTTCTTTTATAGGCTTCGCTTGTGAAAATTCTTTATTAAATTTTCTCAATACTCAGATATAACTAATCTGAAATGTGGGTTGAGAACTACAGTGGACCTTATGATAGTATTGGGAATCAGATTTTTCACTTGAATCAGAGATACAACCACCCTAAGACAAATAGTCATTTTACATAGGCAGATGTTTTTTATCTATTTTGTGACAAATTTCAATAATGGTTCATGAGATTGTTTACAATATACCTTATTCTTAATAAATTTTCAAACCATTATTTAAAACGATCATAAGACACAAGTTTAGAATGAAATCTTTCAATAGACATCTGAAAATACGTAAATCAATTTCTCTCCTAGTGCCTTTAGCATACTTTGAATAACAACCCATTCATTTCAAAATGGAAAAAAATGAAGGTCCCCAACAATAACAAGACATAACACCAAAAAAAAAACAACAAGAAAAAAAAATAAAAACAAACAAACGAACAAAACAAAGAACAAATAATTACATATATACAATCAATAGAAATCAGACCCTCATGGGCCAAAGTAGTGCTTGAGAAACTAACCATTGACAGGAAATGGAACAGGTTCTCTTGTTAGGGTGCTCAAACAAAAAGCATTCTCACCCAGGATTTCTACTATCTGATATGGACCCAACTAAAGTTTATCAAACTTTTGGTGGTCTCCTTTCTTCTCCTTAGATTTATCCCATAGCAACACAAGATTTGATATCCTAGAGGCCTTAATTTTGGCCCTCTTTTCAAACCACCATTGGACGACAACTTGATGTTTAGAGAACTTTTGTAAAGCAACGTCTCTTTGTTCTTCCATGTTTAATAGATTAGTTAGCCTAAACTCTATCTGATCATCCTTTGAATAGAATTCCTGCATGAACCTGAGACTAGGTATCTGCAAATGTATAGGGAAGACCAACTCTTTTCCATAGAATAACTTAAATGGTGAATTCCCTAGGGCAACTTTAATGTGAGTTCGATCTACCCATAAGGAAAATCTTAGTTGGGTATGCCAGTCTCTAGGGTTTTTTTCTAGCAACTTTTTAATCACTTCCAATAGGTTTTTGTTAGTAGACTTAGCTACTCCATTTCCATGAGGGTAGTAATTAGATGAATACTTCAAGACAATTTTGTGTTCATAGGTCCATTGAATGAACTCAGCAGAAGAGAAAGCAGTGCCATTGTCACATACCAAGGCGAATGGTACTCCAAACTTGGTTATGATGCTTTCATTGAGAAATTTGATGACCACATCTATGGTGCTATTTTTGTAGGGCTGAGCCTCGGTCCAGCGTGTGCAGTAGTTAGTTTCCATCAAAATGAATTTATGAACTGTAGATGAGTTTGGATTAATAACTCCAACAAAATCTAATGCCCATTGGCCAAATGGTTTTACCTCATACATAGGTTGTAAAGGCATCGCTGGATTACGTTCCTTGGATGCAAAGGTCTGACATGTATGACATGTCTTGACATGTTGGTGTGCATCTCATAACACATGGGGCCAATAGTAGCTTGATCTAAGAATCTGATGTGCCAAGGAATTAGTAGATCCATGCCCTGTGCCATTTGTGAATGATTGCACTGTGTATTGCTGGTAAGTGATATTCTTGTCAACATCTGTCATAGCTTTAGATAAGCCCTGTTCTCGAACAAGCTTCATTGGATGTGTTTCTAGATCAAAATATTGTAAAATAGCCATCCATTTTCCTCTTCTCTCCCCAATTCACTCTGCATGAGGAGAGACTTCACAACGAGATCAAGAACTATGGCAATGACCTAACTCCGAAGGATGTAATGTCTGAATTTTTTTACTACTCGCACAAGTGCGAAAGCCTACTTTTCAAGGGGTGGATATTTGATCTCTACATTCTTAAATGGGGAACTCATGAAAGCAATAGGCCTTTAATCTCCCTCACCTTTTCATTGTGTGAACACAATAGCACATGAATGATTAGATGCAAAAGAATAGATATAAAAAGGCTTTAAATAATCTGAGCTAGTTAAAACTGGTGCCTTAGAAATTGACTGTTTAATCTATGAAAAAGCATATTTAGCTTCATTACTCCATTCTATTTTTGTGTCCTTTTTCATCATTTCATTAAGAGGTTTGACAATCTCTGCAAACCCTGTTATAAATTTCCTCACAAAATTGATCCTTCTGAAGAAAGATCTCATTTCCTTTTTACTCCCTAGCATTGCCAATTTTAGGATGACCTCAACTCAATCAGGGTCTATGGATATCCCCTTTTTTGATATTACATGACCCAAGAGTTTCCCTTCAAAAACTCTGAACACACACTTTTTGGGATTAAGAGACATGCCATAAATTATACATCTCTTAAGAATTTGTGCTAAATTTGTAGCATGGTCCTTTCTATTTTTAGAAACCACATTTAAGTCATCCACATAAATAATGATACATTTACCTATTAAGTCTTTGAATGCCACGTCCATTGCACGTTGAAAGGTAGCTCTAGTGTTGATAAGACTGAACGACATCCTCCGATAGGCAATTTTCCCCCACTTGGTAGTGAAGGCAGTTTTCATTCTATCTTCATGACTGACCAAAACTTGATTATATCCTGAATAGCCATCCAAAAATGAAATCATCTAGGATCCATTAATAGTTTGAAATACCTCATCAAGAGAAGGAAGTGGGTGATTATCCTTCTTTGAGGCCTTATTTAAATTCCTGAAATCAACACACAATCTAATCTCACTATTTTTCTTACACACAGGAACCAAGATAGCAACCCAAGTGGAATGTCATATTGGGAAGATTATCCTTGCGGACAATAGCTTTTGTACTTCCTTTTGAATTAATGGCTTGATCAAGGAATTCACCGGGCGCTGCTTTTGGTGAAAGGGTTTTGCTTCTAGCTTCAAGGATATGGTATGCATGATCACTGAAATATCAAATGTCTTCAAATCCTCATATCCCCAAGCAATTTCTGCAATGTCTTCTGTCAACACCTTAATTATTTTATCTCTGATTTCCTCGGGGCAGGTTTTTCCTATATACACATTCCTTTCCTAACCAGAATCAGCCAAATTGACAAATTCGTACTTCTTTCCATCACTTTCTGTTGCTAATCTTTCATGAATGTGAGGGTATGAGTCAAAGATTATCTCCAAGGCTACCATCCCCTTGGGAATGTTGTTGCTTTTCAAGTTGATTATTCCTTCGGTATCACAATTCTTAGGATCCCAATCTCCATGGTCTCTTTCTGATTCATCAATTATTTGTCCCTCAAAGACATATGAGCTTGCCAAGAAGGCAAGTATATGTTGGTCATCATCAAAGACCTGAAAATTTTGGACATTATCCTAGATGGATGGGATCGAGACCAACTCCACTGAGAATCTCTTCAACTTAGAGTCTTGCATAGGCTCCAAAGTACTAGTAGCAACAAGTGCATCAACAATCTAATTTTCTTCTCTAGGAATCAAAGTAATTCCAAAAGTTTCAAAATCTTCAATAAAATTCAAAACTTTGTTCTTGTACGCAACCAATCTTTTGTTGTGACAAGTGTATTGCCTACAGACTTGCTTAACAATAACTTCATAATCCCCCATAACCATGAGAGCTGTAACCTTCTTCTGATGAGCAAAAATTATTCCTCGAGCAAGTGCTTCATATTCTGCCACGTTGTTTGTGCAACCAAACTGTAACCTGTAAGATGCAAAATATGTCTTCTCTTTCAGGTTGGTTAGCTCAATTCCCGCTCCACTCCCTGATTTGGACTTAGAGCCATCAAATTTAAGACTCCATAGTTGGTATGGAGCTGGGATTTCTTTCTTCTTTGGGATTATAGGTGTTTTCTTGCTAGAAGTAGGTGGCGGCTTGGACTGGTGTTGGCTATCTAGATTTAAAGGTCGCTACAAACAAAGTTTATCAGGAGATCCTCCTATATTCAAAACCTGTTCAAGAACTACTTCCTAAACATTTTCTTGGATCATATCACAATTTAGTATGTTTTTCATCAATGCCTTAGGCATTGGAAGGTTATCCGGGGTAGGTGGGACAGACAAATATTGAGATTCCTCAATCTTTCTTAGGAGGTCAGAGCATAGAACTTGGGTCTGCTCAAGCTAAGAAAGATCTTCCTCTTGAGTGAGACTAGTTCTTGTCAGGATGGTGGAATCCCTAGTTTCAAATGAGAATTGCTTGGTGGGTGGTTCAGGTTGGAATTCACAAGTTCCCTTAGCCTAGCAAACATAATTCAAAACGTCTATGCAGGGTTGACATGTCAACTAAGAATGACTCTGATAATGTATCCTGCACAATTTAGGAAGCAAAAAACTCCACAGATCGGCCTCATCTCCTAGGACCAGCCTATCTTGTTGCAAATTTTTTATTAGAACTTGTTGGTTAACCGTAGTCATTGGGTCACTACTTTCTAAAGGCAGTGTATCATCAGAATTGAGCATTGAGAAGGTCATGATCTCCTCCCTCTTGTAAAATCCTATCTTAGTTTCAAAGTAAGCTACCTTGTTAGGAGAATCATATTCAGTGATCATGTGTTTGAGCCTAGGCTCACTCTCAATCCTAATTTGTGATGCTATCCCTTTCCAAGGTAGCCACATATGTGAGAAGTCTAAGGATAGGTATCACCCAATGCTTTTCATTAGGTCTTGGCTTAGAAGCATACCATATGTTTCAGGGATATCAACCACTTGGATATCCATATAAGTTTGGATCTTTGGGTCAGATCCAATCTGTACATGGATATTTTTTAATTCTCCTACCACATTGACCTCGGTTTTATCCAATTGAATCACCTTTTTGTTAGTCTGGAGCAGGATCAAATCTAACTTTCTACAAATGGAGAAGGGCATGACATTACCCGATGCTCCATAATCTAATAGGAAATTGTGCAGATTATTTTCAAAAATCCTTAAGCTTAAAAGGAAAGGTGGGATCCTCGTCTTACCTTTACAGAGGGTTGCATTCAGTTCATTTGTTGGAGTCGCCTTCCCTTTTCCTTTTGACTGATCTGCCTCCTCTAGGGCTCTTAACATAATTTCTTGTTGGGAAAGGCACCACTTCATAATGTCAAAGAATGACAATGAAGTCTTTTGCTTTTGCATCTAATAAAATCAAACTCCATATCATTTTTCAATGGGTACTTAGGAATAAAAGGTGGATTACAATTATTTTGAGATTCAAATGGCCCCTTTGGTGGTGGTGGATTATTGTCCGCATTCTGATTGGGTGCGACCATGGTGTTGGGAGGGGAAGATGTAGTAAATGGGCCCTTATTATGATTTCTCAAGAAATGAACTCCTTTGGATTGGAAGGTCTGAGCATCATATACGTCTTCTACTGGTTCATTTTCTTCTTGGCTAGGGAATGGAAGTTCTTCATCAAAGATGTCATAATCCATGGCAATATCTATGGATCCACCAAATTTATTGGAAGTGCATTGCAATGGAGCATCAACATGTGCAATCTTGACCATCTTCTCCATTTCCGGGCAATTTACCTCAGAATGAGTTGTAGTGTCGTGCAGTCTACACTAATTCGTCATAAAGTTGAGATCTACCACATTTGCAATGTGTGGCTTGTCATCACCAGCTTGATAATTATGGGAAACTCCCCCATTGTTTGGCATAGTATTCCATTGTTTATTGTTGTTAGACCTCTGGTTGTATCCCCTATTCTGATTTTGGTAATTTTGGTTAGGGGAATTTTGGCTTTGGAAGTTCCTCTGGTTCTGATTAGAGTTCTGGTTGGAGTAACCACCCTGATTAGAATACCCTCCCTAATTTTGATAATTCTAGTTTTGGTTTTTATTTTGAGGGGGGTTATATCTTAGTTGAGCCATATCATTGGACATTTGAGATAGAGTCTTCTTTAGAGTTTCCATTTCATTAGTTAATTGAACAGTTCGTTCACTTTCTGCAATTTTCACAACAGATGGTTGATTGATAGGATTTGACCCTCCAACTTGATTATGGTAATTTTGTGATTATTGGGAGGAATCTTGAGCCCCATTAGTGAATAATGGTAAGGGTGGTGGAGTTTGTAACTCAGAAATGGGTCCATATTGGGAAGAAGACATCCCTGGGACAATATTAAATAGAGGAGTTGAATTAGGTATTTGATATCCTATGGGAGGGAGAACTCCTCCTAAAGTTCTCGATTGTAAGCTTATCTGCTGTTGCAATTTAATGACCAGGTGATAAACTTTAGGCAGAGAATTAATCTCAACGACAGCATATGTCCTCTGCAAAAATAAGCCAATCAAGGGATCTACGACCCTTAAATATGCCAAAATGGTGATATTTTCAGCAACCAAGTAAGGATCTTGTAGCCTTCAATACATCCTCTAGAATCTTGTGTTAAACAATGGTAATGGTTCATGGGGTTCTTTTATTATGGTATCAAATTGGTGATACAAAATGGTAGGGTCTACGTAGACCCGAAATTGATTGATAAAGGAATTTTCTAAGTTTGTCCAACTCAGAATAGACCCTTGTGGAAAATTCAAATACCAATTGTATGCCATGTCACCCCAAGAGTAGGGGAATAATCTACATACAACATCATGGTGGGCTACTTGAGCATGAATACATGCATCTTTAAATGCCTGTATATGCTCTTCAACACTCCTTGATTCTCCGTGCATATATTTGGGACAAAATCTCTCTAGATTATTGGGCAAATCATGTATACCACCAGGGATAATCCCCAATGGAGAGGGATTAATTACGAAGAAAGCCATGGGTGGCGGTGGGACTAGTTGAACCAGTGGTGGAATAGGTGGATTTGGTGGAAATCCATGTGGAGTAAGTGGTGGTGACAATGGTGGAATCAAAACTCTACAGGCTTGGGGTTTGTACTTGACAAAGGTTTGGAGTTCAACCAATGGTTCTAGATTCTAAGAAGATTTGAGAACTCTTTCAAACCTTTCTAGTGAGAATGACCCAATTCAAGCCAATTTTTTTCCTCAGGCCCTCCTTCTAGCGCCAGATCTATTGATGGTCAAAATAGCACATCAACATTAAACATAATATCTCTATCCTATTTCTCCTGAAAAAGAAAGATAACATAAAGCAATCTATCTTCCAAGGTCCTGGTAGTTGGTTCTCAACTATGCTGATGTTACTCAATGGCCAATGCAACTATAATATTCAAGGGGACCACTGGTATAAAGGAATACAAACAACATCATATCAATTAACATACATTTGGGGGGTATAAATAAATAGAAAAAGATAGATCAGGGCTTTAGAATAGTAAAATATGAATAAAACTTCTTCACATCTAGACATGTACCTTAACAACGAGTGTTTCTTTAATTAACCAAAACCATAACATGATGCAATCCATAGCATAACCTAAACCATTGCATACATTCAGAGTGATAATTCAAAAATCACAACCATTCATCAAAACTTTACTTCAAGATCAAAACATATCACCCACTCATTGCTAAAATTAGATAAAATAGACATAAATAAATTCCAATCATAGATAATTCAATGAAATAATCTCAGATCCTGTTTTACCTATTGATTTGCATCAAATAGAAAATAATTATGCACAACATCCACTGGCATACAAATGATTATGATTCATTAACCTTATGATTGAGATCCAAACTTGACAATAACATTAAACTGCATAAAAAGTGTAAAAGTATCTAAGTATAACAAAGTCTTCAAAGTATATTTCTTAAAACTAGTAAAATCCTAAGACTATAATCACTATATGCTATCTTATCATGTGGATAATCCTTCTTCAATCAATCAACCTTTACAAAATGGAGCTCAAAATTACATATAGGGAGGCTATGCACTAATTTATCTCAATCAAAAAATGAGATCCACTAATCAAGGAATCAGAACTCCATGAAGTGGTTGATCTTCAGTTCAATGGTTGATAGCCCTATTGTCCAAAATTTGATGCCCAGGGAGGATGGTAGAACTGCTGGATGAGAAGGGCATGACATTACCCGATGCTTCATAATCCAATACCCGATGCTCAAATCTAACTTTCTACAAATGAAATAGAGTCCAATACCTGATGCTCCATAATCCAATACCTGATGGTTTTGGTTTTGATTTTGAGGGGGGTTATATCTTAGTTGAGCCATATCATTGGACATTTGAGATAGAGTCTTCTTCAGAGTTTCCATTTCATTAGTCTGGAGCGGGCTCAAATCTAACTTTCTACAAATGGAGAAGGGAATGACATTACCTGATGCTCCATAATCCAATAGGAAATTGTGCAGATTCTTTCCAAAAATCCTTAAGCTTAAAAGGAAAGGTGGGATCCCCGTCTTACCTTTACAGAGGGTTGCATTCAGCTCATTTTTTGGAGTTGCCTTACCTTTTCCTTTTGACTGATCTACCTCCTCTAGAGCTCTCAACATAATTTCTCATTGGGAAAGGCACCACTTCATAATGTCAAAGAATGACAATGAAGTCTTTTGCTTCTGCATCTTGGTAATAAAATCAAACTCCATATCATTTTTCAATGGATACTTAGGAATAAAATGTGGATTACAATTATTTTGAGATTCAAATGGCACCTTTGGTGGTGGCGGATTTTTGTCTACGTTCTGATTGGGTGGGACCATGGTGTTAGGAGGGGAAGATGTAGTAAATGGGTCCTTATTCTAATTTCTCAAGAAATGACCTCCTTTGGATTGGAAGGCCTAAGCATCATATACGTCTTCTACTGGTTCATTTTCTTCTTGGCTAGGGAATGGAAGTTCTTCATCAAAGATGTCATAATCCATGGCAATATCTATGGATCCACCAAATTTATTGGAAGCGCATTGCAATGGAGCATCAACATGTGCAATCTTGACCATCTTCTCCATTTCCGGGCAATTTACCTCAGAATGAGTTGTAGTGTCGTGCAGTCTACACTAATTCGTCATAAAGTTGAGATCTACCACATTTGCAATGTGTGGCTTGTCATCACCAGCTTGATAATTATGGGAAACTCCCCCATTGTTTGGCATAGTATTCCATTGTTTATTGTTGTTAGACCTCTGGTTGTATCCCCTATTCTGATTTTGGTAATTTTGGTTAGGGGAATTTTGGCTTTGGAAGTTCCTCTGGTTCTGATTAGAGTTCTGGTTGGAGTAACCACCCTGATTAGAATACCCTCCCTAATTTTGATAATTCTAGTTTTGGTTTTTATTTTGAGGGGGGTTATATCTTAGTTGAGCCATATCATTGGACATTTGAGATAGAGTCTTCTTTAGAGTTTCCATTTCATTAGTTAATTGAACAGTTCGTTCACTTTCTGCAATTTTCACAACAGATGGTTGATTGATAGGATTTGACCCTCCAACTTGATTATGGTAATTTTGTGATTGTTGGGAGGAATCTTGAGCCCCATTAGTGAATAATGGTAAGGGTGGTGGAGTTTGTAACTCAGAAATGGGTCCATATTGGGAAGAAGACATCCCTGGGACAATATTAAATAAAGGAGTTGAATTAGGTATTTGATATCCTATGGGAGGGAGAACTCCTCCTAAAGTTCTCGATTGTAAGCTTATCTGCTGTTGCAATTTAATGACCAGGTGATAAACTTTAGGCAGAGAATTAATCTCAACGACAGCATATGTCCTCTGCAAAAATAAGCCAATCAAGGGATCTATGACCCTTAAATATGCCAAAATGGTGATATTTTCAACAACCAAGTAAGGATCTTGTAGCCTTCAATACATCCTCTAGAATCTTGTGTTAAACAATGGTAATGGTTCATGGGGTTCTTTTCTTATGGTATCAAATTGGTGATACAAAATGGTAGGGTCTACGTAGACCCGAAATTGATTGATAAAGGAATTTTCTAAGTCTGTCCAACTCAGAATAGACCCTTGTGGAAAATTCAAATACCAATTGTATGCCATGTCACCCAAAGAGTAGGGGAATGATCTACATACAACATCATGGTGGGCTACTTGAGCGTGAGTACATGCATCTTTAAATGCCTGTATATGCTCTTCAACACTCCTTGATTCTCCGTTCATATATTTGGGACAAAATCTCTCTAGATTATTGGGAAAATCATGTATACCACCAGGGATAATCCCCAATGGAGAGGGATTAATTACGAAGAAAGCCATGGGTGGCGGTGGGACTAGTTGAACCAGTGGTGGAATAGGTGGATTTGGTGGAAATCCATGTGGAGTAAGTGGTGGTGACAATGGTGGAATCAAAACTCTACAGGCTTGGGGTTTGTACTTGACAAAGGTTTGGAGTTCAACCAATGGTTCTAGATTCTAAGAAGATTTGAGAACTCTTTCAAACCTTTCTAGTGAGAATGACCCAATTCAAGCCAATTTTTTTCCTCAGGCCCTCCTTCTAGCGCCAGATCTATTGATGGTCAAAATAGCACATCAACATTAAACATAATATCTCTATCCTATTTCTCCTGAAAAAGAAAGATAACATAAAGCAATCTATCTTCCAAGGTCCTGGTAGTTGGTTCTCAACTATGCTGATGTTACTCAATGGCCAATGCAACTGTAATATTCAAGGGGCACGTTGGTATAAAGGAATACAAACAACATCATATCAATTAACATACATTTGGGGGGTATAAATAAATAGAAAAAGATAGATCAGGGCTTTAGAACAGTAAAATATGAATAAAACTTCTTCACATCTAGACATGTACCTTAACAACGAGTGTTTCTTTAATTAACCAAAACCATAACATGATGCAATCCATAGCATAACCTACACCATTGCATACATTCACAGTGATAATTCAAAAATCACAACCATTCATCAAAACTTTACTTCAAGATCAAAACATATCACCCACTCATTGCTAAAATTAGATAAAATAGACATAAATGAATTCCATTCATAGATAATTCAATGAAATAATCTCAAATCTTGTTTTACCTATTGATTTGCATCAAATAGAAAAAAATTATGCACAACATACACTGGCATATAGATGATTATGATTCATTAACCTTATGATTGAGATCCAAACTTGACAATAACATTAAACTGCATAAAAAGTGTAAAAGTATCTAAGTATAACAAAGTCTTCAAAGTATATTTCTTAAAAATGGTAAAATCCTAAGACTATAATCAGTATATGCTATCTTATCATGCGGATAATCCTTCTTCAATCAATCGAACTTTACAAAATGGAGCTCAAAATTACATATAGGGAGGCTATGCACTAATTTATCTCAATCAAAAAATGAGATCCACTAATCAAGGAATCAGAACTCCATGAAGTGGTTGATCTTCAGTTCAACGGTTGATAGCCCTATTGTCCAAAATTTGATGCCTAGGGAGGACGGTAGAACTGCTAGATGAGATTTGCAGTTCAGCTCATGTCATAAACCTGCAAAGTAGGAGAGAAAAGAGGAAGTTGTCCACCGAGAACAAAATATTTTATTGCAAGCTCATTCCTGCATTTCTTGATCAAGGAGATATTCATCATAGCTGGAGAATACTTGTTGAAGAATGTCCTCATCAAGTCCATCTACCTAATTATCTTCAAACTTGATTCTTTTCAACTCTGCAGAGGTGAATTCTTTCATATCTTTCAATTTGATCAACTCCCTCCTAGCAGCTTTCACCTCATCTTTGATGTCCATGAGTCTATACAACAACAATTCTTCACCATCATCTTCTTCCTGCATCACTTCCTCAAGTCTGTTGTTCCATTTCTCCTTCAATTTATCTAGAGGAAGACTTTCTTTGACCGAGATATCCACATTGAGCAAAATAGCAATCACCATCTCCAATTCATCAATCTGTTTATCCAAGTCTTTACTAGCTTCTTGAACCTCATTTTTATGCTCATAAATGAATTTGGATCTAAACCTGAATATGCTCAATGTCTTCTGAATAAAATCTGCATTATCATCATCAAGGATTGATTTCTCCAAAAGAGTTGACTTGGGCACCTTGTTGATGTCCTTTAATTTCTTAACATGCTCTCTATACTCTTCATCTTGATTTTCCAAGACTTCAACATGTTGATTCATTTCTTCTACTAATTCTAGTGCACCCTCATGCACTTTAAAACCATCAACAATCACCTCACCAACCTCTTCATTGAGCTGATAAATCCATCAAGCATCCCCACATTACTTCTCATTTGCACTAAGTCATTAGCTTCTTTCTTACTCAATAAGATTGGGGTCTCTAGGGTAGCAACTCGTTGAGAAACCAGAGTGGAGACATCCTTCAAGAATTTGTGCAATTGATCCAATTGGGCTTTAAGTTCATCCTTCCTTTGTTTATCTTTGATCATTCTAGATTTGGTGGAGGATGCTACAATATCAATGAGGTTCATTTGTTGATTCCTCGTAGGTCTCCCCAAATTGACAGTTCCCAATTGGTAATCAGTTATTTGCATATCTTGTCTGTCTTTTTCCACCACTGGGAATTCACATTCAGCAACAATCTCACCTGCATTTGTGAGCTTAGTGGAATGTAGGACCCTAGCCTTTTTCTTGGGTCTTGTTGATGATGTTTTCTGCACAACAACTCAGACAAAATATAATATCCTATCTCTCTTGAAAGGTTAATCTCTATCAGCAAGCCTCAAGAGATAACCCCAAGGTCTCTAATGTCAGGTCTTGACAATGCCTAAACAACTCAGTGATAAATGTGAAAATGCTGGTAATCACAAAGGAACCTTACTACAAGCAAATACTGAATCTTTAACTTATCAAATCTGATAATGAAATGATACTTCAATCCTAAATCTAACCCAAATAATAAAGAAATAGCGAAAGATAAGGGTTTCAGAAAGATATCTAAGATTAAAACTACTCCTAAGATTAACCATGCAAATGATGAAATACTTGAAATGGACCAACCCCTAATAAACTAATTCCTTCTTAACCCAGATGAACCTGCAATCTCACAGAAACAGTGCAATCTTCTAAGGTATTAAGATTTTCCGATCATGAACATTCATCCAATACAACCCAATTGCAATTGAAATAGATAAACTTCACAATTGAACTAGGCACAAAAAATATAAGGTCCAGGCTAAATTTGCAAAGCAACTAACAATCAACTAGCTGCAAAAAGTATGGACCAGGAATTGCTGCAACACTTCAAGCATCAAACCATAAACACCATTTAATCATGTCTAATTCTAAATCTAACATACATCTAATAACCTTGAGCAATTTCAAAAGATAGAATCACAAGAACCATGCAAGATAAGTCAACACAAAAGAGATCACCAGAAAATCACAATGCCTCCAATTGTATTGAATCACCGACTTTCAACAACAATTCTAATGTTTTGTGTTACAACATTTGCTCAAAATGAACTAACTTCTAACTCTACTCTACTGCCTAATTCGCTCTTGTATCAAAACTATCTATCTTTTTTTTTTATCTCTCTATCTCTTACAAATGAGGCAGAATGCCAAATTTATAGAAAACCCCCAAAGCATGTTGGCCTAGCTAGGGTTTACAATAATAAAATAGCCACAAACAAGTTGGCCCAAGGAGAATTCAAAATGAGATAAAATTACATTAAATGCATGAACTCCATCCAGGTCAGCCTGGGATCTCCAATATAATTCAAACCAATGCATGTGAAGGAGAAGGAAACTAATAGGGAAGCACCAATTTCGATGCAACATTGTATTAACTACTTCCCTCTTTATCCTTAGTGCACCTCTCCTTATCCTGTACTATCAAGAATGCCTTCTCCAAGTCGGCCAATGGTGGAATAACCAATACTTTGAATTTCCTTTCCATAGATTTAATTTCATCTCTTGAATGCTCAACGACCTTTTCCCAATCAGTCCCAAGGGCCTGATATTTATCCATAATTGCAATATAAGTAGCTGCATCCTTGCCTTGAACTCTTCATAGTCTCATAGTACAACATTTGCATCAGTTACCTCTAACCAGATGGAGGTAATCTTACTCTCAAGGATCTTACTCTTGATATCTATCTTGATTCTTTATGCTTCAAAAATAGAAGACCCCCTCAACACTTGGATTCAACACCTTACCCCCTAGTTCCACCAGTCACTGCTTTGCTTGACTCAGCCTACACTCAACAAAGGAAACCATAGTAAATATCACACAAACAAATTAGTCATAAACAACATATTCATCCTTAAAATGAGTCCCAAGATAAACAAGGAGCCATTAAATCTCATAAAAAATGATCATATCAGAGTTCGGGTTTCAGGTTTACCCGCGGAATCCAAGCCAGGGAGGAATTTCGCAAAATTCCTAACTAGACGGATTCTAGCTGAATAAACATGAAAACACCCATTAGTAACTTAATCTGATCATTATCAACCAAGAAACAACATGAGATATCTTAAAATAGCTCAAATTAATCATAAAATGCATAGTCATTCATTAACAAGTCATGCCATCTCATAATCCTTCATTTTCCACCAAGTTCTAGGGAAATCCGCATGAGATGGATTTCTGTGAATGAAGTGATAGTATGCAGATTTCAGAAAAACAAAGGAACAAAGGACTTTGGAAAATCTGGATGAAACGAAAATCCGTGAGGAAGATGAAACTCCAAAAAACTACGAATTTCAGGAAAATCAGGAGAAAACAGAAAGTTGGGGAATTCTGACCGAAGAAGAATTCCGTGAAGATCCTGAAACGCCAAATACCATCATTTTCTCGCGACCTCATTCACTCAAATTGATCGAATGACCACAAATTTGAGGACCCTGGGTATGGAACTAGTTTAACTTGAACCTCCTACAGATCTTCCTTGAATTCTGCCCACTCGAAAGCAAATTAAGATGAAATGGCGATGCCCTAGGCATGAAACCCTAAATTTTGACCATTAACGCACAGAGCAAGCTTGGACTCAGATAACTCGACTGTTGGGTTCTCACAAAGGTTGTTTACAGTCCACAAGTATCTCTAGATGTCAATGAAAGAATGAACTTGAAACTTACTTGGGAAACCATAAATCACAATATCACGCAACCCAAGCCACGAAATGCCCAAACATACAGGAATTCGAACTCCAAGCAAATCTATAACACCAAAGCACTACTTACATTCATCAATAAAATGAAAGGAAACATGTACATACCATTTGATGAAGTGGAAATTGATCTCAGAGATAACAAATTTTAGTTTATTGGTGCTCAGCAAAGAACAACAACGATAATGCCTAGGAAATCACCACCAAATCCAACAATTTGCAAACCCAGCGCTTCAAATCAAGTCCAACATTCAAAGAATAAACTCTTCAACTCAATTGAACATAGATGATAAAGAACAATGGTATAAGAATCCCCAAAGATCGACTAAATACATCCCTCACAATTCATACAAGGAGCATAAATGCAGTTGATAAGACAAGATGAAGAAACTTGGAAACCTGATGACAAGACGAAATTTTGGAAAAATCTAGCCCAAGCAGAATTCCGTGAAGAACCAAATTCTCTGAACCAAAGCACTAAAACTCTTTCTCTGGAGTTTCAGTGAAATCCGGGAATATCCGAATAGGGCAGAAAATCCCGAAATGCAGTAAAAACCCAAACTTGGTTGAAAACTTAAGATTTTCTATATGCAACTTAGTGGAATCACTTAGGCAAGCCAGATAAACACTTAAGATCATGCCAAGGCAATGTAAACCCTCGAAATCAAAGGGCCAGAACACCAAGGACAAAAAGAAAAAGAGGGTCCCTGATTTTAGCGGGGCGTGTGTGCAAAACCTGCACAACAAATGGCGACTCTGCTAGGAAAATGCTCCAAAGCATTTGATGATGAACAAGAATCATGAACTCAAAATCTTTGGTTTTCATCTCCCTATTAGAAAAAAAAATCAAAATGAAAGATTAAAGAATCAAAACCAAAGGTAGACTGAACCTTCCATAAACTAAAAATCCAAGTGTGTGCACATGAGTTCATTTCCCTCCTCGAGCTATTGCAGAAACCAAGTTCAATCAGGTCAGGCTACATAAAGATTCTAACTCCAAAAGCAACCTGGATAGAGCCTCGTTGGTAGTCAGGCGTCTATAGCCCCGACGAGGTTATCGTTGTGACTCTCCCAAACATAGCTCTACTGCCAGCTAGGCGTCCATAGCCCCGATAGAGATATTCAGATATTCCTGATGAGTTGAATTTGTTTGATTTTCAATATTTTCTCTTTTTTCTTCTTTTTGATATTTCTTTTCTTTTCACTTTTCATTTCAACCTGTGAACAATGAAGTTCACACTTAGGACTAAGAACCACAGTGGTGCTGAAGCAAAAATAATATTTTTCACCTGACAAGACCTCACAAGGACCCTACCACAACATCAAGATTCTTAAGATGTAAGAAAGGTATAATATTTTATAATACTTCAAATTCAAATCAAACCAGTGACCCATCTTCCTTAAATCAAACATTTAGACTGCTTGACGATAACAAAGACCTCAACCATCCATTCAAGACAAATTATTAAAGTGCATCAAGGAAATACTCAGAACAGTCTCAAATAATAATATATTTTCCATGTAGGTACAACACATCCAGAAGAAAACAAGGAAACCTCCAAAGCAAGAGCAAAGCAAAAACACACCAAACCGAAAGCAAACCTATACTAAACAAAGCAAACAAAAGCAAAACAGAAATGGAAACCTATTCTAACCAAAGCAAAGCAAAGCAAAGCAAAACAAAAAGGGAAACCTACTCTAACCAAAGCAAACAAAAGCAAAGCATAAAAGGAAACCTACTCTAACTATGTACAGGAAAAGAGCTGAAAACAACTCAAGATTGGAAATAATTCTTCAAATACTTCCCATTGACAGGCAGTGGGATATCTTCCCCAGTGAGAGTTTTCAAGTGGAAAGCATTATCTCCTAGGATCTCTGAAATCTGGTAAGGGCCAAGCCAAAGTTTTTCAAATTTACCATGCTCCCCCTTACGGTCATGGGCTTTATCCCAGTAAAGAACCAAGTTAGAAATCCTAAAGGCTTTTACCTTGGCTCTTCTATCAAACCACCTTTTGACTACACCCTGATGTTTGGAAAAGTTTTTTAAGGCTTCATCTCTTCTTTCTTCAAGGTGTAATAGCTCCTGTAAGTGGGCCTCACACATGTTTTCTTCATCATAATATTCATTAATGAACTGTAAAGTAGGGATCCTCAATTGAATTGGAAATACAGGTTCCAGGCCATTCATAGGATGATAAGGGTAGGTCCCTATGGAAGTCTTATGTCTTGTACGATCTTCCCATAGAGAAAATATAAGTTGAGTGTGCCAATCCTTGAGATTCTTCTCTAGTAACTTACAGATGACTGTTAAGAGGTTTTTATTGGAAGACTCAGCCAAACCATTACCTTGTGGATAGTAATTAGAGGAAAATTTTATTATGATCCCATGATCAAAAACCCAGTTAGAAAATTTCAATGATGCAAATGCAGGACCATTATCACAAACCAAAGATAAAGGACATCCAAAGTGATTGATAATACCTGATTCAATGAAATCTATTACCACTTTAGAAGTACACTGCTTGCATGCAAGAGCTTCAGTCCATCGTGTAAAGTAATCAGTAAAAGTGAGAATATACCTGTGACCTGTAGAGGAAGGTGGATTGATGGGACCTATGAAGTCCATCCCCCACTGTGCAAAAGGTTTTACCTCAAAGACTGGTTGAAGTGGGAGAGCTGCATACTTTTCTTTGGTTGTTGCAGTCTAACACACATGGCAAGTTCTAACATGACTGTGTGTGTCCTTGAACAATGTAGGCCAATAATAACTAGCCCTCAAAATCTGATTTGCAATGGCATGTGCAGATCCATGGCCAATACCATATCTATCATGAAATTCAGCCATGATTCTCTTGGCTTCCTGTCTCCCTAAGCACCTCAAGTAGATACCTTCATGATTTTTTTTATATAGAATAGCTCCCTTCAGCATGAAATTGTCACTCTTCAAATGTAATGCCATTCTCTGTATTGCATTCAGATGGTTAGGACACCTTTGAGTCAGGAGATAATGAACGATATCATCATACCACTCCCCAGGAGAAACATCTAAATTGTAATGTTGGGTTGCAAGATCAGGGCCTATTTCTACCATTGTCTTTGTAAGTCCTTGCCCTCTTACCAGCTTCATGGGTTGAATCTCAATATCGTATTCTTGTAACATAGTTACCCACTTGGCTCTGTGTTCTCCTAGCTCATTCTACATCAACAACAGCTTGACTGCAGGATCAAGAACTATTGCAAAGACCTTATTTCTGAGGATATAGTGTCTAAATTTCTTCATAGCTCTGACTAAGGTGTAAGCCTACTTCTCCACACTTGGATACCTTAGTTCTGCATCTTTCAATGGTGCACTCATAAATGCTATGGGATGTTCATTTCCTTGATTAGACTTTTGGGTCAACATAGCAGCACAAGAGTGATCAGAAGCAAATTAATATATATAGAATGGCTTAGCATAGTCTAGACTCACCAAAACTGGAGCTTCAACAATAGCCCTTTTTATCTCTACAAATGCTTCCTTAGCTTCTGTACTCCATTCAACTTTGAATTCCTGCTTCAGCATTGCATTCAATGGCTTGACTATTTCTGCAAATCCAGTGATGAACTTCCTTACAAAGTTGATCTTGCCAAAGAATGATTTCATTTCTTTCTTGCTAGCAGATGGCGGGATCTTAAGTATAGCTTCCACTCATTCCGGATCAATGGAAATTCCTTTCTCAGAGATAACGTGTCCCAAAAAATTTCCCTTTGTAACTCCAAAGATGCATTTCTTTGGATTGAGAGATATACCAAATTCCCTACACTTCTGAAACACCTTGCACAAATCAGCTATGTGGTCTCCTCTCTTCTTGGAAAAGACTGTCAAGTCATCCATATAAATGATTATGTATTTACCAATTATGTCCTTAAACGCAATGTCCATGGCCCTCTGAAATGTGGCCCCAACATTAATCAAACTGAAGGGCATTCTTCTGTAGGCAAAATTTCCCCACTTAGTGGTGAAAGCAGTTTTATGCCTGTCTTCATATTGCACCATAACCTAGTTGTAGCCTAAGTAGCCATCCAGAAAAGACATCATTTGGGAACCATTGACAATCTAAAGTACATCATCCAGCGAGGGTACTAGATAATTATCCTTTTCTGATGCTCTGTTGAGGTTCCTAGAATCTACACACAACCTAATTTCACCATTCTTTTTTCGCACTGGAACCAGGTTCGCCACCTAGGTGGAATGTCTAACTGGGAATATGATCCTTGCAGATAGCAGCTTATGCACTTCCTTTTGAATGATTGGTTCCAATAGAGCATTGATTGGCCTTTGCCTCTGCCTGAAGGGTCTTACTCCTGGATTGAGAGGGATAGTGTGAGTTATGATTGATGTGTCATAGGTCTTCAAGTCTTCATAACTCCAAGCTATCACATCTTGATATGTATGTAATGCATCAATTATTCCTTTCCTCTCTTCTGGAGTACATACTTTGCCAATGAAGAAATTCCTGACATCTTCATGAGTTCCCATATTATATTTTTCACATTGTCCACTGATGGACTCTTTCTTGGCATCCTGTTCTTGATCTCTTACCTTATCCAGATAAAAAATCCTCTCTAATTACACCATTCCTCTGGGAATAGTATTGGTCTTTAGATTAATTACCCCTTCCAAATCCATCTCTGCTTCTTGGAGTTCAGTTTCATCAATAATTTGAGAAGCAAAGACATCTGAGCTTGTGATAAAATCCAAAATGTGCTTATCATCTTCAAATACCTTTAAATTGGTAACATTGTCAGGTACTAAAGGTACTGGAGTTAACTCCACTGTAAACTTCTTCAGTCCAAAAAGAGACAGGGGTTGCAATGTACTAGCTACCTGGGCAAGGGATTCGGCTATCTAGTTTTTACTACGTGGGATCAACTGAATGTTGAAGGCATCAAATCCTTCAATAAGGTCCCATACTCTATGTCTATAATTGGTCATTCTTCTATCATGACAAGAGTACTGTCTCCTAACTTGCTTAACTACTAACTCAGAATCCCCAAAAACTTGCAAGATCTTGACCTTTTTCTTTAGTGCCATTAACAACCCGTGGACCAAAGTCTCGTATTTCACTAAATGATTAGTGCAATGAAATTGAAGTCTATGAGCAACAAAGAAAGTTTTACCTCTTGGACTGATTAGCTCAAATCCTGCCCCAGCTCCTTGCTTTGATTTAGATCCATCAAATCTTAAAGTCCAACAACCAGCAACTGCAGACTTCCTTGTTGTATCTCTTGCACTGTTGCTACTAGAAGGTTCTTCAGAAAGCATCACTTTCTTTCTTTTAGGGTCCTCTTGATCATTCTGGATATTAATTTTGACTGCTAAGATGGGTTTGATACATTTCTGCACTTGTTCTATTGCAGTCTGGCACAAGCAACAATCCAATTCTGAATCGGAGGCATTATGCACCCTACACCAATTTGGCAAAAGTAAATATCCAAAATTTATTTCTCTACCCAACTGACTCTAATCCTTAATGCACTTCTGAATGAATTCCTGGAAATTATCTAGTAAATTGAGCTGATTATCTTTAGGATCATCGTCATTTTCCACTAGTTCCACCAAGGCTTCAGTACCATTGGATTCAACTGTGAGATCGATAGGTGCAATATGGAACATAAGGACTTCGTCTACATCTGACTCCTCAAAAGGGGCTGCAAGCATGTAATTACCCATACTTACTTCCGATATCAGAATTTCATTGGAGATATTCTGATATTTTGTGATCATGTATTTCATTCTGGGTTCTCTTTCAATTCTAATCTGATTTGGCACTCCCTTCCAGGGAAGCCACATGTGAGTGATCAGTTGAGAGATATCCATTCAAGGCCCTAGTGAAGTCTCTTCCCAAGATTAGACCGTAAGCATTAGGTATATCAGCCACTTGTATATTAATAACCTACATATGAATCATATTTAATTCCCCTACAACATTAACTTCAGTTCTATCTAATTGTTTAACTTTCTTTTGGGAATCAACAGGAGTAATACCCAAAGCTCTATAGACACCAAAGGGCATTACATCGGTGGAAGCACCTGAATCCAACAAACAGTTGTGCAAGTTCTTACTAAATATGCAGACAAAAATCAAGAATGGAGGAGTGTCCATTTTCCCTTGAAACAGGGTTAAGGGAGTATCCACCTGAGCAACCTGAGTCCTATCTTTCTCTTTTTCCTTATCTCCAGGAGGCACATGAACTTGATTATGAGTCTGATTTTGCCTTCCTACTGTTTGAGAGCTAGATACTTTATTGATACTTTCACTAATTGATCTATCTTGTGATATGGAATTTGCATTGTAAGCTCCTAGAACTACATTCCTAATGGTCAGAACTCTCAATAATTCAAATGCAAAGAGGCTTACCTTTAGCTTCTTGAATTCTTCTGCAACATATATAGCCAGTTGTTCCTCACTCAGATCGGTAGGAGTCTCCTTTGGATATTCCACCACCCTGTCTTTGCTTGCTTCAACACTCTTTCCCTTTGATAGATCCATTTTCCCTTGATCCTTGGATAAATATTGCCTAGACACCAGAGGATATGATGGATTATTGCTGGCATTAGGATCTGGGGGTGTCGTGAAGTTGTTTGGTGGAATGGAGGTGGTGAAGGGGCCTTCAACCTGTGGATGTCTATGCGGAAGGTCTCTCAAATCATACTTCTTGACATGCCTTTGGAAGGTCTATACCTCTTCAACATAAGCTTCCTCTTCATCCATGGGGCCATTGTCATTCACTAGATTTTCATCAAACAACTGTGTAATCTCATCTCCATTACATACCTGGTCTGATTCTTCTTCGGGCACATTTTCCTTGCTTAGTGGAAAAGGATCATGATTCAGTACTAACACTGATGAATCATAGGGAATAGATGACACCATTTCCTGACTACCTGCATTATTCTCCACTTCATACTGAAAAATTGAAGCTGTCGTCTGGAACTCTTGACAATCTAACTCAGAATGTTGACTTATTTTATGGAGCCTACACCATCCTGATAAAGTAGCCTCAGCTAAATATACACCAGTAGGAGGTTTCTCTTGATTAATTGGCTGATTGATTGGATGATCCAATGGGGTAGGGACTCCTCCATTGTTAGGCCTCGTATTCCAAGTCCTGTTCTATCTAGGTGGCTACCTCCTGTCAAACCCTTGTCCACCGACTTGCCCTCTGTCAAAGTTTTGGCCTGAGGATTGTCCTTTATCATAATTATTTCCTCTATCATTATTATATCCTCTGTCATTATTATATCCTCTTTTGTTGTTATATCCTCTTTCAGGATGTTTCCCCCTATCAAAATGTTGTCCTTGTTGATTTTCTCGACTTTCTCTACTATGATTAGATTGCATATTTCTCTGAGCAGCTTGCAACTGACTATTTTGGTTCCTCAAATAAGTTACCTCCATATTCAACATATTCACTTGTTCAGTCAATTCATCCAGTCTCTCCTTGTCAAGATTTCTGTATGGAGGCTGGTTCACATTATTTTGGGGATATCCTACTGCAGTACTAGCATTCAGTGATTGGCTTAATACTTCAAAATTCTGCAAGTATATGGGAAAACTAGCCTAAGGCTGTGGATGAAGAGGTTGATTTACATTTTGCTGGGGGTAGCTTATTGAGGGTGGAACCTGACTCACAGGAGGTCCTGGGTGAGGGACCAAAGGCAACAGAGGTATTGGATTCATGATGGGGGAGTGATTAGTGAGAGCCTGGTTGAGAGCTGGGACTTGTCCAGGGTGAGTAGCAGGTCCTAATGATAGTAAAGGCCTAGAAAAATGTTTCCTTAAAGCAGTGCTAACCTTCACAGCCTCTACATATCCATCAAGTAGGGTATTAGGAGGGTTGTTTCTCCATTTCATGAAGGTGGATGTTAGACTGTCAAGTCCCTCATAATAGACTTCTAAAGCAGTGAGCTCATCAACAACATAAGGGGTTTGCAGTCGGGTATAGGCACGATGAAACTTGTTGTTAAAGGACCCTATAGGCTCATGGAATTCTCTCTTAACATTAGTGAACTGACAATAGAGCTCATTGGGACTAATGAGAATCCTAAACTTCTGCAAGAATGCAGTCTCCAGTTAGGTCCAATGCCGAATGGACCCAGCAGGAAAATGATTGTACCAATAGAACACATCCTCTCCCAAGGAATAAGAGAAGAGTCTACATGCTACATCCTCATGATTTATTCCTCTATCGTTAAGGCTATTCTGAAAGATCTTGATGTGTTCGTCAACAGTTCTACTGGGATCATTAACATGGAATTTTGAACAAAAGTGTTCAAGGTTCTTGGGCATGACATTGTAATTAGCGAAATTCAATGGAGATGGGTTATTAGCTAGGAAATCCATTGGTGGAGGTGGGGGTGGTAATGGCTAATTTATGACTGGTTGAGGTTGTTGAATGGGGATGTCCTCAGACTTAGATGAAGATGAGAATGATGGAGATGATGGAGGTGGTTGAGTGGATGATGATTATCCCCTTTTGCTGGTCCTTCTTGACCTAGTAGGGGTTGGTAATTCTTGAAATTCCTCCTCCCTTAGAGTAGATCTGGTTCTTCTTCTAAATCTTTCAGGAGAGATGTCAAAAATAAATCGATCCAACTTGCTTATTCAAGCCCTCCTTCTAGCGCCAATCTGTTGATGATGTTTTTTGCATAGCAACAACTCAGATAGAATATAATATCCTATCTCTCTTCAAAGGTTAATTTCTATCAGCAAGCCTCAAGAGATAACCCCAAGGTCTCTAATGTCAGGTCTTGACAATGCATGAAAATGTTGGTAATCACAAAGGGACCTCACTACAAGCAAATAATGAATCTTTAACTTATCAGATTTGACAATGTAATGATACTTCAATCCTAAATCTAACCCAGATAATAAAGAAATAGTGAAAGATAAGGGTTTCAGAAAGATATCTAAGATTAAAACTACTCCTAAGATTAACCATGAAAATGATGAAATACTTGAAATGGACCAATCCCTCATAAACTAATTCCTGCTTAACCCAGATGAACCTGCAATCTCACAGAAACATTGCAATCTTCTAAGGTATTAATATTTTTGGATCATGAAAATTCATCCAATACAACCCAATTGCAATTGAAATAGATAAAATTCATGTTGATGGTGTTTTCTGCACAACAACAACTCAGACAGAAAATGATATTCTATCTCTCTTGAAAGGTAATCTTCAACAACAAATTGCTGAAAATCACCCCAAGGTCTCTCGGGTGTCAAGTCTTGACAATGCATAAACAACTCAGATAATATGTGAAAATGCTGGTAATCACAATCAGACCTTACTACAAGCAAACTGTATCATTCCAATTTATCAAATTTTTGCAATATTATAATCTTAAATCCTAAATCCAACTAAATAATGAAGAAACAACAAAAGATGAGGGCGTAAGAGATACAATGAAATTTAAACTACTTCTAAGATGAACAATGCAAATGATAAATACCTGGAATGGACCAATCTCAAATGACCAATTCTTGCTTAACCCACAATGCAATATCACAAGAAAGGTGCAATCTTCTAAGGCATACAGATTTTCAAATCATAGACATTCATCCACAATCGAACTAAGCACAAATAGATGTATGGTCCAAGTTGACTTCACCAGCCTACTACAATTAGATAGTTATTGGGAGTATAAACTAGAGATTACTACAAACATTCCAAGCATGAAACCATAAACATTATTCACCAAACTAATCTAGTTCTAAATTTAACATCAAATCTTATGTCTTCAAGCAATTTCGAAAGATGGAACAACAGGAACCATGCAAGATAAACCAACACAAAAGAATTCACCAGAAAAACCACAATGCCTTCAATTGTATTAGATCACCAAAATATAGCAACAATTCCACCGTTCTGTGTTACAACATTTGCTCCAAAGAACTAACTACTATCTCTGCTACAGAATGCCTTAGCTCTTTCTTAGTCTAGCTTATCTCTATTATCTGTCTAACCCCTTACAAATGAGGCAGGAATGCCATTTTAAAGAGAACCCCCAAAACATGTCGGCCTAGCCAGACATTTACAAAAATAAAATAGCCAAGACAAGTCGGCCTCAGGAATTTCAAAATAAGGCACACATTAAATGCTGATACATCATCAAGGTCAGCCAAAACACATTCCTCAATGCAGCCCGAATCAACACATGCCCTATAATAATAGGGAATCACAAATCACGAAGTTGGCATTAATTACTGCCTCCCTTATCCTTGTTCTGATCCAACGATTCATGAACCTTCAAAAACACCTTGTCCAACTTAGCAACAGGTGGCAAGGGTAAGATTTTGAGCCGACATTCAATTGATTCAATTTCTTTCCTTGACTGCTTAACCGTTGTATCCCAGTCACCCTTATACACCAAGTACTTATCCACCACAGCCAGATAAGTAGCCGCATCATCCAATTGGTGCCCTGTCATAGAATTTTCAATATCAGGGGCATAGACATCATGCCACCATTCCCTCAATTGTTCCAAACTCAAGTATTTAGGGGCGATCTTCCTCCTCCCAATCATTACCTCAAAAAAGGCGATGCATCCATCATAAACACTAGTTAGATTTCCATCCATCTACTTCCTTCGTTTATAGATCTTTTTGATGGCTTTCTGTCAGATTTGCAGGGCTTCAAACCACTCCCAAGGCTCATTAACCCTAGATGAAGAAAGAATTACATCAATAACCAACCGATCCTTACTATACTCCATTATTGTTTTGGTTTTCTGCAATAAGAGATCAGTGTCTTCCTTATCCTAAGATAAAATATAATCTAATGAATCCTTAACCCTTATTGCATCCTTTCCAATTGAAAGGATCTCCTTTATTGCATCATCTCCCTTAGTCTGTACCTCCTTCAACCAATTTACTATAGCCAGAGTAGAGGCTTTCATCTTTTCTATTTCAGAAATGGTCTCCTTTGGCAAGAAACCAACAGTAGTAGAGGAGGATGGGTGAAAAGACTGCAAAGGCTTCATTAAATCTTCTAAACATTTTCTAAGCCTTTCGTTCTCCTTCTTTAGCTCATGCTTAGACTGTGTTTCCTTCCTCAATCTCCCAATGATCACTGCACTGGACCCCTCATATTCTTCAATATCTTGCTCCATAGAAGCGGGCCCAAGATTAATGGTTTGTACATCATAATCCTCCCCGATGACCTCATCTTTACTTTTACCAGCAGTAGGGGTAGCAATATGAATAACCCTGTTACTAGCCTCATCCCTCTCGATCTTAGAAACCACCTTGGCTACCTTCTTCTTCTTTTCCTTTCCAATCTTGGCCAACATTTCATCCCAGTTGAGAGGAGTATCCTCAACAATGACCTGTTTCCTCCTGATTTCTTTGTCTAGCCAATCCGGAACAGCAGGATCCACCCGGATTTCATCCTTCTTAACCTCTTGATGCTGATCTAATGTCTCACCCCTTTCCTTTTCAGGAGATTGACCACCTTTTTTTTCCAACTCTGGCTCCTCTTCTTGCAGGGGTGATGGAGTTTTAACAAGGACAACATCCTTCTCAAGGGATCTATTATCTTTGCTATTTGTAGGAGAATCCTCATATTGTACCAACGGAGAATGATGCACCTCCACATGTACCTCAAACTCAGCAGCTGCGCCATAAAGTTCTCCATCCTTAAACGGTTCTACCTCCTCACTGGTCTCATGCTCTTCATGAGTCATATGTTCAGGTATATCCAACAAAGGAGAGGTATCTTTCTGTTGCTCTACAGTGGATGCCATTGGAAGAGGATCTGCCTTTTGCATAGTCTCCTTGGGAGATGGAGTTCTTGACCTTCTTGAGTAAACCTGAGTTTTCTCTCCTGAGCTCTCCGCATCAACCACATGAGGATCCACCTTATCCTTAGAATTTTCTTGATCTTTCTTCTTAGAAGCCCTAGTTGTCCTTGTCCTTTTTGGCTCTGGAGGAATGTCCTCTTTCTCTGCTTTCTCAAGTTCCTCCTCTTTAGTGGACTTACCTATTTTCACAATATGACTTCTCTTCTTTCCTCTAGGTTTTCTTTTCTTTTCAGGCTCACTCTCCTTAGGGCCTCTGATTTTAATCTTAAAAGGTGAGCTTACCTTAGTCTTGCCTGTAGAATCATCCTCTCCTGACTCCTCCGAGGTAGAATGAGCATTTAGATTTCCCATCAGATTAAAATTACAAGGTACCTTCTCGCTCTCCAATTCCCATACTTTATGTTTCAGCCATGACTTGGAAGATTTCAGAATGGGAGCCATCAATTCCTCCAACTCAGTTATTTCCTTTTCTGACCAGTTTATCTCTCCAATGGGCCTGTCTTTGACTGATTCAAATGCATGATCCTGGATTAAATTTCCATCATCTTCCAACTGATCAGGAATCAACTTGACATTGTACATTCTGATTACATCAATTGGGAGCCTGGAATACCTTTTCTTTCTCACCTCAAAGTTGTCCTTGTTGTTCACCCAGTAATCCTCTAGATCATCTTTGTGATGATATTCTTTAGTAGCCTTCTTTTGTGCTTCGCCAGTGATGTCAAAGCCTACCCTCTTAGAGTGGAAAGAGAAACCAAAAGTACTCAATTCCTCCCCTGAGGCATGAGCCGATTGGATTGAAGGACAAACCTCACTTATACCAATTTTCAAGGGAAAATCCCCACCGAACCCCATCTTGTGCTTCTCATTTTTAACAATAACATCGAAATCACATATCTGTCGGGTAACCTCCAAGAGTATGATATGGTCAGTGGGATATCTTGGCAATCTGTATGGAGTAGTGGGACATCCATCAATTCTGATATAGGAGAAGGTGGGGAATTGTATAAATTAGGCTCCATATCTTTTAATCAATTCCTTGGCTCCATCATAAATTCTCACATGCTCTGCGTTCTGAAGCAACCTAGTAATATGCATAGTGAATGCATCATTTGCTCTTCTATAATTTGGATTCCCCAGGTCCAGCTCAGGGTACACCTCATAGATGACATCTTGCCCAAATGTTCCTTTTGGACTCAATCCCCTGTATGGATAAAATTTGGCAAGTACATATACCACATAAGATGACATGGTGAATTTCTTTGCCTCCAACACATCTCTCATTTGTTTGTCAATCATTGAACTGATAATCCTTGCCCAATGATAATTGATGCCTTGCTCAATCTTGTTAATAACATGCACCATCCAATTCTCCAACACCCCAGCACTCTTCAAGCTAGCTACCCTGCTCAACAGTGTGATTGCATCATATATATCTTGTCGGAACTTGACCCTATGTAACTGTTTAGGCAGCTTGGAGAAATGAGATTTTGGCTTTTCCAGCCAGGAATTGATCATCTGCTGGGCTTTGGTAGGTTCATCCTCATAGTAAGTTCTAGCCAAGTCCATGTCCAAGGCACACACACATGGCAAGTCTGGCATATCAAATGCCTGGGCAATGGAAACTAGATTAAAGTTTACCAACACTCTCCCATCAGTGCTAACAATCCTCTGCATATCAAAGTCATAGTGTTGGGCACACTCCAATATTAGTTCATAGCATTGAATTGTAGGAGGAAATCCAGCCACATGAGCCAGTCCGGATTTCACCATTCCCTTGGTCAAGACAGATAAATCCCTCTGAGCTAACCTTTCTTTGAATTCTTCGTATCTCCAAGCTCCCACATTGGTGTTCGAGACCTCTGACCAAACTGAAGCCACCTTACTATCCGGTAATTGATTCTTCACATCCAGCCTGACCCTTTCCGCATCTGAAATTGAGGATCCCTTTGTATCTCCCTTGGCCTTTCCTGCCGCTGCCTTGCTCGATTCAGCCTACATTCATAAAGGAGCCTCATGAAAATCAAATTATCATCCATATTTCAATCAAAGGTTAGCCTCGAAACCACATGAAATCATTAAGATAAATCATTAACCATCAATCTTGAAAATCTGGGAAAATGCAGTACTCTGGGAAAATCCAGTCGGGGCAGAATTCAGAGAAATCTGACCCAGACGGACTCCTGCTGCCAAGACATCATTCATCAAATAAATCATCAATATGGACAAAAGAGATGCATGATTATCATGAGATTCATCCATTTAACAACAAGAAATCATCATCCAACATTTAATTCGTTACTTCAATTTCAAAAATCAAAATCAATCAGAACTAGGCAGAAAACTGAAAAAATCCGGACAGTTCAGATTTCCGCGGACAGCTTGAAATTCCGGGAACTCATCATACCTCAGGGAAATGGAAGAATTCAGGAAAATTTGGGTGCACAAAAATTTCGCAGACACCTCGAAAACCCGACGATCGTTCGACGCGCAGACCATTAATCGAGTGATCATACAAAACCCCCTATCTGAATCCAACAGACATAAACTCAACCCCAATAAGCCAGATTTCAACTGCACTTGAATTTAAACTCTCGAAAACTCTCAAATGGTTGATCCCTGCGACGAAATAATGATGCCCTAAATTTAACAATCGAACCTCCACCATGAGAGTTAAGGTGAGCTCAAAATTCAGGCACAATCCCTCAAAATGATGAATCTAGGGCACACCAAGGTCTCAAGTGTTGCGAACAAGGCCGAGCTAAATACAAGACAAGAGAGTCGCGCCAACCCCACCAAACTTAACAATCCTGGGCAGACATATTGAAACCCTAACTTCACAAATTATACCAGGTTACACGCCAACAAGGCAAGGCCCTAATAGGAATGCCCAGTCATAGGGGTATACCCGACATTCAATCGATAAACGAAGGGATGCATAATGCAGGTGTTAAAACCCACGGAAAGGTGAATCAAACCCCAATTCGATAAATTTGTAACCATAAAAACAAACAAGGGCCGACCCAAATAATCATCAACAAAGACTTGAAAGATTCAGTTACAAAGTGCAAAACAAAAGGTGAAGTCAAAGATGACTTACCATGGATTAAATTCGAATGAACCTCGAGCCCATGGAATTCACTATGAATCAGGGTGCCCTAGTGACGAAAATATCAACACAAATGCCCAAGGAATCCACGTGCGAGCACACCAAATCCAATGACCAAAGCTCAAAAATGAACAAACTCAAGCGCCAGAGCAGATAGCAAATGAATAATGAAATCAGGAAGAGCACTAAAATACCTTAAATTTTCTCACAATCACGCCAGAGAGGACGTACCTCAAGCATTAATGGCTGATAAGACATATCAAGGAAATTCGGAAACCCGAGTTCAAAACGAAATTCCAGAAAAATCTGAGCCAGCCGAACTATCCTGGTGAGCATAAATTTCGCGGACGACGCACCCCTCTGGGATTCCGACAAAGTCCGGGAAAATCCGTGTGTTCCGGAAAATTTCGGATTCATCCAAAAACCTGGACTACGGAAAATCCGACAGCGACAGACGATGAACCAGGACCCGGGAAAATCCGGGTGAGCCAGAAAATCCCGGACCCAAGTCAAAACCCAGACTTCCATTAAAAACCAAGTTTGATCAATTCAACTTTTAGGGTAAGACCAAGGCAAGCAAGACCAACATCCCAAGACCTTAAAAGGAAAAATCCAATAAAAACCAAAGGTCCAAGAGACATCTGAAAATAGAAAACAGAGGGTCCCTACTCCAAGTGGGGCGTGTGTGCAAAATTGCACAACACTTCACAATTGAACTAGGCACAAAAAATATAAAGTCCAGGCTAACTTTACAAAGCAACTAACAATCAACTAGCTGCAAAAAGTATGGACCAGGAATTGCTGCAACACTTCAAGCATCAAACCATAAACGCCATTGAATCATGTCTAATTCTAAATCTAACATACCTCTAATAACCTTGAGCAATTTCAAAAGATAGAATCACAAGAACCATGCAAGATAAGTCAACACAAAAGAGGTCACCAGAAAATCACAATGCCTCCAATTGTATTGAATCACCGACTTTCAACAACAATTCTAATGTTTTGTGTTACAACATTTGCTCAAAATGAACTAACTTCTAACTCTTCTCTACTGCCTAATTCGCTCTTGTATCAAAACTATCTATCTTTTTTTTTTTATCTCTCTGTCTCTTACAAATGAAGCAGAATGCCAAATTTATAGAAAACCCCCAAAGCATGTCAACCTAGCTAGGGTTTACAATAATAAAACAGCCACAAACAAGTCGGCCCAAGGAGAATTCAAAATGAGATAAAATTGCATTAAATGCATGAAATCCATCCAAGTCGCCCTGGGATCTCCAATATAATTCGAACCAATGCATGTGAAGGAGAAGGAAAATAATGGGGAAGCACAAATTCTGATGCAACATTGTATTAACTGCTTCCCTCTTTATCCTTAGCGCGCCTCTCCTTATCCTGTACTATCAAGAATGCCTTCTCCAAGTCGAACAATGGTGGAATAACCAATACTTTGAATTTCCTTTCCATAGATTTAATTTCATCTCTTGAATGCTCAACGACCTTTTCCCAATCAGTCCCAAGGGCCTGATACTTATCCATAACTACAATATAAGTAGTTGCATCCTAGCCTTGAACTCTTCATAGTCTCATAGTCCAACATTTGCATCAATTACCTCTGACCAGATGGAGGTAATCTTACTCTTAGGGATCCTACTCTTGATATCTATCTTGATTCTTTTTGCTTCAGAAACAAAAGACCCCCTCAGCACTTGGATTCAACACCTTACCCCCTGGTTCCACCAGTCACCGCTTTGCCTGACTCAGCCTACACTCAACAAAGGAAACCATAGTAAATATCACACAAACAAATTAGTCATAAACAACATATTCATCCTTAAAATGAGTCCCAAGATAAGCAAGGTGCCATTAAATCTCATAAAAAATGATCATATCAGAGTTCGAGTTTCAGGTTTACCCGCGGAATCCAAGCCAGGGAGGAATTTCACAAAATTCCTAACTAGACGGATTCTAGGTGAATAAACATGAAAACACCCATTAGTAACTTAATCTGATCATTATCAACCAAGAAACAACATGAGAGATCTTAAAATAGCTCAAATTAATCATAAAATGCATAGTCATTCTTTAACAAGTCATGCCATCTCATAATCCTTCATTTTCCACCAAGTTCTGGGGAAATCCGCACGAGACGGATTTCCGTGAATGAAGTGATAGTCTACAGATTTCAGAAAAACAAAGGAACAAAGGACTTTGGAAAATCTAGATGAAACGGAAATCCGTGAGGAAGATGAAACTCTGAAAAACTATGAATTTCAGGAAAATCAGGAGAAAACAGAAAGTTGGGGAATTCCAACCAAAGAGGAATTCCGTGAAGATCCTGAAACGCCAAATACCATCATTTTCTCGCGACCTCATTCACTCAAATTGATCGAATGACCACAAATTTGAGGACCCTGGGTATGGAACCAGTTTAACTTGAACCTCCTACAGATCTTCCTTGAATTCTAGGCCCATTCGAAAGCAAATTAAGATGAAATGGCGATGCCCTATGCATGAAACCCTAAATTTTGACCATTAACGCATAGAGCAAGCTTGGACTCAGATAACTCGACTGCTAGGTTCTCACAAAGGTTGTTTACGGTCCACAAGTATCTCTAGATGTGAATGAAAGAATGAACTTGAAACTTACTTGGGAAACCATAAATCACAATATCACGCAACCCAAGCCACGAAATGCCCAAACATACAGGAATTCAAACTCCAAGCAAATCTATAATGCCAAAGCACTAATTACATTCATAAATCAAATGAAAGGCAACATGTACATACCATTTGATGAAGTGGAAATTGATCTCAGAGATAACAAATGTTAGTTTATTGGCGCTCAACAAAGAACAACAATTATAATGCCTAGGAAATCACCACCAAATCCAACAATTTGCAAACCCAGTGCTTCAAATCAAGTCCAACATTCAAAGAATAAACTCTTCAACTCAATTGAACATAGATGATAAAGCACAATGGCATAAGAATCCCCAATGATCGACTAAATACATCCCTCACAATTCATACAAGGAGCATAAATGCAGTCGACAAGACAAGATGAAGAAACTTGAAAACCCGACGGCAAGATGAAATTTTGGAAAAATTCGGCTCAAGTGGAATTCTGCGAAGAACCAAATTCTTCGAACCAAAGCACTGAAACCCTTTCACCGGAGTTTGAGTGAAATCCGGGAAAATCCGAACGGGGCAGAAAATCCTGAAATGTAGTAAAAACCCGAACTTGGTTCAAAACTTAAGATTTTCAATATGCAACTTAGGGGAAACACTTAGGAAAGCTAGATAAACACTTAAGCTCATGCCAAGGTAATGTAAATCCTCAAAATCAAAGGGCCAGAACACCAAGGACAGAAAGCAAAAGAGGGTCCCTGCTTCAGCGGGGCGTGTGTGCAAAAACTGCACAACAGGTCTTTCCTTCTCTATCTCCTTCATCATTTCATCCCAATTCAGAGGCTGAGGTTGAACTATTTGTTTTCTCTCAAGATCAAGTTTTAGCCATGTTGGAGCAACAAGAGTGGTGACTACTTGTGTAGAAGAAGAGGTAGCAGTGGCAGAAGAAAGAGGTTGCAATATGATGGTCCTAGGTTCAAAATCAACCTCTTGTACATGTTGTTCCCTTTGTGCAACTTCTTGTGCTAACCTTTCAGTTCCTTCTTTATCTTTTTTCTCTTGCAACCTTTTAGCTTCTAACTCCTTTTTCAAACGCTCTTCTTCTAGTCTCTTTTCCTCATACATCTAATCTCTCTATCTCTCAAGCTCCTTGACTTTATCCCATGCCTCCTTAGATATTTGTTCATACAAAGCAAGTTATTTAGCCTCATTTTCCCTTTGTAGGAATTCTTCATATTATTTCCTTCTATGGGCATCCTGAACAACCTTAAATTTATCCTCAATGACTTCTCTTTCCCTCCTTTTTCTAGATTTTTCCTCCTCTAGATCATGGATCTTCTACAACATTTCCAATTTATCTCTCTTCTTTAGTTTTCAACTCTTGCTCTCTTTGTTGTTGTTGCTTAGTCAGTTCATCAGCCTTGGCTTTAGCCTCCAATTCTTGTTGTTTGACCAATGCATCAGCTTATGCCTTAACATCAATCTCCTTCTGTTTGGAAAGTGCCTCAGCTTGTGCCTTAGCATCTTTGAACAACTTCCATTGATCCTCTTCAGTCAAAACATGCTCAGTTCCTGCATCCTCAGTTTCATCAAGGGATGCAACCACATGAGTCTCCCTATCAGATGGGGTAGCCTCAGAATCTGTATCAATATCATGAATTTCAATTTTAGGCTCTTTCTCTTTCACAGATTCAGTTTCCTTATGAAGGGTTCCCATAGGCATTTCCCCAATTAGCTGCTCTATGAGAGGAGGTTGAGTTGATGTTTCACCTCCAACAGTTGTTGAAGCACCAAGTTCTATTGTAGCCTCTTCTCCATGTTCTTCATGAACATCCCGAGCAAGAATTGCAGGCTCAAGCTCCTCTCCAGAATTGGGAGGGAAGATCTCCCATGGCTCCTTAGGAGTTTTCTTTCTTTTTGTTCTTCTGTATCCTTGAGTGGTACCTACAGCCTTTCTATTTTTGGAAGTTTGAGCTTCTGGTTTCTTAATTCTCATAACCACCCATTGGATGCTTCTATCCAAGACCAGCCTTGCAATCTATTTTATATCAATGGATTCCTTTGCATCCCAATCTACAGGATCTAAGTCCTTAATTCCTATATTCTCAACATCATATTAGGGATCCAAGGTTACCCCATCATTTAACAATGTGTCAGGAATGTCCTCCTTTACCCCATACTCAACCATGAGTGGGATGGGAAATCTTTCATAATTTCTTCTTCTTAGATCATAGTCATCCTGTAGATCCATCCAAAAATCTTCCAATAGATTGAAATGTTCATAAAAAATAGTAGGAAGCAAACCCTGCATCTTGTGCTTGGGATCAAAATACTTCCTAGAGGTATACAAACCCAACTTCAAATGGATTAGTTCATCACATATTACCTTGGTTGCCACATTGTGTGCACAACTATTCTCACCCAACTTCATGGTGAATTTGTGACAACCAGTCTTGTGCTTATTCGAAAACTTGAGATTAACTGCTATAGCTTGATAAATGAACTCTATCAAGACAATTCTGTTGTTGCAGCACCTGGGCAGTAGATGAGGGTGGCCATCAAAACCAGCCAACCTAAAATAAGTGTACTTGGGGTATTGGATGCACCAATGTCCCCGGCATCTCTGCTCAATCTGTAGCCTGCATCTCATGTTAGCCAATTAATGATTGTTACCTATTTTTCACTACAAGCTCAAACAGGTAGAGATGAATTGCATTAACATTGAAAGGTACATAGATTTTCAAACTTTGCTGCTAAAAGTATTCATCATCATGAAAATTTGATTACATTTGGTTTTCAATTTTTATTATGCAAGTATTCATAATAGAAATTTAAACATTTGCATAACAAATGCTATTTTATTCACATTAAAAAAATTGAGGTCCCACACATGCCGTGGGAGTTGCTTAATTTGATTCACACAATAAAATGATAGATCCAAGAAAGAAGATGTACACTATACAACTAAAGAAAATATAAACATAAGGAAAGGATTGATTCGTCATTGCCTGGAATGACGAATCATCATTTCATTTATGTGGTGTCTTCTCGTATTCAGCTCCAGTTGGCACAACTCTTGCTCCAATTCCAAAGGCACCTGCAAAATTGTTAAAATGTGTTGTTAGAGCAATGGAAAATCACTATTTTCCTCATGTCTACATTGCCAACAGAAATATAGCACCCATTCAATCAGGCATCCATCAAATGATTTCACTGTTCAAAAGGCATAAAGTTCAATAGAAGCTTTCAACTTCATTTATTTTACTAACATGTTTGTTTAAGTGTGCAGGAACATGTACAATCTAATCTTTTCAACCAAAAGATAATGTTATGAGTGGTGATAAATGTGGCTCCCACAAAGGTTGAGCCCAACTCATATATAATAACATAGGACAACAGTGTGGAATAAGATATCATCATTCTCCATGAATGAATAGTTTGAGCAAGCATCTTATTGCTCATCATACTAAAGGAATGATTTAAATATGTTAAGAGGTGATCAATCTCATTGGTATCTTGTTTCAGCTCTACTTTACATTCTTTCACAATTACATGAGAAAATGGAGCACCCTTTACACTGAAGGGAAATATAGTACTCAAATATTGGACTATCTTTCATAACTTTAAAGCATATACACAGTCTACAGAAAATTTAGGAGGATCACTACAGTTTCAGCATTATCATCAAGGAGACAATCTATATAATTGTAAGCAAGACATTTCCACATGAAAGCATCAAATACATCAACAAGAAGTCAAGAAGGCATTCATTGTCACGAGTGATGTCATGTTGATACAGTGCATCAATGGAACTTTTCATAGATCAAGTCTATCAGCAATAAAAGGAGCCCATAATATTCAACAAATAAGAGAGCATTTTTATTATTTCTCTTAGATGTTAGCAATAGTCAATGAAAGATTCACAATCAACTGTCATTTTGCAATTTGTTCTTCAAGTCAAAAAATACATTTTATATCATGGGAAGTTTTCATCATAAACCACCATAAGGTATCAAAGATCCATGGGTCAGTGTATTATCAATCATGGAGGACAGTGACTTATTAATGATACAATGATCTTGTTTGTTTAAATGTACAACAATAGGGACTTACAGATTTTAGATCTTACACAGAGATCCAATTCAAGCCTTGTAAAGGAGTATATAACATAGTGAAATAAGGTCATACATTTGTATTCATGTGCGCCTACAATCAACAATGTATTCATGAATTTAAATGCAACATTTATGATCTTAACCCAAATATCATGATGTTTAAATATGGGGGCAACAAGTTGAATAATCTTTATACAGGGGAAGTCAAATGAAGATTGAAGAAATAGCACACGAATATCTTCAATTACAAAGGGGCTTAGAAGCCATGCATGAAGATGAATGAGGAAAATTATGAATCTTGTGCAAATACAGTTATACTCAATTACTGATAGTAAGAGGATGTGCATACCTAACAGTGACAGTAAGAGCAACATGAATACATTGCTTTGTATGTATATAGTTTTCCTTAGTCCAATGATCAAACGCATGCCTGAAAATGATAAATATAGAGGTTCCTTTTTTCATTTCTGTGCAAGAAATCCTAGCTGAGACTTCAGTAAAAGTGAGATACAATAAAATCGTGGGTTTTCAAGAAACCTATCCTATAGGTGTGCTATGAAGGGTAAACATTTAGAAATTTGGAGTAGATAAAGATATGCTCAAACATTTTTGTTCATATTGAATCCAAATTGAGCACATTTCTTCCCAAGAAAAGAAGCAATGCAAGGTTCAGTAAATGGAGGGAATACCTCAGTTTTTTTTGCCATTTTTCTCTAATAAAATAAATGCCTCCCAAAGTTATAGCCAACACCAACCATGGCGGCCTCCAACCAGAAGGAGAAGTCAACAAAGAAGAAACAAAATTTAAATCAGAACATTAATTACGGCTGCGGCTATGGGAGCCCGAAAAAGTTTTAGAATGGAGTCAGGAAGCATAAAATCAATTTACCATTCAATAACAAGAGAAGTTTCAACCTTCCAGCATAAGAGCGAAGCACAAAATGGTGTAAAATGGGCCAAACAACAGCATGGCGGCGCAAGTTCTCTCCAGAAAGGCCAAATGATGAATGAAAGAAATGATTAGGGTTCAAGTGTTTTGACTTGAAGCCCTAATTCGAATTATGATGCATTTTTTTTAAATTGGTTTTTTATAAAATAATTTCATTTTATTGAGGCCGTGGTTTTGACTTTTATGTCAAAAAGCCTAATGTATATGGAGCCCGTGAGTTTGAAGGACTTATCCATTTTATTGCATTATTTTAGGTATAGAATTGAGGATTAATATTTTTAATCTCTAATAATATGTTTGCATGATATTATTTTTGTAAAGTCAATTAATTAAATGATAATTTATAAATCATTTAATTAATTAGACTCTTTTGAATGCAAACATAAACATGAAGTTAATCCTTAATCATGCATGATCAACAAGGCATGAAGTTGGAGTTTGACTATAGCCTCAAGTTGGAGATGCATGTAAAATGTTTTTTTTAGATTGTGCATTGAGGAGGGAAATATTAAAAATACTAAAAAAAAAATTTCTCATGCACAAAGTGGAGCTTCAGTTTCAGTTATTCAAACCATGCAAGTATTTAGGTTTCTCTTTCAGTTCCACATTAGTTCGCGAGGTGTTTTGGTCAAGCGCATGGAGAGGTGAATTTTTCTAGGCACAGAGTGCAATTTCATTCAGTTTTGTGCTATTTTTATCAAGATTTTCTCTTCTACTCGGATTTTCCTTGGAGTTATCAATTTTCTATACTGAAATTGACTTTTAGTTTCACCTTCATGCACTTTGGAGTTGCATCTCATTGTATATATTGGAAAAAAATTATCTTTTTCCTCTAGTTCTTGTTATTCAGCCTTTGCATTCTACAAAGAAAATATCTTGTAACTCAACATTTTAGATTTAATACAGTTTTACAGCTTTACAGGTTATCATTTTTTTGTAGAGTTTCCTTCTTTTCATTATCGCTATTCAGTATTAGCCTTCTCAAATTCAGGGGTTTTGTATTTATTGAATGTTTAAGATGTGAATTTAGTGTGTTTGATTTCAAAGCCTTTAAATTCCTATCACATTCATGAATACATGTACATGAAAAAAACAATATAGTTACAGATCATAAGTTGTGTTGTTAATTTATCCTCTCCTTTAGGTTGTGAAAATATCATTTTCCTTCATTAAGAATGGATTATCAGGCTTTTTGATGAAACACTTATGTAATTAGATTGCCCAATTTGAGTTGTGAAAATAGATTCCGTAATAATCAATCGTGAATCAATCTACTCATAAATATCAATTAGGTGCATCACTGAAGTTTTATTTTTAGTTCATGCATTCAATTCAGTCCTTCTTACCCTTTTCTCAACAAATCATTCAAGTACCTAATTGATCATCATATAGGAACCAGCCTAGAATTTGGAGGTCTATCTTCGCCATAGGAACACCCATAGCCTGAAGATAGTTCCCATATTTCAACAGATTGTTGAATTTATTCATTCATGCATTTGGGTGCAATCTGATTGACAACAATGATAACATACAAAAATGCATCATTAACTCTTCTATAGTGTGATGCAAAAGTCTGCAAGGTGAGCTGGTCATAGTGATCCCACACCCTTTTTTGTCCTTGGGCTTCTCCCAATATTCCAACTGCATTCAATCTAGGAAAGATGCCCCTCCTTGTAGTTGCATATATCACATAAGAGGTCATAAAGAAACTCTTGGTCTCTCTCACTCTAAGCATCTAGTTGTGTATGCTCTCTAATACAATCATCAACCAATCAAATTGTTGCCTACCATCTAGAATTGTTTGAATGAATGGAAACATCCATTCCTTGAGCTGGGAGGCATCTCTCTTCCCAAACACCCTGGAGAGCATCATAATTATATCACCGATCTCCTTGTAGAAATATGATCTTTTAGGCTGATCAGGAAGCTTGACTAGGGACTTCTTTTCAACCCTCATCCAGTTTTTGTTCATGTGAGTCATGATGGTTTCCTTCTTGTTGCTATATAGTTGTAGGGCTTCAGCCTCATTGAGCTGCTTGGGGCTCTATGGGGTAGGTGCATTGAACATGAACCTTATCATCTATGGTGTAAGGTCAATAATGATGTTTCCCTGCAAGTCCACACATTGTCTAGTTGCAGGGTTATAAGCTCCAACTACAGTAAATATTAACTCTGGACACTGGACATATAGAGGAAAGAGGGCAACATGTGCCAATCCAAATTGAACTATTCTCCTTGTTCTCCCCGTTACATCTTCACTGAATGTTTCTTTATACAACTCTTCATAGTTGAATGGGCCCAAGTTTGTGTCTGTGATATCTGCCCAATCTGAGTCCACGTTGCTAGATGTAATGGTAGGTCTTTGGTGCTTATACCTCAAAGTATAGGGGAGTTGTTCCACCTTGATCTTCTTAGGCTTGGTTCCTTGCCTTGAACTTTCTGTAGGTTGGCTTCTTTGAGAAGCCTCCTTCGATGCTCCTGACATCTCCTATTTCTGCAATAAAACCCTGGATTAGATGAACAAAATCATGAAAATAAAGACATCATCCAATACAATTCTCTACTTCCTCAGGACAACTTTCCATACTTAGTCAAATTTCATATTCATCGGAAGTGAAGTCAAAGAAGAATCAGGAATGAGAAACAACTTAATAGAAGGTGGGATCGAGACTAGAACGAGACCGAAATTGGGATCAGAGCGGAAACTAAACCCGAAACGAATCAATAGTTCCAAGTTCGACCTCCACTACGGTTTCGCTTCCACCAAAGAGAAAGGGTGAAGATCGGAGTCAATAGCCATCAGAAGCGGGATCACTTTACGAATGAACCCCAATGCAAACATTTATGGGACAAGTTCATTCCCAGGTCCGCTTCTGCCAGTTTACCATTCAAAACGAAGCAATTTCTGGAAGGTGTGGTCACATGAACATTTGGACCTAGGTCACATGGTATCATAAGGAAACTTTAAATAAAGGGGCTTAAACTCGCCCTTTAACAGAATAAAGACCAAATTTAACTCCAAGGGCTAGATATTGTAAAGGTCGTCGAACAAACCCTAGTTTGCACGACACATCGACTCAGATAATTAGGGCATCAAAAACCTGACATGAAAATCACTGAACCAACATAGGAATAAGATCAAAGGGGTTTCCAAAAAATTTCTAAAGTATTTAAAGCACAGAGGACTCAGGAAATGGAACCCTAGTTAGAAACTAGGGCACGACAGAATGGACCTGCCACGAAAATGATAGTAGTGACAAAAGAAACAAACATAAAGGTAGAAAAACAAAAACAAAAAGGGACAAAACAAAACCAAAGACACACAAGGGAATGAGCGAAGATTCACATGAAAGATCTCGTGAACACACAAGAACACCATGAACAAGAACACAAAAACAAAACAACAAACACAATTGCAAAAAGAACGAGAAAAGACCCTACCTCAAAACACCAACAAGAACGGTTGAAACTGGATAAGAATCTGCTCACAACACGTCTCTGCAATCAAGTTGTGCTCCTCTTGAAGTTATCCTAGCTCTGGTTTGCTAAAACAACTTAGATAATCAAGACAATGAGCCAGTTAACCTTGATTTATTTTAAAAATCATTTTGTGCATGTGAGAAGGTTGCAATTACTGCAATAAATGCGGTTGATTAGGAGCAGAACCAAAAACGTAACCGAGTAGTCAACTGATGTGGAAGCTAAAGGCAGGGCAGACATGAACATGGATTTAGAACATAACAAGAAACTTTACCCATGTCTCTTCCAACTCTGAACCTGATTCTGGTCCCGCAGCAAGGACAAACAAACAACAAAGGACAACAGGGGAAAAATTGGAATCAAAATCAGATCTGGAACTTTTACAAAGTTCCAAGTTCGGTTCAGATTCTAGTTCTGCTCCCGATAAAGGAACAAAACACCAAGACAAGGACAAAGAGAAACGATGGGAAGCAGGACTAGAATGAAAACCGAGCCCAACCGAGACACCAACAATGACAAAACACAAAGCAAGCGAGTGGGAGCGGGATCAGAACAAAAATATAATTTAAAACCTTTACAAAGTTCTATGTTCAACTCCAATTTTGCTTCCACATCTGCTAGAGAAAAAACAAAATACAGAGAAATGAGGAACAACTCAAGGGAGAAACAGACCCAAGAGCACAAGACAAACCAAAAGACGATGAAAAGAACAATGAGGCAAGGGCAAGACCAGAACCAAAACCGAATCCGAACTTGGAACCTTCAAAAGTTCTAAGTCCTATTTCCATTCCAACTCTGCTTCGGCCAAACCAAAAATAAACAAGGACTTAGGAGGAAAAAGAACGACTCCTAAGACCCAAACAAAACACCAAGGACAAAAACAAAAAACAAGGGGGACCCATTTTGATCCAAAACAAAGTTAGGTGGTTATGCAAGGCATAACAGTAACCTTGAGGTTCAAACTAACCAAGTCATTAGAAACAACAAGAGGTTCAATCAAAATAGTCTCCTGGCCTGAGACAGGGGTTTCCTTCAGTTGGGGGATAGTAATTGAAGGGATAACAAAAATTATAGATGGTTGAGCAACATAAGCAAGTTCATTAGCAAAGGTTCCCTTGACAGGTTTTTTCTCATTTGCAAAGGAAACCTTGATAGGTTTTTTCTCACATGAGTCACTAAGGTGACTAAACTTCTTGCACAATTGGTAGAAATGACGAGCATTTTCATATTCCAGAGGTTGGGTCCAGTTACCAAATTTTGACTTAAGGAGGATAGAAATAGGCAAGACCAAATTCATAGCCACATTTACACAGATACGAGCATAGACCAGTCTAGACCTGTCTTGAGTGATCTTATCAATGGCCAAAAGACTGCAAAAGAGTTAGTTATACCTTTCAATATACCCGTCTCCCATAACTCAAGAGGAAGGCCAAGTAGGTGAATCCAAGTTGGAGTTGAGGCACCCAGGTCAGCCAAAGGATCAAAACCCAATTTTCATTTGCAGAGGGAGAGAAATTTCTTAAACCCAGAGTCAAAGGCCCAGGGGCCTCTAGTTAAAACCTTAAGCATATCTTCATAAACCACAAAGGAGAAAAGGAAGATACCTCTTGGCATGGCATTTATAGTGATGCTGCCTTTGAGATTCCAAGTAAAAGTTTCCCATTGATAGACCAATCTAATATTAAGCCTAATGCCAAAAACTTACCAACCAGTGCCAGTTTGAGATTATCCATAGCCTTCAACATTAGAACTTCAGGGATGTCAACTTCCCAGCCAGTCATAGAGCAGGAAGCAAACTTCAATGACCTTTCACCTAAAGTTGGTGAGTCAGAACCCACCAGTTTATCCATGTAGGAAATTGGTTCTTCCATAGAGAAGAAAGATTCAAGCCCAAAAGTAGGGGATAAGGGCGACTTTCTAGAAATACCCTGTCTTTTCCCCAAGGGAAAGGATGGATGTACTAGGAGGAGAAGTCACATGGGGAATAGCTAGGCTGGCCGCTGCCACTGCAGACACAATGCCAGAAAAAGAGACAACATCCTTGGAATGGGGAGCCTTCCCGGGGCCCCCTCTCGACCGTCCCATGAAATAGTCAAATCAAGGCAGGGACTGGAAATTCAAAAAAACTACTAGAGAGGGAAAAGTTGCAAAGCAGAGCCGGGTATTGTTGGTATGAATAAGAATGCTTGAATTTCTTTGGAGCCAAATGACCAGTGTCATGATAGTATTGCATGATTGCTATATTCTATCTACCTATTCAATTACATGAATCCTTGATGTTTTTTATTAGATAAGCAGGGAAGGGTCTTGATCCCATGGTTACAACAACAGACAAAAAGGAAACAAAGAGAGGTGGGAAACAACACCAACATCAAACCAAAAAATAGCAGAAGTAATAGCACACAGGCCCACATTTAAAGTAGTAACCATAGTCCAACTAGTACTAATAAAAAATAGTAAGTTTTTACCAACATACTTAGTTCTACGTAAACCATTAATTAAATTGAATCCTTGATGTTATGAATATGTACATATATATTAAATATATTTGATCTTATGGAGGCTAAGGGTCAATGGGAATTTGAATGATCTCTTATGGAAGTGGAATGGTTTCTTTATTTAAATCCTAATCCCTCAATAGTTGTGGGATGCAATCATTTACTAGTAGGTGCTTGATGAGCTTGTAAATGACTTATTATGTTGTGATCCTTAGGTGTGCCACCTTAGTTACCATGTAAACCATATTGTTTGAAACTTGTATAGTGATGCTTAGAACAATGCGATGAACTATAGTATAAATTATTTTTTAATGATTTGTCCTAGAGGTGTATTAGACCCCATTAAATCCATGATATACATTAGAGTGTTTGGTTAAGTTTTTATTACTACAAAAGTGTTTGACTTTGTATTGGGTGTTATGTGCCACTATTGCAACATGTGTCGTACTTTTTGGATATGGTTGGTTGGTATTTTCATTATCGTGATCATATGGGAAATGCACTAAGGTAAAATAATCCACAGATGTATTCCCATAGCTACTAATATCTATGAAAATGGTATGGATGTTACTACAAGTACCACTATTAGTGAATCCTTCTAGATCAACCATGAAACCAATCCATTAAAGAAACATTAGAGAAATATAAAATTAATATGTGACAAGCCAATCGTGGCCAAGAAGATGATTGAAGCACCTTGATATTTACACCAACACGGATGGGGGAATATGAAAAAATTAATGATTTTGACAACACCCCCAACTTATGAGTCAATATTCATGTATCCAAATTACAAAAACCAAGCAAGATGCTAATACTACATTATTATAATGCGTTAAAAAATTCACACTATTTTTTCTAAAAGATGATATTTTATTAATAAATGTACATATACATTATCCATAATATATAATTATACCACACAAACTAGTAAATAAAGCAGTGATATCCATCAAGAAATCCTTACTCCATATCGTGCATGCATACATACTAATAACCTTATGAATTAATTATGCATCTTAATCATAAATTAAGACTTCACAATACCTTCATACTATTATGTACATGCATACAATTGAACTTATAGTGTTTTCTCATTCTTGATGAATAGTATTATTATATTGGCTACTTCTATAGTGTAACTTTGTATAATACAAATTACTAGGTTCGATATTATCTCTCATAGGCACTTGAGTTGGAGTAGTACTAGGATGGGGGACCTCCCAAAAAATTATGATGATTTTTTCTTTTGAGTATCACCTAGATGCAATGAGTGTTGAGTGGACCATTCATTCTCATGAGAAATAAGTTTGTGCAAACCACTACTCATTTAAAATATGTTTAATGAGTTTGATTCAAAAACTACGTAGTTAAATCCTAATATTAATAACATAATCTCTTATGATTTAGGTTCGATAACTTAGTTCAAAGTAAGTTATGGTAGTTTAAGTGTTATTGAGCTTGCCTAATGGTTTAATGTTTACAACCATATTATTATATTTAAATAATTTATTATTAAAGCTATCTATTTGTGAAATTTTTTACAATACTTTTTTTATTAAGAGGGGTAAACACTTTTTGACCCAGAGCTATGAATCGGTGAGGTCACAAATGGGATACCCCATCCCCAATATAAATTTTCAACAATTACACCCCAATGGGGTTTGAACCTTGATGGAAAGAATAACAACACAACACCTTAAGCATCACACCATGCCACTATTGGAAAAATCTTTTACAATACTAAATTGATTAATTATAAATTATTTACTACTCTCTAAATCCTTATAATTTTTATAATGACAGATAATCTGTCAAGGTCAAATTTCTCTCCAAAGTCTTTTTTGCATTTCAAGTTGATTCCTTATAAATGATTGATTTAGAATATTTGAATACTTATTAACTAGAGGTATATATTATCTAATTCTATGGACTTACACTCTCTTATTATGTTTCATCTAATATCCTAGTTTATATGTTATCTAATCATTATAAAGACTTATATCCTCTTACTATATTTTATCTCCCTTCCCATGTTACTTTATGCTAGAAATTATCTATTTAATTTTTTCCCAAAGAAAATGGATTATTATTTTATTTAATTAATTTGAATAATCATTAGCAAAGTTTTAGTAAAGTTTTTATATAATAAATTTATTTTAATCTTAAAGTTGAGAATCCCTTAATAAATTTTAAGCAATATTTTATTTACCTATTGTTGGTGCTTCCAATTAATTCCTTGAAATTCCCTAAAGATTAGCTATATCCTATGGTCAATAAATTTATACAACTATCCAACAAGCATGAAATTTAATTCCCTCTACACTTTAGGCTATTCTAACCTAGGTGGGTATCCCTTATAATAATATCAAACTGATGGTGAACAAACTCAATTGGATACTGATTTGATAGATGAATTCTCACACATGAGAACAAGGTTTTGAGAAGTAGAACGTAGAAATTAGCTAAGCTACTTGTATTTTTTTTATTCCATGTACAAGAATATTGTTGCAAGGTGTGCACCCTTGGTCTCCTTGTGATGTGAAATGCAACGCCTGGGTTCATGACATGGCTTAACTATCTCTCATGGATTCATTAACTCTGGCGATTGTATCAAGCATTAACAATTCGATCTTTTGGTGCAACGACAACCATCTGTGCAATAATTGGTATCAAATCCTAGGTCACGGGTTCGAACCCCTCACTTGCAATGGGAGGATTGTTGCAAGGTGTGCGCCCTTGGTCTCATTGTATTGTGCAGCGCAATGCTCGAGTTCATGACATGGCTTAACCACCTCCCATGGATTCATTAAGTTGTTTCGAGGGCATTAATAGGTCAATCTTTTGGTGCAATGGCAATCGTCTGTGCAACAAATATACAATAATTAAGAATAATTTAGACATTACATGATATTTTCATTTTAGAATTTGTTTTGGGTTTTGAAGGAAATTAGCCTACCACAAGTTGGTGCCTATCTATAGCTACAAAGTACTATGATCATGCAATTATTTATTAACAATAACCTAACATATTTCAATGGATAATTAGCATTATTTCCTTACAAAAATGCATCCTAAGAAGGGATTCTACTTAATAATCCTTATATAACACAACATTTTTAGTATTTTATGAGAATTTATTCAATTACTTGAACATAAGCAATCAACAAAATATTAATTGCACAAAGAAACATAAGAGAACTTAATAACCCTTGATTATTTTATTCACAAGAAATTATTATGTTACAATTTGGAGACAATTATGCTTGGAACATGTATTCATATATTTCAACTAAAGTATACATTGATGTTATAGATAATTTCATTTACAAACCCTTTTCTCTATAGCCTAAGATACTTGGAAATTCTTATACTAATGCCCATCTCAAAATCACATTTCCTAAAACCCCCTACAATAAGGATCATATCCCCTTAAATAGATAAGTTGAGCATGAAGGATCATGAGCCTAAACATGGGTGTCACATGTTAAATTTGACACCTACATTATGTTGGAAAAAATAGGTACAACAATAACTCGTTACAAAATAATATTCACACTTGCAACTTGAATTGGAAAGTTGTTGAATTCATTGAAGAACTCTGGAGATGAAACTACTGAAGAAGATAAAAATGAAGCCATCATGATCATGAAGCAGAGGTGGAGGAAACCAAATGACCAATTAAATTATGACCTAGAATCCTACTCATTGACCTTTTCCAACCACAAAGCATAAGTTTCATCTGAATGCCACTATAATTCTAATACTTTAGTCACCTTTCCAATATGAGCACTATATATTTAACATCCAAAACCATCCTGGTCTCTTTGTTGAAGTTATCCACATTTAACTCCAACTTTATTAACTCATCCAAAAAATTGTTCAACAATGTAGAATCAAGATCCCCATTGGCATATAAACGAACATAAATATGGTATAATTATGCCAAATTCACCCTTCCATTGATCAAAGGGCTTAAAAAGTCCATTTTTTCCAATATTTTGAGTATTATTTCTTCCTTCAAAGTCTTAAAAGACCAATTTATTCTTTAGTTGATGTTCCAACCTAGACTAGAATGCTAAAAATTCCCCTAGCAAGCCAACAACCTCATTAGCAATTGCCAATCCATTAGGAGTATTTAGATCGCATATGGCCTACTTATATATTTCACTTACAACTAAAATTTTGGGTATCAAAGTACTAAAAATATCCTTTAGGTTCTACAAATATTGCATGTATTGGATGTAATCATTTCTTAGACCATATAATCCTCCTCAAGATCCATTCATATTGTGGATAATGCATGATATCCCATGTTTAATTAGGTCATCAACCATGTCAACAACCCTTTTATTCCCCTTTTTTGTGTTGCTCTCAAGTGTCCAATGAACTTGGTTGAGGAGTATCTGGTGGCACAATAGTTCTTTGTGGTGGTGGAAGCAATGACAAGACCTTAATATACTCTTGCATTAATCTATTGTGATCCTTCTAAACTTACCAAAATCTTCTTGCATCTTTTTTTCTACTACCTTGCTAAATAATGATGTGCTAAACACCAATGGTGTTGCTTGAGGGGTTGTGGTGTCAACAAGCCTCCTAACTATAAGGTTCCTAATCAAGTCTCTAATATTATCTACCACTTGTGGCTTATTGGTTTCAAAGAAAATTGTCGAAATAATGAGGATTTCATATTTTGTACTAAACCTTAAACCAAAAAATGCTTGCTTTTCTTGCTTTTATGTGGCAAAGGCCTCTTCATCAGTGTCTTTCCTTCTAATTTTTTCAATTGCAATGGCAAAGGAAATCTCCCAACCTGGTAGTAAGAGTAGTCCACTCTCCTACACTATTCTCCTACCTTCCTCAAGAGCGATGTTGTTGGTCCTTGGAAGTCAACTTCTTGTAGCACCTTTTTTGTTACCTCTATTTCTTTGGGATCTTCTTCCCCTCTAGCCTTGTTCAATTTTCTTCTAAATTCCTCTCTTTTTTTATTTTCAACCTAAAGTCCTTGAATGCCTTAGACTTTACAAACTTATCATATGTGATGAATTTCTTGCATGCTAGTGCTTTGGTGTCATGTATTTCAACCCTTGTAACCCTGAAATAGATGGCCAACCTATCTTGTGGCACATCATGAATTTGAACCCCTAAAGTTGAAGGCATAATTTTATTGACTTCCTCCTCATCCACCATATTTTCACCTATTTCCTCCATCTCTACATAGTCAATAGAGTAATTTACCAAAGGTTGAGAAAATTCCCGCTTCTTCTTTGGTTGCTTAGGTGGAGGGGAAATAACATTGCAAGTTCCTCAGTTGGTTTTGTTTGTTGGTACATTATTGTTCATCCCTCATAGATGATCGTTCTTCTAGTCTTCTTTTACACATAAAAGGATTATAACTAACGTCATTTGCATTATCTAACATAACCTAGACCCTAATAATAGGATCATCAATTTTACAATCAGCCCAAGGATAATTAGGGTCTTCCTTTTTCTTTGCTCTTCATCCTTTATTATTGTGTTCCATTTTGTTTTCTTTATTTTCACTTCTTCATCAGTAGTGCAATTTCTTACAACATATTCTACCATGAGAAATTTGTGGTGGAAATTTGATCTCTTAGCATTTATCATTGTTTGATTAATTAAGTGCTCAAGATCACAAGCTTTGTGCACATCCAAATTCATCATATATGCTTGTAAGATTGGGTCTAACAACTCTAATCCTTCCTTTTATGTTACTATAAAATCAAATAATACAATGGAGGTAGGTAAGAAAGAACCCTTTTTGTGATTTCTCAGATGATTCTTATCTATATCATTTAATTACCATATGACCTCCAAGAAAGCAATAATATTTGGTACCATTATTGGCAGTATATGAGGCCTCACAAGAGATCCTTACACTCTTATCATTGTTGAATTTTAGTGGAGATACCAATCTCCCCAATTGTGTTGGATTCCTAATTTAGGTTGCTTATATTTAGTCCTTAGGAATCTTGCCACTGCCTCTAACAACCTACTTGAATTAAAACCCAAATGTTTTAGAATAGGTTGCGCAAAGCACTCCTAAAAAACCACATAATTTGAATTTTGGTAGTGCATATCCCATATGTGTTTCTACCATTTAACTAGTAGTGGATCCTTTTGATCATCATAACATCTTAATTACATATCTTTATCCCATATCTTCGTCTCACTATATAGGAAGGTGTGGAAGAGTAGGGGATGCCATTTAAAGTGTACAATATTTTCATCACTCTTTTAGCCTTCAATTCCTTATGAATTCTATATGAGATGAAGGTAGCATAATCAAATTCTCTATTCAAATTTATATTATTGATATTAGCAACCAATATCATCAAGTGCACATGAATATGTGGTTCACATCAACTCCTAGAACTTGTCAAATTGTATAATATGTTTTGACAAAATAGTCCTCAAGAATATTTACACTAAAAGGCTCTATATCATTCTAAGAGAGCTTTATCAAAGTTATATCCCTACCCCTAGTCCTATGATGAGGAAAATAATAAACTCTACAGTTGTGTCTATCATTTTGGCATTAATTGCACAAGAAATCAAAGTCAATAGGCTTATTCACCGCCATATTTAAGTTGAAAACCTCAAATATATACTATTTTTCAATACTTACCAGTATGTTTCCCTTGGGAGTCAAAATTGCTCTACTCTTTGAATCATATCTCTTAGACATTGCACTAATCAAATCAACATTTACAAAAAAAATGACACAATCAACTTTCCTATATGCAAGTTCTAAATATTGGAAATAGGTTGATTAGCAAAAGCCTTCTTATACCAAAGTTTGAACAATTTCCATATGTTCACAAGGATTGCTATGTCCCTTCCTTCTCTTGCTTTGTCAAATAACTAGTTTGATAATATTCTCGACCCTTGTACATGCATGGATTTCCTCTACAAGCTTGGGAGTTGGACCAGGGGGTCCTCATTTAACCCTAATCTAGTTCTTGATGGTTGAGAGTTGGTTTGACTTATTTTAGGGTTTTTATGATGGCCAAGATTTCAAAATAAGGTGAGGATTCTAATAATTGAAATAATATATAGATTTTAAATATTCCTCATAATAGCAATAGAACTCTTATAACTCAAAAGCACATAATTTATGCAATTCAAGGAAAGAAATGAAAACTTACATACATGTTCTTGACTTTGATAACCCTAGTCCACTTCTACAATTGTCAGATAGGTCAAATTTTGTAAATCCTTCACGTTGGTCACTTTTGAGGGCTCTTGAAAACTTAAACATATGAAGATGACTTGAAATTATAAGGAAATCCAACATATATTGGTACATTTCTTCCATTAAGTATCATCCTCATGAATAGAGTGTTCACAAGTATCCATTTCTTAGTTTTGAATAGGGTCTTGATTTTCAACTAACGCAAGAAAATCTAGGTGATCATAAGCTCTTAATTTTCGTGAAAATCCTTCACATCGAATTCATGATGCATTAGAATAAATAAGAAAATCATAAAACACCATATCTAAAGACATTTTACAAATCACCTTAATGGTCCCACTTTGATCACTAGGTCTTCAATAAGGATACATAGCTGGCATGCCACAATTTTTTTTTGGAATAAGTTTCACTATTTCACACCATTACAACTTTTGTGATGATTGATATTTTTAGATCTTGTGATATGAAGAGAGTGCACGAGATGTTGATATGTAGATCTTAGTCATCCTTAAATAGGCCCCACACATAACAAATGAAACCTCGGGCCCACCATAACATTATCGCCACATATCAAAAAAGTGAACTATCACAACCTTGAGATTTGAATCCTTTAAGAGCATGTGATGAACTAATAAGGTAACTTCTTAATGGAATTTTTGATAGTTACTTGTCAGCCCATAAAGCTAATTTCAACTTATGAATCCCAAGATATTTTTTCTTCTCTATCATCCTCTTGATTATTTTTATTAAGCTCTTATTACTAAATTTTTCATGCCCATTGCCTTGTGGATGGTGAGTAGAAAAATAAGATAAATTAATTGCATAATTAGAAAAAAAACAATAAATTATTTTGATATGAAACACAGTATTATTTGTAACTAAATTACTTGGAATGCCAAATCTTGTGACAATGTGTTGCATTACAAAGTGAATGACCACTTTACTGGTAGCCCTTCTAGTGGGAATTGCTTCAATCCATTTAGTAAAGTATGTAGCAAAGTTAAAATCCATTTGTATTCTCCACTAGACCTTCCTACGATCTCGCAAATAAAATAAATGCCCCACTATTAGAATGGAGCTTCCATATTTATAGTCCTTAAAGGCAATGGTCTAGAATATTTAAATTAATCAAAGAATCTCTAGCATATATCACATTTCCTAACTAACTTGTGAGTATTGGAAAATACAGTAGGCCACCAATAACCTACTCTAAGTATTTTATGAGTTGTTCTAGCCATAAAATGGCCTCCACAATTCCCATTATTCATTTTAATTAACACTTTGGAAGCTTGTTTTTCATCTAAATATTTTAATAGGAAACCATTTATATTCTTTCAATATAGATCATCTTCCAAGATAACATGTTTAATTGCTTGTGACTTCACGGTTCTTTTTTATTATCATTCATATTATTAGGGCATGCCATATATTGCAGGTATTTAATGACATCTTTGTACCATGGGGAATACTGCAAACTACATTTTCCCATAAGGGCCTTCTCTTACAAGCTATTTATCTAACTAACTTCTAAGTTGGAATCATCCATAACCCTTGCCCTCTAACCAAATTTGTGATTTGAACTTTAATGAAGAATTCTTGGATCTTATTGATCCATCTACACCTTCTTCCAGTAACTTCTTATTGTGTGAATATATCCTATCCTTCACATCAACATGAGGAACATATGCAATAACTTTGGCTCCTATCAAGTAAGGCCTAAAATTCTTCACTTATTTTACTAATGCATATGCCTATTTTCCATGACATCATACTTTATTTTTTTACTTGGAGGGAATTACTAAAAAACAAAATAGGTTGTCCATACCCCTCCTCATTCTTTTTCAACAAGACATATAATATATAAAAAGAAGCAAAGGAAAATAACTAAAAAGATTTTTATTTTTTTATGATTTTAGTATAGATGTTTTCTTAATTACCATTTTTATCTTTTGGAAAGCTTTTATAGCTTCCTTACCCTAAGAAATATTTTCCCCCCTTTTTAGCATCTTTTAAATTGCTTTATTTTTCTTAGAAATTTTGGGGTAAACCTTCTAAAATTTAATTTGGCCAAAGAATGATTGAATACATTTAATTATTTTTGGCTGAGGAATCTTTTTAATGGTAATAGCTCTCTCAGGGTCAATTATGATACCATCCTTAGAAACTATATGACCAAGGATTTTTCCTTCAATAACCCCAAACACAAACTTCTGAGGATTTAAGGAGATTTAATACTCCAAAGCTCTTCTAAATATTTTCTCTAAGTACATACAATGACCTTTTTCTTTCTTAGAAAATGCTATAAGATCATCCTGATATACAACCATGATAATTTCAATAAGATCAGAGAATGCTACATCCATAGCTCTCTGGAATGTAGCTCCAATATTTGTTAGACAAAATAATATCCTAACATACAAATAGGTGCCCCAAGTAGTTTTAAAATTTGTCTTACACTAATCAAACTCTTTGAACTTTCAAGTATAGCCTAAGAAACCTTCCATTATTGATAATAATTCATGGACTGCCACTTTTTGTTGCATAGTTTCCTTGTTTTTCAAAGGATAGTTATTCTTTAAAGACGTTACATTCAAATTTCTGAAGTTTGCACATAATTTGATATCCCCATTTTTCTTCCTCACTAGGACTAGATTAAACACCCAAAAGGAATGTTTGATTAGCTTTATGATTCCACCATCCCTCATAAGCTCTTATTGCATCTTAGGTGCCAACGTTGGGGTTTATTGACCTCGGTTTCTACCTAAATGGCTTGGTATTAGGTTTGAGAGGAATTTCATACTGGAACAAATCCTCTTGGTATGCCTTCAAATCATCATAAGACCAACAAAAAACATTCTTATATTTTCTTAATAGAGAAATAATCATAGTCCTTAAATTTGGGCTTGACTTCTTCCCAATGTACACCTTTTTGGGTGAGGTTTACGCACCTAAATTGACTTCTTCTAAGTCCTTTTCATGCATAAGGACTAGTTTAGCAATGTTCCTATTAGCACCATCATAAACCCTTTCTAATGTTACTATCCCTTTAAGGAGTTTGTTAGTATTTATTTGAATCACTTCATTTCCAAACACAGTTTCTTTCCCATCAACTATTTCAACAAAGTTTTGGAAATCAATTTCTTGATTCTGATATTCATCTATGCATTGCAAGAACTTGAGAAAATCCTGATCATCGTTAAAAAATTTCCAAATGCATCTATTGTCAATAATAGATGGTATTTTTAACACTTTTAACCTATAGATCCCAATGAATTTATTGTTGTCACTAAAGTATGCACCCTTACTAAGTGTAGAACTCAACTACCTAGTGAAACATGGGATCATCTTCAAGTTGTGGGTAACCTATGACAAAGATGAACCTCCAGAGAGGGTTGGATCCCTAACTACCTCACCTAAAATGGCTTAACTATTTCTTTTGTTGATGAAAAGGTGTAAAAATGATATAAAAATGAAAACTAGTGTCCTATGGAAGTTATGCACCAAATTGTATGAAACTTGTACCTATTTTTTTAACTCACAATTTCTATCAATAAAAGGATTTTTTGCACATAACTTAGTTTTGAAAAGCTCACACATCAATATTCCATAAGAAGGTTAAATCTCACTTTTGTTGAAGGGAAACTAGGTGTTTTCACAACTACAAACTACTGAAAATAATAGCACAACATGTAACTTGTATGAGTTTTTCTTATTTTTACATATAATCTTTTCAAATGAGACATAATTCAAGGTTTGATATGAAATAATCACAAAAATCACATCAAATCATTTGCAAAAACACACAATACACATGAAAATTTTGAGGTCATATTGAAATTTATTAAAAAATAGGAGTTGCAACAATACATAGTTCAGAATCTGCTTTGAAATTACTTGAAAAGATGAAATTACATTGATTTTCTAAACATGGAATGACTGGTTTTTTGAGTTACAATGCAATTTTTTTCATAAAAGAACTTTTAAAATTTACAATCCTCTTCAAAAATGCAAGAACTAAATGAAAATATGGCCTTACGCCTCCTTTTAAGCTGCCCAACAGCTTGCTAGATATTAGGAAACTTGTTTTGAAAAAAAAATGACATGTATTTGCTTTAGTTTATTGGGTCAAACCTTCTTGCACATCCAAAATTGTTAACCCTATTTTCCAACTCCTTAAAATGCTCCAATATGGTGGTTGAATGAAGAAAACTTGTTTCTTTGACCTTATCTATCATCCAAGACTCCTTAAACAAATCCTTGATGCTTATAGCTGCCTTAGACTAGGTCAAACTACCTCCTATATCTCCTCAACTATTGTCCACCTCATTAAACTATCATTATATCCTTGCAATTGTCCATAACTCCTTATTCTATTATCATAGGGCATGTGGAAAAGGTCTTGGGAATGATTAGATGCCCTATGAGGGCATAGGATAAGCTTTTTTAATGCATCTTCAACTGCTTCTTTACAATCCTTTATCAATCACCTTGTCTTTCTTCTTTCATGATGGATAATAAGCATCCTTTGATGACTTGTTCATATGTCCTTAGGCTGATTTGTCATTTGAATAATTTATAATAAGCCTAATTCTTTCATTTTATAAAGGAGGGGATTCACTACCCTCAAGACAGTAGGGTCTTAAGGAGAAAATTGCCCTCAATTACCTCAAAAGACACTACTTAGGTGGTTAGATAAATAATAGAGAATGTTTACACAATTTAGCTGAATTGACACTAAGTTTTAAGTGATGGGAATATCAAAATCACTTAATTATAGAAGTAAATGACATAATTGAATTCTCTAGTATACAAAAATAGAAAGTATAGAAACCAAAGATTATACCTTCAAGAGGATTAGGTCTCAACCATGGATGCTATTGTACTACATAGACGTTTGCACACCATGTTGTCATCTTTGATGAAATAGACAATAAGGGTCCAGAATCCAAAATACCTATTTTATTGAATTTATTCATTTGCACACAAAAAAAATAGGAAAAATGTTGGGGGTTGTTTAGGGGTTTGCCTCAGTCAAACCCCTGTTTAAGTGTTTCTACCTCCACAAACAACTAGATAGGATTGAGATAGATAAAATGCATAAATAAAAGATGTGTGATAGAAACAAACCCTGCAAAGGAGGAGAACCCCCATCATTAATATAATCAAATAAATAAAGATCAGATCGTATAGATGAGATCATGTAAGATATAATGACAAGAGAGCATTACCAATAGCCAGTGGCTCCCCTCTTGGATTGATAGACATGATAGAATTGTGAGCAAGAGGAGTCTTTACTATTGCTTGAGGGAGAATTTTAGCAAATATTCATTGTGATAATGAGAGAGCAAGAGAGAGCCTTTCATTCTTCCAAGTCCTCCTTTAAATGAGAGTGAAAAGGGAGTTTTGTTAAGTTGCATGGGAAGGAGGAGCCATTACACATGCATCCTTTTTGCTACAACACGTGCCATGGGAAAAGAACATAGAATATTCACATTTGAATCTCAGAAAGTTCAGGGATGCTAGCGCATCGCAGAGACATCTACTTTTGCGATTGTCTGACCAAAAATTTATGAGAATTAGACACTCGAGTTGATAACACTTCAATGTTGTCACCTATGAAGTCAAAATCATGAAATTCCAACTTGTAGCTTTTTTCCCTAAATAGGGAGGGCCAAAATATGTAAGTGTAAAATTTCCACGGGGTACAATTTTACGTCACTACATTTTTCCACCACTTTAGTGAGCTAATTTTTGAGAAACATAAGCTCCATTAAAGTAGCTAGAAAGACATAAATATTAATTTTGAAATTTTAAGAATTTTCATAAAAAGGATACAATGGAGGTCGCAAAGGTCGAATAGGAAGATACTAACAATTCCCCCAACATTCAAGCTCAATGAAAAACTGCAACATTTGACATGAGGTTCAATTCTGTAAAACTCGAAAATGGGTTAGTTTCAAAATAGAAAGAAACTACTACAGCGAGAAGAATGCTTAAGAAAAAATTTAGTGGGTCAAAAGAAACATTTGATAAGAAGTGAGTATATGCCCCTTCCTATTTTTCCCCCAGCCAAGAGGGTAGAAATAGGAAGGTAGGGAGGTCTAAGGCAAGTTCACCATGAAAAATGGGAAAAACTATGCCTATATACTCCCATTGTGGGCCCAAAGAAGGTCAATTTCACTATTCACTGCAAGGATTTTGTTGACTTTTCTATAGATATTTTAGCAAAATGCCTCACAAACATGATTAAAAATTACTTAGGATCAAGTAGTTGCGGACCGTAGTGGAGAGGGGTTAGCCACTAGATGAGGTATGAGGAAAATTTCTCCCTTCTTTGTTATTTTTCAATGTTTTCTAGCCCTACAAGTTTCAAGATCAGCACATGTGTCTATCCTGTGTAATGGAGTCTGACGGTCACGTTAGCGTCCAATCGGTGCATCAAATTTTGATGATTGTGTTGGCATCTGTCTTACATGATATTATCATCCAACTAGGTCGCAGATGCCAACGTGTCACACATACATTTGTACAATGTGTAGGCGTTTCAAAGAGAAACCGATAGAATTTTGTTTAAAGAAGTAGAATAGAAGATATAGAATGGATTTGCATGACATATTTTCATTTTACAGGACCTTCCCGAGCAGATCCTAGCAGATGAGTACTCCTTACTATAGCAAGTCGATCTATGGTGGGTCTACACCATGCCAGAGATCAGGTTCCATGTGTCTATGTTGATGGTGCTTATGGAGAGATTGGATGTAGATACCTCATCATTTCACCTCCCAACAAGGGAGATGACGATGAGCCTTGTAGATGTCTACCACATTCTTTGACTACCCATTCAGAGAGAGAGGGTGGCATATGAGGAGAGATGCATGGATCGAGATGGATAGGTGGTGCAATAATTCTACATCAGTCGTGTCATCCCAAAGGACACCACTAAACATATTGACATGCAATGGAGGAGCAGTAGATGGTATACACCTGGGGGTAGAGTATATTTGCGCATCTCTACTATGGCCTCGAGCGTTATGTCTATTATGAGTACCATAGTGTTACAATGTGCACACTCCTAGAGGTATGGGTGTTTGAGCATTTTACGTACACATGTTCAACTGAGTATCCTTGAGGTGTAGGATAGGGAGATCCTCGCATGCATGTGTACCTGTTGGGGTGTGACTGAAGATTCAAAGATTTATTATTTTAGTGGCATATTTTTGATAGACTAGGGAGCGAAGATTTCCAATGGTGGAAGTATAGGAACATGAGGACCTAGCCCTCAGATAGGAGGTAGCTATGATGCATGTAGTAGTATAGGCTCTTGGCTGGAAGGACATATCATATCATTGTCCCCTACTACTAGCATCAGGTGGCTTGGAAGTTCGGTCAAGTGTAGACCATAGATGAGATCAAAGGATAGTCATGATGCCAAGGGACAAAGTTAAATACAACAGTGGAAAAATCATGAAAATATCACAAGACAATGACTCAAGATGATAATTCACAGGTAAAAGGTTTGAAAGCAATGATCTAGGCACATGGAAGATATATGTAGATTTTAAACAACTTGAAAGAAATGTCAAAAGGATAGAATGTTTCATGGAAGATTAGAAGAAGGATAAAGGTTAATGGACAATGGTGGATTATGAATAAGAGAAGGCTTAATGAGTGTCATATGTGGAAGCTTCCTATCCTAGAAACCCTTCTACACCCTCTTAAGGTTTCTAATTACTTCAAACCTCTATCACATATGTGGACTATAAATAAGTTTGAGCATGTTGTGGTAGTTTGATGAGGTAAAAGTCAATAATTAGCAGTTGGAGAGCATCTAGTATAGTTTGGTGAGATGGAAAATAGATGGAGAGAATATAGGGTGGTTATTTGACTTAGTTTAAACCTATTGAGGAGGAGTTGTTCAAGGAGCCTTGGTTGATAGATAAGGTTGAAACAACAAGTTTTCTTTATTTAACCACCATCATGGAGCATTTTAATGAGCTAGAAAATAAGGATGATAGTTTTGGATACCTAGAAAGGTTTGGCCTAGAAAACTAAAGTAAAAACTTATCATTTTATCATTGAATCATGTTCCTAATGTCTAACAAGGTATTGGACAACATATTAGGAGGACAAAGGGTAGACTTTTAGTTAGTTTTGGTTATTCTTGGCTATTGTATTGTAAATTCTTCAAGGTTCTTTCAAGCTGGGACAACATTGTAACTCATACATTTTCAGACTTGTATGCAGTTTGTAAGCATATTTTAATCAATAAAGATAATATGTGTTACCTTATTAGAGTTGTTTCATTATGAAAATTTCTTCAAGATGGTTGATGTAGTCTTGTGGTGATGTCCTTTTCCCTTGATTTATGTCCTATCTTCATCACCTTTGTGTAGAAAGTATGTATTTTTCCATGTCATGGCCCATGTTTAACTAGTTAAGGATAGATTTTAAGTTGTGACAACATTTCTAGCTCCTTCTAAACACTTCCCTTGACATATTGAGCCTAGTTATGATTTTTTTTTGCAAAGACATATGAAATTTTGAGTTTTTATGTTTTGGTTTAAGTTGTTGATCATATTGTGTGTCCAAACAACAATATAGGTTTTTAAATCAATTTGGTGCATCACCTTATTATTCTTAGGTTTCATTTCATATTTCCTTCACCCCTTTTCTCAGTATACAACAATAGTATAGATTAAAATAGGTGAGTATCAAGGGAACCACCATCTCTAGAGATTCACTCCAAGCTATGGGAAACCCATAGGCCTTGGAGTGTTTCCATGTTCCACTAGATTGCTAAGTCAAGCACTTGGAAAGGGTGCAAATCCAAGTGACAACAAGAATATAAAGATATAGAGAGGTAGAGAGGGAGAGGGAGAAACATATAGATATAGTGAGAAATATATATATGAAGAGGGAGAGGGAGAGGGAGAGAGGGAGAAATAAAAATAAAAGAGGGAAGAGAGAGATAGAGGGAGAGATAGAGGGAGAGGGGGATATATATAGATAGAGAGGGATGTGGTGTGAGAAAGATAAAGATAGGTAGGAAGAGAGATGTAGAGAGATGATAGAGATAGAGAGAGATAGAGAGCTAGAGGGTAAGAGACATATAAAGAGATAGTGAGAGAGATAAAAATAGAGGGAGAGATTGAGATAGAGAGATAATAAGAGAGATAGAAATGGATACATGGATTATGAGAGAAGAGAGAGTGGGGAAGATAGAGAGATATAGAGGGAGAGAGAGAAAGAGAGAGATGGGATAGAGATAGAGTGAGGGAGATATAGATAGATAGAGTTAGAAAGGGAGAGGAGATAAATAGAGGGAGGGAAAGATGGGAGGGAGAGAAGAGAGAGAGAGAGAGAGAGAGAGAGAGAGAGAGAGAGAGAGAGAGAGAGAGAGAGAGAGAGAGAGAGAGAGAGAGAGATAAAGAGGGAGGGAGGATAGAGAAATAGAGATAGAGGGAGGGATAGATAGAGAGAGGGAGAGTGACAAAGGGAGAGAGAGTGAGAGAGAAAGAGAGGGATAATAGATAAAGATAGAGATAATGAGAGATAGAGAGGGAGAGGGAGAGATATGGAGAGATAAAGAGTGAGATGGAGAGAAACATAAAGAAATGGTGAGAGAGATAAAAAGAGATGGGAGAGGGAGAAGGGAGGGGAAGAGAGAGAGAGAGAGATAAATATATAGTGAGAGAGACATAAAAGGATAGAGGGAGAGGGGGATACATATAGAAATAGTGAGAGAGAAATATAAAGAGATAGAGGGAGATAGAGTGAGAGATAGAGAGGGGGAGAGAGAGAGAGGGAGAGAGAGGGATAGGAAGAGGGATTAATATAGAGAAAAAGAGAGTGGAGATAGATATAGAGAGGGAGAGAAAGGTGAAGAGGGGGATATAGAGAGAGAGAGGGAGGGAGAGAAATGAAAAGAGACAAGAGAGAGGAAGAGAGATAAAATAATAAAGAGAGATAGATAAAGAGAAAGGAATAGATAAAGGAGATATATAGACACAAAGAGAGAGAGAGAGAGGGAGAGGGAGGGAGTATTTAGTTTTAAGAAGTAGGATTATATTTTTTATTTTATAAAAAATTACATCTCATTCTATAAAGCATGATCACATTTTGTGAACATGAAATGCATTATATATATATCATGTTCCACAAAATGCGCTCGCATTTTGTAGAACATTAAATGTGATCATGTTTTGTGTTTCACAAAAACGCTTGCATTTTTTGTCAAAAAAAATGCTACCCTTTTTTCTTTGGAATAGGTTTGGATAACAAGCCTAAAGGCTTGGACTGTTAATTTACCTCCATTTCATGTGTTTTTGACCTTCAATGGAGTTCCTCAACTTGTACGTCATCAAATTTACACATTACATAAAAAATTAATAAAATTACCACCAATTTTTCACACATATTCTAAGATTTCTAACCATATTACTTTTTTAATATTTGGAATACATTAACATATTTATTTTTAATTTTTTTTATTAATGTTTCTATATTTCTTAGATACATATGTGTTCATTTTTCTTTATAAATTTTGATCTACTTGTCAAAATTTGAAAGAAATTATATAATATTGTTCTACACTTCATTCTTTACACATTAAAAAAAAATTACATTTTCAATTATTTTAGTGCAAGTTATGTGACATTTACGCTCAATGATGCAATTTTCAGCATGCACCCACTTTGAAAAATCACAAAAAAATATTCAATAAAAAAAATACAACTTCTAGTACTCACTCTTAACTATATTTCTATCAATTGATTTTTAAAAATACTAAATGAAACAAAAAAAGTAGGGGGTGCACACCAAACACTATGTTATATTTTAGTGAGAAAAATAGAAACACTTTGGTGTGCACGAAAAATTTCATCCTCTTAATCATATAACTATTTTTGAAAAAATTTAGTAGTTTAGAAACTAGATTTAGAGTATTACAATTATTGTTCTTTTTGTATCTTCAAATTTTGAGTGCATGAATCTCAAATTACTTATCCAAGTTCGGGTTTAGCTGATTTCAAAAAAATGACCACTTTTGACTTCCTTTTTGTATACCATTTCCATGAACTTACCCAACAAAAGGGACTAACTACTAGTGCACACATCTATAAACTACCTTGCCTACTAACAACTATTTCATTTCTATAGTTCTTTAAATAAAATTATATGAGTTTTACAATGTTCATGTATTGATACACATAAATTATTTTAAAAAGTGTTTCAGTAATAAGGAGTAATTGATAGGAACAATAATTATCAACTCTACTTTCAAACATGTTGCAATGGTAAAGATATTTAGTCACTAAGTGAGACTTGTTTTCAATAATTCATAGGGTCAATCAAATTCATTTCATAAAACTATTAAGCTATTTCAATTTCGTTTTTATGATTTTATTCTTTAGAATAAGATGACATTCATTTCTCAACTAATTGTGTTTTTTATGTCATCATTTCACAAGTTTTATATATTTATTAAATTTTTAATTAACTTTTATTAATATGAGTGAAACTAGATCCTAATTATTTTTAAAAAATAGTCCATTAAAACAATCATACTCCATTTCTACTTAAGCATAATACATACTATACAAAGGAAGTAGTAGATATTATTGTTGTCAAGAAATTGTAAGCTAAATTTAGGTTAGGTTGACTCATCTTCTTTATTTATTTGATACCCAAAAAATCCATGAAATTATTTCATGAAAATTATGGTTTCCAACATGTTTTGGTGATTTTTTTATTTTATTTTTTTTAAATACATAATAATAAAAAAGGCTTCTAATATCAAAGACACTAAAACTAAAAATTGGCATTACTATGTTGAACACTAAATATATAAATTCCAATGTTAAAATAATTTAAGATACCTTCCAATGGGTTGTGGTATATAATACCATATTAGGTCAATGATGAAAGCATGGATCAAGTTCAAATCTAAGGGATTACAATAAGGTCAAATTAGGTAGATCACTACATAAACTAAATTTACACGTATTAAGAATATAGTTCAAGATTATTTCAAGGCCCATATAATTGTATTAAATATTGGTCAAAACCTCACCCAATTGTATAAAGAAAGAAAAAAAAATTATAGTCATGGTTAGAAAATAGTGAACCAACTCTACCTCATTCACCTTAATAAAGAATAGAGGGATTCTACAAAATTTTAAAACATAACTATCCTCATAATGGATATATCATTTATCAGGACACTTTGAGCCCAAACATATAATATACCAACATGGAGATTCCAATTAAAAAATTAAAATGAGAAGTTGAACATGACAAGAGTCACATGGTTTTGGACAAATTCTAACCCAATCATGTTGTATAAAGTGTGGAAATATGTAAAAAGGAAAACAATGTTGGGTTGGGTGTGTAATTTTATCGTACCTTCATAAATGGATGTTTATAATTATCACACATTTTGTAAGGTAACAACATAAAGCTATGTCATGTTTTAGGAACTATATTTTCAACAACTCTAACTCTAATAATTATCATCTAAAAGTTGTTTATGGTTGAATATGTGTTCTAGTTATATTCATTTTAGCTAAAAAATATCTAATACAAAACCTTTCCAACTATAAGTGTTTTTGGATGCATATATGTGTAACATCACTTTAGTTCCAAATTATAAAAATAATTAAAGTACTTAAGAAAATTAATGTTCTCACATGACTTCTACTCACATAAGTAATATTTTTTTATTTTTTTAAAAATACTCATTTATAGGTCTAATCTATTATTTCTTTCAAGTACCAAAAGATACTAATTCTTTTAATTTAAAAAATAAATGTGATGCACTAGTGTGATGTATATAGGGGGTTGATTGGACAACTACCTAAACTTAGCAACTAAACACACCAACAACAAAAATGCATGCCAAGTGGAATAAAAAGAATGTTGCCTTCATTAAGTTTCCTAAAATCTACCTTAAGGGTTTACAATAAGATGTAAAGACCCTAAACTCATTATAGACGAAAATCAATAAATAGGTTGCTCCTCAAGAAAATATTTCAAGGGTTTCATTTATAGTCTACTTGATGTACCCCCCCTCTCTCTTAGTCATTTATTCTTTACAACAAGATAATTTTTATTTATTTTTTGTTGGAATTTTAACCATAACTACCCCAACGTCCATTTCCCTCTCTATTCTTTCTTGAATTTGTAATTTGCTAGATTTTATGGCACATTGTTTCTTAAATGACGTGATGCATATTTGTATAGTATATGATTCCTTGCATCCATTTTAATTTATCTTCATGAATGGTTGAGTAATGATCTCAAACATCAAACCCTAATCATTCATCTTTCAGGAAGATTTATCTTCATGTTGGGTTCATTATTTAAAATATTGCTCAAGTCTAAAACTCCCATTTGATTCTAGACGAACCTTAACACATCATCTCAAATAAAACCCTTAACAACATCTACTTAATTTTTATTGAAATAGATTGATTAATTCAAATTCCAAGAATTTGATAAATATTTAATGAATGAATGCAAAAAAAATGCAACAACTAAGATTGGTTATGCAACAACTAGGATCGTGTGTATTAACTAAAAGAACTTACATATCAACAAGAATATTTGACACAACTTGGAACTATTCTAAAACAATTGAAAATTATTATGAAACAACATGGATATCTTGTACAACTTAAAAATGTAACCTAACCACTAAATACCCTCCCATGACAACTAAGAACTCATGCACAATAATTAGGAGCTCTTGCAAATCAATAAGGATGTCTTGTTGTTGAAGTCAAACATATTGATCCTAGATGTTTTTTACTCTTACATTGATTAAATATCCTTAAATATGTTACAAGACATCTTATGGATTTGGATGCTCCATTATACATGTTTGGTAAGAAGTGTGTGAGCATGGTGCTCACAAAGTAGAGCTAATTGATAAAACCATCATTCCAATATGTGCATAATCTTCAACATGTTCTAGTGTTGAATTTAAGTATATAATTTAAAGAAGTACCTTCCTTCACCTCTCGTAGCTTTTGGCTAGTCCATATCTTGGCCATTAACTTCTATTCCATTTATGGATCTCTATCCATCGTAGTTTTACCTCCTCTAAGTGCTTCTCATTTTTCTTCCTCCTCTTGTAGGAGACCCACCATTGTCAACCCACATCCACCAAATGCTTCTTCTCTCCCTCTCTCTATTTTATCTTGTGGGATTTGACCTACCACTTTCCATCCACCTCCACCAAATTATCTTAATTTACACACTACTTATTCTTCCATTGATGCAAGACATGGTGGTATTAGGCTCCAAAAACCAACTTCCAATAGGTTAGAAAGGTCACAAACAACTTCTAAGGTAACTTCCTTTGTTGACCCACCTATTGGCTTGTAGCCATGAAGACACACTTATTCAACTATATCTCCACCTTATGATCCTTCAAAACTCTTGAAGAACTTTCTTTTAGGGACCCTTTATGCTACTACACATCATATCAAACCCTTGTTTGGGGTTGTTTAGGACCAACACACCACAATCTAGTCAGCAATGCTGCTTTTAGACCTAATTAGGCCTCTTTTACAAAGGAGGTCTATATTATACTTCACCAACAACCTTAAAACCTTCTTACATAGTCCCAACTAGTCACAAAACTAACATTTCCATCATTGGCATTGAAAATTAACCCTTATTTCTTGCAATCCTTCACAAAAACTAGTAAATTCACTCTTGGCACTCAAACTTGCCAAGCTTAAACACGTGCAAAACTTTCCTTCAACACACCATCTTGCCTCACAACCACTAAAATCCTAATACTAACTCCTACGAGGCCCATTCCACCCATTTCCAAAGTTAATCCATGGTGGAATGGCCTTAAAATCTCATTTTTCCTATCAAACCCTATAAAACCCTAGGAAGCAAACAACTCATAGAAAACTTGGATTTTCTCCTCAAAAACTCAACGAAAACTCCTCAAATTAGATTCAAATGTGAGCTAGAAGGATTCCCCAACAGATTATGAAGGTCTCACATTGAATGTAGGCTGTACATGATCGTACAGATTCAGGAAACACAAGAATATGAAAAAAAACACCAAAAACAAAGTATTATTGTATTGAAAGCTCAAAATCTCATCCAACCAACCCGCCTCGAATGTTTTAGAGGCATTATATCATGTTTCTCAAGGCATACCAATGGTTCACAACAAAAATTTGAAGTTGTGACCATTCACATTCTAACTACCATTCAAAATTTGACAAAAAGTGCACTAAACAACATTAACCAAATGTAAAGTTGTGAACAATACTCAACCCCACACACCTAAGACCTCCTAGTTACACTAATTACATCAAATTTTGGTCACATGACCTTATTACATCATGAAAGTGACACTTTATTCAAACCTAGAATCCCCTAACAACTGAAAACCAAAATTTGTCATTGGTGCTCCTGCACCATCCATGCACTCCTCTTCCACATCCATCATGCCAATAGTCACATATTGATTAAATTTTTGTACATCATTCCTCTTTACTATATTTATTTTATTTTCCTCAAACATATTAGCCTTCACATCTACATTTCAGTGTTTAAGATATACACTCATCTCCTCTTTCTCACCTTCCAATGTGTGCTTTTTTAGATCCATGTCCTATCTTGTTATAGCTACTACAACACTTCTTTATTCTCCCTTTAATGTTCCCTCAAAATATTGTGCACTCAACTTTACAACCTCCAAAAACTCCTTCATGTTCTCCAAAGCACATACTAATAGTAATTATCTTATATCCTTCTCCTCTACAACAACAAAATATACACACAAGCAATTATTAGAATTAAACATTTCCTTAATCCTACTCTCCTTGTTAAGTAGAATATGGTCTTTTACTGCCTCCTCAACAAACATGATACCTTAATGACCTATATTCTTAGTTGTTGCATCTATATTCACCATGCACTCATTATCTCTTCCTTTCATAGCTTTTATAAGAAATTTCCCTTATACAACTTGCACTTCCTTTACCTCCACCTCCATGTTTTCTACCACCAAGTTTTCTTGTCTTCTCTTCTCTTATTGATTCCAACTTTCTTCCCCTCAAGATCATCCATCCCGGTTCTCAATGTTTCCAACATCTCAAGAACCCTCTCCATATGATCCCTTCCCCTTTGCGACATGAATGGAAATTTTACAAGCCTCACCAAGACCACTTCAATTCATTTTCTAGGGATATCACATACTCTCACCCATAATTATTTTTCCTCCAACTAAATTATACATGAGATCTACCCAACACTCTCATTAGAATATTGTGTCTCTCAAAACCTCCTCTACCCACTATCCACTCAGTGAAGGGCATTCCACACCTTCTATTCAACATGTAATGCCCCGCCGTGTGAACCCCAAAGGACAACCAAACACTGCACATTTTTTTTTTTTTTTAAGTGAAACATTACATAAGATGAATATGTGCATATATTACGAGAAGAGCAACTATGCATTTACAAAGTTATCTACATCCTCCGGGGTACACATAACGGTCATTACAAATTGTAAGTTTTTACGAAAGTTAATGTAAACCAAGATTACATAAAGATAACATACAATCATCCATAAACAAAAGAGAGGAAACAATACATCATTTTATGCCCACTTTTTTTTTTTACTCTAAATAACCTAACACTCTGCAATGACTTTACTAATTTTGCAATTTTTATTTTTATTTTTGTTTACTTAAAGACAATGACAACACTTTTCACTACTTACAACTATAGTCCAATATCACACTAGTGAGAAGCAAATATGGAAATGGTTCACTAGATTTTTAGCAATAAAGTCTACTTACTTTGGGTCAGCTTAACGTACCTCTTCCATTCCATCATGTTGAATTTTCCTTGTTTCCCAATGCATGTACCTGCAAGGTTTACATGACTTGGCACACACATATGATCAAGGTAGTTAGCACAAGACTACTAGATAAGCTATACAAATCAATGGCAGTTTTACAGTATGACAAATCACATACAAGACTTAGAAGAACAGTCCTAGGGGCCCGACCTAATGCCTCGGGGGCTCATCACTTGATGGCCTTGCCTACGTATATATTTCGCAGAGGCACCGTAGTTCGCCCAACTTGAGTTCTCCCAACTCATTGACTCACCCTCATAGAGTATAACCTCTAGGTTTTTTTTTTTAAAGGTGACTACCTCAGACACGAACTTACACCATAACACTGCTATATGCTAACTCAAACCACTACTCAAACATGCAATGCTCCTAATAATCATCCTATGGATTACACAAGACAATCTTCACTATTAACTAGTTAATACGAACCTTCATGCTAACTTACAACTTATCATTATAGTACTACAATTATCTAATTAATTTATCCATCACAACTTGGATACTTCATTATTTAAATTAAATTTCCTTAAATCTCTTCATTATTCCCTAATCTATGTAATGAACAAAACCATATGAAAATCACACCTATATATATATATATATATATATATATATTTATCAACATACACACTCAATCCTAATCTTTTAAAGTCTACAATGAATAATACTATGAGGAGCAATTTAAGACAAAATGAATAGGAGCCTACTATGTTACTCTTTCACTCATCGAGAAATCATTTGAAACAGTTAAGAGAATTATAGAAATGTATTTTAACAACTATCTTGCTAAGCATCTAACACAAGATTAATTTGACTTTCCTATAACTACTTACATTTTCATAATCGTTCATTATATGTAATAAACATCCTATACCATTTCACTATATTTTATTTGACCATCACGAAGTCATTTAAATACTTAAAGAATTATATAGATAAAATATAAAACTATCTCTATTTTCACCAACGAATTTGCTTTTTTTTTTATACTCATGGTATAAACACATTTTTATACACTTATATAAACAAAGCCATAAAGCACCCTATCTCATCTAGATGACTTCTTCAAATTGATTTCTATTTAAATTCTATTTCCAAGAAATAATATAAATTGTCTATTACCACTCTAAATTTCCCTTAACAAATTAATATTAGCTTGCATTTATATTAATGAGGATTCACTTTAATATTGCACTTTCTATCTATAATCTTTTATTTTAAAATGTTAAATTCCATAAGTCAAAGGCTATGATTATAATTACTTAACTTTATCAGTAACCCTATGTCTATATTATTTATCCATGAAGATTACCCAACCAACATACATTTACTCTTTTACTAAATTAACCGAATTCTAGATTTACTTCTAGTAATATTAAAATCATTATTCGCGGGGTAAAACACCTTTTACTATTATCAATAATATTATTAAATACATTTATTTATATAAATATTCCATATAATTTTCTTTAAAGAAAAATATCCCATTTAAAATACCAAAAGGATACCTTACCTTTTAAAAAGTTATGTTACTAATTATCTAATTTATTTTATCTTATATAAAGAAAAAGAAAACAAAACCCAAAATATGTCTTCCTTTATATAAATAATATGCTAGGAATCTAATTATTTGAATAGTTCTGATTTAAATCTATTACTTTTCCCATCCCCAAGGAATAGTCATTTTCTTTGTTTTTATTCATGATTAAAAGGTCACTAAAAAATCTGTATTTAAGAAAGGGCTTATAAAGGAAGTAAACGTGGAGCCATGAATGGAAATTCCCCACTTTCCTTTCATAACTCCTAAACGAAGTATTACACTTATTAATTATAGGATAATAATTTAATAAAACATAGTGAATTCTAATACTATAACATTTTTGTTATAAATTATATGATAAGATAGTTTTAAGAATAGCACTAAATAGAAAGTACGGAAAAAACGGGTGGAATGAAATTTTATAAGTCTAATCCTTTTTAAGCCAAAATCATTGCACATATAAAATATTTTCTGGTAAACTGGAAAAGAGATGTATCGCAAATTGGCAATACAGACCAATGATTTGCATGAGGTTATAAAAATAAAATAAAATAAATATATACATTATATTTTGATTATGCTGACATATACTTAACTACGTAGAGTCTAATGTTAAAACCTAATGTGCTCATTGTTAGGAACTTTGACAGCAATTTTTATTTTAATAAACATATTCAAAAAAAATATTTCTCTTATTTTTCAGGCTGCAGCTGACCAAATGGGAGAAGTGAAAGGTTATTACCAGCTGGGGAGCGGAACACAATGCCCAACAAATATCCATTAATAAAGAAAAGACATCCCAGCTAAACTCATTAAAATGGAGCTTCACTGGCTGCATACATGCTAGACTGACGGATTATTATGCATGCTTGGTTCTAAGGTATTCTGCCTATGCTTGACCATTTCCAACCAGTACTCATCCCCTAATCTCATAGTTCCATTTAGCCTACTCAAAGAAGGGTCTATATCACCAGTTCTCTATCCTGGCAGCTAATTTCTTATTCTGCTTTGTTGTTTTCAACTCTTTGTGTACATTATGGTGTCTTATGTGTTGTATGCTTTGTTAATGTTAAAACAATACCTATCCAAATCAGTTTTAATCTCACAGCATGTTTCAGTAAGTAATCTTTATCCTATTTACATAAAAAAAATACATGAGCAAAATGGTCTTTCAATTTAAAACGCATGATATTTAAAGAGATCATTAATTTAGTGTTTTTTTAAATTAGTGAACGGAAAACAAAGGACCCCTGTGCTAATTTAGAAAATTTTACAAATAAATGCAACTCAGTAGGTGTAAGAACAAATTCCACAACCTTTCCCAGCATCATCTTTGCCTTGGCTAAAATGGACACTTTGAAACAGGGTGTAGGATCCATGAAAGAATAATGCGTGTGGAAAGGCATGAGCTGCAAAGATGTGACATTGAGCAGGAAGAAAAAAAAACAGTGATCCATGAAAACTCAAAAACTACGTCTTTATTTAACAGATATCCACAGACTTGTTTTAGAGTGAAATAAAGTACAACAAATAAGAACAAACGGTCATGTATAGAATCCAAAAGCAAGAAAGGAATAGAAATCACTGAAAATGTGGTCAAGAACTTACCTCCAGATTTCGTAGATTCCAAAAATACTTATAACCTTAAGAATTCTACACAAAGCGTGTCGTGCTGTCAATGATGCCGATTAGAAAATTCTGGACAGAGTTGCAGGAGAATGTTATGAAGCATCTTCCAGCGTACTCTCCCAATAATCCTCCCTTCCTCCCGAATGCCCAGCTGCCTTTCCAAGATAAAGCATGCAGAAGGAGGACACAAAGACAAGGCACGTAGCTGACTGACAGAATGCCTCAAAGAAACGTGGTGGGAAAAGCAGGATATTCCTCCCCAGCTGTCATGACGCGTACCCTTTTATTTTTACCCAGAATTATAACTTTGGGACATAATATATGCCATTAAATATATGAATTTCTATTTTGTTATCTTCCTTAAGGGCAGTAAAAAAGGAAACAAATTCCTAATAGAATTTCCATTCACGTGACAAGGATGACACTATAACATTTATTAAGGTAAATGTTTATTTTAAACTCTAATTACCCTCGACAAAACGTATTTCCAAGCTACGTTAAAAACTGAAGGTGCCCATTCATCTACTTTAACGCTTACATTATAAAAATTATTATTATCCAAATTAAGGCATACAAAGTCATATGAATATATATTAATGATTAAATAAATAAATTGAAATCTTCTTATAAGCATACTATGCATGTATTTTATTTCAGAAGAATTATATATAAAAATAAAAATAAAAATAAAATAAAATAAAAAATAAAAATATAACATTCTCTTAACAACTTAATTATTTATTAATACCCATATAATTTATATTATATTAGTTTCCAATTTTATTTTTAATTATTAATTTAATTTTCCGAATTTATTCAAATTACCACAGCACAACAATTCTCAATTTAAATAACAGTTTTGAACAAAACTATTAAGTACACTATAAAACAAGCTTACTTGAAATCCAAAGACGACCGAAATAGAGGGACCCTACATCCTCTTTCCACTGCTCACATAACTCAATGACATGATTAACAATGAAATCTCAAATAGCACTTACACAGAAATCCAAAGAGACTGATTCGGAGGGGTGCTACATAACGCTCTTTTGTTGAAGAACATTCAAACATTCTCCCATATAAGATATACACCCTCCCTAACACCATTTGATATACCATGTCTTTCCCTCACAACTCTCTATAGTTATAAGACTTCCTCACACTTACAAAATAATTTTTAGAACCTTTAAAGACATGAATCGATGAGGAAAGTCTTAATTTAATATATTTAGTGTACAGTATAGGTAGGTAACTGACTAAACAAGCAACTAAAACCAATAAAAACATGTGTCAAGTGAAGCAAATTAATTCCACCTTTATTAAATTTCCCAAAATATATCTTAAAGTTTTATAATAGGTTGAAAAGAGACGAGCCTTACTGCACATAAAAATAAAAAATAGGCTACTCAATGGCTAGGATGAGTTAAAAATCCTCTCAACTTGGTTCTTTCTCTATTTACCTAATCTTTCTCTTCTTGAGTAAATGTTTTGATGGTTTCTTTTAGAGATCTCTCTCTCTCTCTTATTTTTTTCTTCAACATAGGAAGATCAATGGTTTTTGTTTTCTTTAGAATCACCACTATAATTGCTACAACTATATTTCCCTATCCCTTATTTCTTGAATATATTAGATTGCTATGTTTTAGGATGTGTTTTGTCTAAAATGACCTATCATATTTTTACATCTATCCTTATATTCCTTGTATCCATTTTCTTCAACTTCTTGGCTCTAACTTGTTAGAAATCTAAAATATATTGAATAACCCAAGGAACTTTTTAAGAAAAAATCAAAGCTACATAAATTGGAAAAGCATAAAGAATGCACACCAGAACTCTGAGAGATTATGCAATGTCAATATGACATTTAATGCATTAAGAACTTCCAAGATTGCTTGATACAATGCAAATATGCATGAATGGATGCAAGAGTATGCAAATACAAGCTAGGTAGTGAGTTTATATAGAACTTAGGAGAGGAGGTAGGTGGCAAATCCAACCAATAGGAATTAACCACAAAAAGTGGAGATGAACCACCAAAAGTGGAGAATGCCACCAAAAATGGAAAGTGGTTCCACCCTTTAAGGAAGGGGACACCACACACTCATCTCCTAGTAATAAACTCACTTTATTATCCTAAGAAAGCTTAATTAAGTGTAGGAAAAACCTAGGATTAAGGAAAAATAAATTAACCCACTAGGAAAATGAAAACCTACACCAACATAACTATCCTCATGAATGATTGGGTAACTATACTAATCATCAAACCTTTATTTTTTCCATCTTTTAGGTTCAAAATTTTTCTTTATGTTAGGGTCATTATTAATTAAAATTACTAAGTTTGAAACCTCCATTTGATTCAAAATGAATCTTGTCACATCATCTCACACAAAACCCTTGAAGTACATTTATTTTATTTTGATTGAAATGGTTTGAGGACTTCATATGCCAACATTTTGACAAAATAATAAATGAATAAGAACAACAATGAACATCTACATGCAACAAATATGATTATGTGGAATGACTAAAAGAACTTACAAATAAACAAGAAGCTATCATGCAACAACTTGGAACTGTTGCATAGCAACTATTTTTTTTACAATAATAGGGATATCTTGTGCAACAACTATAAAATGAATTGTGTAGCCATTAAAAATATTTATGTGATAACTAAGAACTCTTGCATAATAATTAGGATCTCTTGCATAACAACAAGTATGTCAAGTACTACTAAAGTTAGTTACATTGATCCTAGATATTTTTTTACTCGTCTATTCATTTCTTCTCCTTAAAAATGCATACAAGACCAAAATCCTCTCAACCACCTTTATTCTCTTTTTGGTGATACTCATGCTTCATGTGTTATGGGAGATACTTCATGTTGATGAAATGAATCTAAGGTGAAAATTTCCTCCTACACTAATTTAAGAGGGGGGATAAATATAAAACACAATATAAAATAATTTACAAGAAAAAACAACACAATAAAATCATTCATAATAACGCAATAATATTTTATGGGAAAACCTTTTTAGGAAAAATTTAGCCTCCAAACTTTGGACCAACATATTAATCAACAACAATATCAATTACAATACAATCCAAACAAGGAGCCTTTGCAAGAGATAACACCAACACTCGTATATCTGAGTAATATCAACAGTATGGTAATATTTACACAATACACTATATAAACTCCATCTTGGAAGCGCTCCAAAAAATAGAAAAACTAATACATGAAACCACCAAGGGGAATTACAAAATCATGAGCTAATACCATCCAAAAGTGCTCCCCAATTTATCAAGTATTTAATCCCTCCAAAGATGCTTGATGATAGTCATAATAACATGTCATAGGTTGTTGAATGTTTTGGATCAACATGTGTAACTCCCTCTTACAACTCTTTTATGTGCAACAGATGCTCTCACATTCCTAGCATGGAAGGTCTAACTTTCAAAAGCTATAACTTTTGATTTAGGAACATAAGTGAGTCTCTTTTAAGAAAATGTAGATCTTGGAGACTTCCACGTCATTGTAAAGTTTTAGTAATTTTTAAGGCCAAACTGACCTATAAGCCTATAAATTACTTTTGAAGGTTATGTTACAAGATTGAGACACCATTCTTAATGATGCAAAAAATATAATTTGTTATTCTTATTAAGATAAAATGTTGATAATCAAATTTTCAATATACTTAACTTTAAATATTTATTGAATAGGCAAGTGATGGAGGAAGCTTCGGTTGGTTATGCTGCTGATGGGATTGTTGTTGGTTTGCATGATGTTTTGATTAAAGAGGTAAATGTTTTGGGGCTCTATGTTAGGACTCGCAACAAGACTAAGCTGCAAGTTGGGGTCCTATCAAAGAGAGATAATTGAAAGTGACATGGAGGCTGCGAATATTCTGAAGAATCTGTAGGTTTTGTTCTTGTTCCTCCTTTTTGACACTTGTTTTGCTGATGTTTTGTTGCGTGTTGGCTGTTTGTTGATCTGTGTGGTTATCTTTTGAAATAGCGTTCTTTTTTGTAAAGGATTTTGAAGCCCCTTCAAAACTTGCTTTACTTCTAATCAAAAGTTTAAATATTTATTAAAAACATATCGAAATTTTAAAATATTTAATATATAATCTAAAAATTTAAATTAACATTTTATTAATATATAATCTAAAAATTTAAATTAACATTTTATGAATTTTTTTATTTTTATTTTTTAATTATTATAAAAAAGTAGAAGGGTGTCAATTTTATTAAAAATGGAAACTTGCGTAGAAGTTTGAAAGTTGGCCAATATTGTGCAACCAGAGTAATTATTGGAGAGGTACAAACAGCAAGAAGCGACTTCTGAAGCTCTGAAAACTTCAGATATTATTGGAGAGGTTGAGGAAATGGATTTCAGCTGCAGAATCTCTCTGGTGTTTTAAAAAGAAAGAGTCTTTCCGGACATATCTAACTTCTGAATCTCTCTCAAAAAGTCTTCAAAATTTGCGTCTGAAGATCCTCCGGCTGCGACAGCCCCTGTCGCCATTTCTTTCAACCTTTGAGCAGATCTCATCATCTCTTTGCCCTCATCTTTACACAAGACAAGTCTGACGCCCTCCTTCACTCTTTCCTTGTCTGGAATTCCAGCACTGTGTTGGCACACTTGGATTCCCATTCCCAATTCCACCGCCAGCCTGGAATTGAAATGTTGATCTGAGTACATGGGCCAGGTGACCATGGGGACTCCAAGAGAGACACTTTCAAGCATGGAGTTCCATCCGCAGTGACTCATCAAGGCACCCACAGACGGGTGGGAAAGAATGACAAGCTGAGGCACCCACCCCCAAATGACCAGCCCTCTACCTTTCGTTCGCTCCACGAACCCCTGCGGCAGATAAGTAGCAGCTAGATCAGCGCACGTCGCAGGTTCCACCCCGGGGCACACCTTGATGGACCAAATAAAGGCCTGCTCGCTGGCTTCCAGACCGCTGGCCAAGGCCTTGCATTGTTCTTCCGATAAGAAGGTCTGGCTTCCAAACGAAACATACACAACCGAGCGAGGCTTCTGAGAGTCAAGCCACTGAACCACCTCCTTCACGCTGATGTCCGCCGTTTTTCCTCGGGAGCAAAAATTGGGCGGGAGCACTGGTCCGATGCACCACACGGGCTTCCCCGTTAGATTTCTCATGTGCTGCAAGTACTCACCCTCGAGCTCCTCAAACGTATTTACAAGGATCCCACAGCCTTCCTTGGCAGACTCTAAGCGCCCTAAAATTTCCATCATGAAGGGCACCCAAAGCCACTCATCTATCTCGTGACCCTGGAATTTTAGGGGCGCAGGGAGATCCAAGCTCAGCACAAGGTCTTTCCCCTGTTTTTCCACCCTGTTCTGAGCAGCTGAAAGCCACGCCGAATGCATAAGGCTGAGACCAAATGCTCCGTATGTACTGAAGGCTACCGCGGGGATTCTGTGCTTGTGGGCTGCCTCCATTCTCCACCCCAAAAGCGCGTCGTAGATTATACAGAGAGCCCCTCCATCCTGGCCCTGTTGGGCTTCAACCCATGAACTAAAGGGCTGTTCGAGCTTCAGGGCGAGTTGATAAAAACTGGGGATTAATTCTTTGGGGAGTTGCTCGAAGCTCTCAAGGCCCTCCGGGAGACCTTGTATATGGGACGTTGGAAGCACCAGCAGGCGAATGTCCAGACCAGAGGAAACGGCATGGGAAATTTGTTGCTGCAGGCGAGGTCCAGTGGCAGGGGTGGTGACGAAGCTCACAGTGATGGCATGGGCAGCAAGCTGCTTTGCAAAGTCCAGCAGTGGGATGGTGTGACCCAATGCTGGGAATGGCACTGCTATGATGTGAGCTTTCATTATCCCCATTCAAAGCTCTGTGAACACAAGAAGGTGATGTAAATCATTCACAGAGATTATAATTTATAGTAACAACGAAGTCGTACCGGCCATTTTTCAGTCTCTTGATTTGTCCGTCCGACAACTTTTGCCAGCAATCTTTCGAAGTTTCAGTATTTCCAAGGTGTGATGTCATGTTGGACCGGCTTATGATTGTTGTATACACATGGTTATCGTTCATTGGTGGCTGAGCTTACCAAGTCTGGTACGACATCCTTGGCCAGCAATTGGCATATTCTGTTTTCCATTTTCGAATCTACAAATTTTTAGAAGTAAAATTCATTTGTCCTCGGAAAACAATGTGCTTATGAAAGACAGGTTACAAAATAGTCTGATATAGCATAAACTAGCTAGTATATATATATCTTAAAATATAATCTATATAAAATACTATATATCTTATTATTATATTATATGTTTTTTTTTAACTGTTTGTTTTTTGTGTTTTGGTTAAGTAGTATTATATTATATTATTATTATAAAATATATATATTTTTAAATGATTTTTTGTGTTTTTTGTGTTTGTTTTTTTGTTCTTTTTACATTGTAGAATTAGACATAATTATTTACAAATTAAGTCATTTACTATTATAAATTATTAAAAAAAAATTGTATTTTTATTTAGATGCCTCTCTTTATATTTACTATGAGTTGTTTAAGTTGTATTCATTAGTTAATTGATATCACTTTTTTTTTTGTTTTTTTTGTTTTAGGAAAGATTGTTTTGAAGGAAGATAAATTTCCTTTAAACTTAGTCTAAGTTAATTAAATGAAATGTATATATGTAGACATAATTAACTTAGACTAATTCATTATTTTTATTGGGATTAATAATATGATAATTTGCAATAGTTATTTTATAGAAATAAGTATAATAAATATCAAGTACTTAATTTTGTGACAAAAGAGTGTACAAAATCTAGAATGGCATATAAAGTTGAGCACTTTGAAATCTAAAATGGATGATAATAACTAGGTATTCAATTTGGAATCAAGAATATTTGTTGAAATTATCCAAGAAAAAGTCTAGGAATTAGGGACAAGTTTGCAATCATTGATCCATCCTACATCTACAAACTTTTGTTCTTATACATTCTTTTGTCACAAAATTGAGAGCTTGCTATTTGTTATACTTATTTTTATAAAATAGTTATTGCAAATTATCATATTATTAATCCCAACAAAAATATAAAATTAGTCTAAGTTAATTATGTCTACATATGTGCATCTCATTGGATTAACTTAGAGTAAGTTTAAGGAAAGTTTATGTTCCTTTAGAACAATCTTTCATAAAAAATTATGACATCATTAGCTAATCAATATTCTCAATACACTCACAATATTCACATCTTCCTTGCTTTTACAAAAATATACATTATGAGGTAAATGATGTAAATTAGAATGACATAATTTTAAATCATACGAGGGAGTCACATTTTTACTAGCTCTTAAGCATAACACGACATAACTTGGCATATCCATGTCATTTTCCATTTAGTTTTAGGTCCATTTGAGGAGAGTGCCTCAATACACAAACATATTGATAAATGACATAATTATGTGTAAAGTTGGGTCCCTTACCGAATACCACCTACCTATTGTATACCTACCTCTAACCCCATCCATATATTTTTTCCATCACTATGCATTTGCCTTAGTTTCTCATTTATTACACCTATATGCACATACATATTTCCATACACATGTTACCTACTTTAATTTGGTCCCTTTATCTTTAGGTATGGTTTGTGGTCATGAGGCCATCCCCATGGTCATAAAATTGTCCTTCCCAAATTTAAAAGTTAAAATTTAAATTTGGTCAATTCTTGCCTATACCTTTCTCATTTAGGATTGACTATCCAAAATTTTACATGATTTATTGTTATGTCCTTGTATTTAAAGGAATTCAAATTATTTAATTTACATGTCCATATTTTGAGAGAGATATTTGCATATTATTCACATTACACACATCAAAAGAAATATAGTTGTGTACAATCATTCTAAGAGCATAAACATGATTGAACGATATCTTTTGTTTTTATACATATTTTTCGTAGGTTGACCAAAGAGACAACCTTACAAAGGAACTTATAAACATTACCATCCCTTAGACATTAGAAGAGATAATGACATAAAGGTGCATTAGGTGAGGTGAAGAACAAAAGTTTATAGATTTTAAAGTACAAGTTTGTAGGTGTAGGATAGATCCATGAGTACAAACTTATCCCTAATTCCTAGACTTATTCTTGAATAAAGTCGACAAAAATTCTTGATTCCAAGTTGAATACCCAACTACTATCATCCATTTTAGATTTCAAAGTGTTCAACTTTATGTGTCATTCTAGATTTTATACATTCTTTTGTCACAAAATTAATTACTTGATATTTATTATATTTATTTTTATAAAATAACTTTTGCAAATTATCATATTGTTAATCCCAACAAAAATAATAAATTATACTAAGCTAATTGTGTCTATATATATGTATTTCATTGGATTAACTTACACTAAGTTTAAGGAAAGTTTGTTTTCCTTTAGAATAATATTAAATTGTAAAAAAAAATGACATCAATTGACCAATCAATACTCTCCATACACTCACAATATTCATATCTTGAGCTTGCTTTTACAAAAATATGCATTATGAGTTAAATTATGTAGATTAGAATGATATAATTTTAAATCATCTATGGGAGTCATATTTTTACTAGCTCTTATGCAAAATATTGAGTCGCAGCTTCAATATGTCCAAGGTGTGATGGCATGTCAGACCGGCTTATGATTATTGTATATATTAGTGTGAAAAGGGATATTATCAAACTAGTTAGTTTTTAGCATACTTAGTAGAGTCATATTCACACTAACTTAAGCTCACTTAGAGGTTATCTATGCTTTTGTCTCACCTCATGTAGACTCACCTAATGTCTCAACATTTGTCCATAGAGTCCTACACTCATTTCATACTTGGAGGGGTAGTTAGAGTTTGACTCCTACATTCTCACCTCTTCATCCTTACCTTTATAAGCATGACTAATTTGTATATTTTACAACACATCACATTCTTATGATAATTTTTATTTTACATAATACTCATTTATAGATTGTTTTGAGTTTGCAAGTAGATCTTGGCTACTCCAACATGGTATCAAAGCAATATTATAACTCAATCACTTTATCTCTTGAATTTCTAAGGTTCATGAGCATCAAGTTCCAAAAGGTGCATTCTGGAAAAAAAACCAATGTCACAGTTGCGCTCAAGAGGACCAAGAGATGACTTTTGATATATAACACTTGGGTATTTAGAGAAAAAAATTATGAGATATGTGGGGCCCAACCATGGAGGGTCGTTCAAAAATCCATATGAATTTGTACAATCATATAGTCATAGTACCATCCTACCTCAAACTTGTGTGCCTTGGTTTTTGTGCAATTGTGTCGATCTATGTGTTGTATTGACCTCTGTGTAGCATTTTTTTCTTTTTTTTTGTTTTTTCATGTGGAAGTACAGGCATGCGCAGGGATGACGTTAACATTCAACTTGCACAATTGACCTTGTTGGCATCATCATTGTGTAGTCAAAACCACCTATTAAGGGTTTTGATATCCCATTTTTGTTTAAACCAAAGCCGCTATGTCCATCATATCCTTGTGGCTTCATTAAAAGGAACCCTTTTGGATATCATTCAATTGGTAACTGTTTAGGTTCTGCCTCCTCTTCTTCTTTATACAACTATGTGTAAATGTGATCATCCAAAGACTCTTTAGCTAATTCCCCCCATCTAGTGAAAATGGTAGGAGGATTGTGGATGGTAATTTTAGGATTTGTAGGATGCAGTTTTCCATAAGATTTTGGTGATTTGGGTAACTTTCCAACGCAAAATGAGCTCTTCATGTTGTATTCTCCACATCCTTTGCCTTGAATCTATATTTTGGGTGTGGATGGTGGGGTGAATAGAGTGGATGAATTGACAAGAATAGATGGATCAATGTAGTATGATGAAGTGGAAGATGAGGCCTCTCGATTAAAAGGCACATGATGCTCAACGGTTCCTTTTAGATTTGTGCAATACTGAAAGGGATCGAGATCGCTAGGAATAGTAATTTCAGTGCCATTATATGGGAACATGAGGAATTGGTGGTATGTGGATGGGATAGCCTTCAAGGCATGAATCCATGGGCAGCCTAGGAGAAGGTTGTAATATAAATCCAAATCCAATACATGAAATACTATGTTCCGTATTGTTGGACCAACTCTTACAGGAAGCAAAATTACTCCTTCGAACAAATGCTCAGCATCATCATAAGCTTTGATAACAATTTTCTTGGTTGGTCTATCCAATTCTCAAAGTATCCCAATGCTTTCACCAATTTTAGTGAGCAAATTTTTAGACCTGCTCCACCGTCTACTAGGACTCGTCTGATCTTATGTTTATTAACTCATACTTCAAGGTGTAGGGCATCGTTATGATCAAACTTTTGTGTAGAAAAGTCTTGTTTGAAGAAGGTGACATGGTGTGGCATAGCTAGGTATCCAACCATGGCCTAAAATTCGTTGACATCTAGATTAGCGGGTACAAATGCTTCTTGTAAGGATTTATCAAGGATGGCTCTGTGTTGTGATATGTGAAGGAGTTCCAAGATAGAGATTTGTGCAAGCATTTTCTCTAGCTAGTCTAGGAGATTATACTGACTTTTTCGCTATGGATTGGAAGGAGGTCCTGGAAGACTTATCTTAGCTCTACGGGTGGTGACAGGGCATTCTGAACTTGGATTATTTATGGTAATGGTATCAATGCGATCATCAAAGGGTATGGCATTAAGGAAAATAGTGCTATAGTCATGTTTGATGGCAGCATAATTGGCATTGTTGTTATTACCTGAACTGGAGGCTTTTCCTTTGTCGTGGTCTTGAAAGGGAGCTTTGAATATGGTATGATCGACATTTGTCTTACCTTGGAAATCACCTATTGAAATGGTTCCATTTTCAACAAGGTCTTGAATGAAATTTTTGAGTGTCCAACATCTAGATGTTTTGTGTCCTTTTCTACGGTGATATTCACAGTATTCATCTTCCTTCCACCAATTGGGTTTGATTAATGAAGGTTCATAATTTTTTATGTCCGGTAGTTGGATGACATTGGATTGCAAGAGTTGCTTTAGGACTGATTCAATGGGTTCACCTAATTGGGTGTATATTCTTTTGGCATGGGGAGGACCTCTGCGTTGTTGGTTGTTTTGGACTGTGTTCAATGTTTGACTTTGACCTTGTTTTTGGGTATTTGATGTGTTTGATGTGTTCGATGAGGAAGGACCTTTGAGGTGAATGGTAGGACCTTTTTTTTATCACTTTAGCGTCGACAACTCCATCATTAGTGACATTCTTGTTTCAGGACCAATATTTTCTTTTGTCATTATTGGGCTTTGGAGTCTCTTTGTGTACTTTAACTATTCCTTTTACAACAAGTCCCTTTTCAATGAGGACACATTTCTCAAGGATTTCATCAAAATTTGTGCAACATTAGATTTGAAGACTACTCATCATTTCCCCAATAAGATTTTCCACAAACATGGTGACTAGTTATTTCTCAAGAATGTGACACGGGAACTTGCTAGCTAGACTTCGCCATCTTTGGTAAAATGAGGTTAGTGACTCCCCTTCTTCTTGTTTAGTTGTGCATAATGTTGCAAGGGTGACATCACTTTCAATGTTAAAGGCAAAGTGATTAATGAATTTATCATCCAACTCGCCCCATGTTATAATCCTTGGAGGAAGATGTGCAAACCAATCTAGGGTTGGCACTGTGAGACTTTGTGGGAATAGTCTCATCAAATATGTTGGATCATATGAGACTTCCATACATGACATATTATATTATCTTATGTGTTCTATTAGATCCCCTTTCCCTTTGTACTTGGGAAAAGGTGGTGTTGTGAAATGAGGGGGAAAGGGTGACATGTATTGATTTTTGTCAAATGTAAAGGGACACAATTTGCCCATGGAATAGGTTTTTTTGTTGGTTCCCAATTGCATGTTTGTAATTTGTTGTTGGATGGCCTGTATTTGTTGCATCAAAGTATCTGCAAGAGATGGTGTTGTATCGGTTTGATTTGGTGTCATGGTGTTGGTGTTGAGGTCATATGTTGGATTGACGTTCTATGGTGTGGGACCTTGGTTACCATGTTGATGTGTGTTGTTTTGGTTTGGAGTGAAATTGGCATTTAGATTTGTCCCAAAATTCATGTGTGTGTTTGGTATAGTGTTTTGAAATTGAGGTGTAGGCCCTTGATTTGTTCCTTGGATTTGAAATGTCAATCCTTGATTTGCATTTTGAGAAGATGGTGTAGGTCCTTGATTAACATTTTTAAATGATGAGGTAGGTCCTTGATTAATGTTTTGAAATGATGGGGAAGGTCCTTGATTAATTTTTTGAAATGATGGGGTAGGTCCTTGATTAATGTTTTGGTTTGACACCCTTTGTGGGACAATGTGAATCCTCCTAAATTTGTTTGGTTGATTTTGATTTGATGAGGGTATACTTTGAAATTGGAATGAAGCACCTTGATTCATGTTTTGAAGTGTAGGTGTAGGACCTTGATTTCTATTTTGAAGTAAAGGTGTGGAACCTTGCGATATAGGACCTTGATAATTTGTGTTTTGAAAAAGAGGATTTGTGAAGGTCTTACCCATGGAATTTTATGAGCTTCCAAATGTGAAATTTTGTACTTGTGTAGTAGCATGGGTTACCTTGTTTCCAAGTGTAGAGATGCGAGGGGTATGTGTGGTAGTGGTTTCTACATGTGTTGTTGTCCCAAATGGTATAGTTGACATTTTTTATGAAGACGGTATCCCTAATGCAAATGGATTTGGGTATCTTCTTCTACAATGGTTGAGGCATCAAAGCATTGAGGGAGTTTGGAAACCTTTTTGTTTAGTGAATAGAAGAATCTATTAGGATCAGCACCAATGAGTTCAACAACCAAACATAAAACCATTAGGTCTTGGTAAGCTCTTTCAATCTCTTCGGGTGTCATTTTCTTGTTAAATTCCTCTAGGTTTAGATTGCCAAATGTGTTGGTTTGGTCTCTTTGTGGTGTCTTTATTTGTGGAGTGGATTGATTTGAATTGGTCCGAGGGTGGTGTCATGAAAGGGATCACTTGAGAAATCCATGTCCTTTCTTTTGGTTCATGACCTTGTTTCAACCATGTGAGACTTGCAAGTTGGAAGGTGATGCAAGGTGATAATGAAAATAAACTATGTTTTTGGAATTTATTTTTGGATATAAATATGCAAGGATAATAATGACCAAAGGATGAAACTAATGGATGCAAAAGATACCAAATTTTTACCAATTGATGATCAAGGAAAATGATATGATACTAAGGCTAAGATGAAATAAACTATGTTTTTGTGTTTTTGGGATGTAAAGATGCAAAATGAAAGTACAATTTAAGTCCAAGGCTAAGGATTGATAGGATGATAATGAAGCTATGGTCAAATGATATGAATCTAAATGAGACTAAGATAATTCTAAGGATATGAATCCTAAAATTTAAGACAAAGGATGGTAACCAAGCTAATGTAGGCCCAAGATAACAAACCCAAATGCCATTGACCTTTGTGATAATTAAGATGATGGTTTTGACAAGGGTGAGTCTAAACTAGGACACAAGTTTGAGACTCAAGTTTGAAAAAGATGACAACAACAAAGGTTGGTATAGTGAAAGATTAAGGTCAATGACAAATTGGATAAACAACCATGGACTGTCCAAAAGTTTAAGAATCTCCCTATGTCTGAAATTTGAAAGGATAAGTGCAACCTAAGGTCTAGGATTAATTATGCAACCTAAAATGCTATGCCAACCTAAATGAGGATGATGGAAAAGGTCTGCAAGTCTCTAGTTTAGGAGTCAAGGTCACTGTAAAAATGAATTGATTGAATTTTGGACAAGGATTTTGTGAATTTTAGTTTAGCAAGTAGTTGCGATATTGTTTTCTCATATGTGTCGTTTCTAGCTATGGGTTTTTGATGAGAAAATGTGGTTCAGGTTATTCGTTGTGGCTTTGCTTTTGTAGATTTGGTTCAAGTTATCAGTTGTGGTTTTGAAATGAGTAGTTGCGGCACAAAATTTTAGTTGTGGGCCTGTTTTAGTAGTTGCGGTCACAAAATGTTGATTTTACACTTTTATGGTTTTGACCAGGTTTTCGAGTGGATTTTTGATTGATTTTGATAAAATTTTGTTTGGAAAACACAAAATACAGTCACAAACACTTGTTTTGGTCTCATTTTGAATGTGGAAAATTTTGATTTCAAGATAAAACACTCATAGACAACATGCACAATCCTAGGGTTGGCAAGGATACCACTAGTTGATATCCCCACTTGGATTTCTCTAGCCACTTAAACAAGGCGGATAACTAGAGAGATGGTGGCACTAGCTCCCCCTTACATGACACTCACTTCTCGGGCTCACCAAGTCTCATTCCCCAAAGAGGAATTTCTATCTCTACACTTGAATAGTGAAAATGTGGGGTGGCTTCAGAGGTTTGAACTCTTGCGATCAACGAGCCTATAAAGGTTTTTAGCCACTAAAACAATTGGTTCTTAGTAAGGGAATTCATTCAAGGTGGCCAAACACACAACAAGATTAGCTCAAGATTATGGTCAATCAAGAGGCCTCCCAGTCCCTTCCTAAGAAAGGATTTTGACGTAACTCATGGGGCTACTAAGGGTGGCACTTGTCAGTATGACACATCCACACCTGTTGCTTCTGACTTTCGTCACAAACACATCTTTTATATAGTGGTTTGAATGAGCTTGGATTTAGATTGTTACCACTTGGGTTGTTCCCACCTTTCAAAGCAGGGTGGTAGGCCATCTTAAAAAAAGGTAAACAAAAGCAAGGAAGTTGTTGTTTTTGATCTCCCAAATCACACGAAGCACAAGGAGAGAGCATACACAATGCCTTTGCCTCACACTCACATGGGGTTCATTCTAATTCCAAAATCCAAATGAGTGGGTGGTTGTACAGGTTCCAAAGAAATGATTTTGATCTTCAAGATCGCCAAGTGGTGCAAGAGGAGAGCATACACATTCAATGACAATTTGCAAACCAAAAACACAAAATACACTTGTTAGTTTTAACCCTTGCTTATGATTTGAAGACACTTGGATTATTTTTATGCCAATGACATGTGATGCATGTTCATTTTAATTCCCATGAGCGAGAAAATGCATTTTGTTGTTCATTTTAAACCCTTATGAATGAGATATGCATGTTCATTTTATCCTTATGATCTTGATGCAAGTTGTAGTTTGCAGTAAACAAAGAAAACAAAATTGGTTATCCTAAAGAAATTTGTAAGCTCAATTTTTTTTGTTGTTTCTAAAGAAACATTTTTTAAACTCCTTAGATCCAAAGCCACATGATGAAAAGATATAGTTAGCACACAAAAACCCTAACCTACTTGAAAACCCAAAAGGAAAAATTAAAGAAAACTAAAAATAGAATTTTTTTATACTTATCAGGAAATTGTGTCGCTCAACTGCAGTTGTGTCATTGTAATGTGTTGTTGTATATCAGTTGCATCACAATTTTAAATTCTAGTATCCCGCCTGCAAATGCATCGCTATTTTCACGAATGCGTCATTATTTTTTAATTCAGTTTCGCACCTAACAGTTGTGTCGTTTCTCGTAGAAAATGCGTTGTTTCTTCGCAATTGCATCATTGTGCATCTCAGTTGCATCATTTCATACAAAACCCTGCAAAAACATAAGAAAAATTCGTACGAATCCTACAAAAACTTGTCTTCATTTCGGGTTCACCAATGTAAGATGGGTAGAAATTAGATAGGCTAGATTCTAGTGACAACCACAACACTTCTAAGCTAAAAACCAATCCAAACAAGAGAATACAAACAAAATCATGAGGAAAATGAAAGCATTCAAATGAAAGTACTCCCCATGTTTGAAGTTGAATCACTTCCCTTGTCTCTCCTAAATCTTCTTTTGCAAATATTCCCTCAAATCAAATCTAACATGTGTAAATACCTACAAATTGTAAACAAGAAAGTCAGAGATAAGTGGTTGTTAAAGACAAAATGGAAGAGAAGAACTTCTTTTATAGAAAATATTTTGAATGGACAAACAAGATTGATCTTCTAGAAAGATGCCAAGATCAACGATTGAGAGGACATGCAACATAGAGGAATGGGGGTTACGAAATGAAGGGTCAAGATTAAGAAGAGACCAAAGTCAATCGATGGTTGAGATTCAAAAATGAGATAGTGGAGGGAGATAATGGAGAAATTAAAAATTAAAATCATTTAATTCATAAGAAGGAATCTTTGACCAAGTGGAGGCATAAATAATTTATTTGAGGAAAAGGCAAGTGGGCATTTAATTAAAATGATTTATGCAACCATTTTAACTTATAGGAAGAAATAGAGAAATTGAATTAAATAATTAAATTTGATTAATTATTTAAGTGGGGGAGAAATGTCAAAAGACAGTCAAATAATTTAAAATTTATTTGACGATAGAAGAATTAAAAGATTAATGAATAGACAAATAATTAATAATTATTATTTGACTATAGATGAATAGTGAAAGGTAAATAATTAAATAAATGGTAATTTATTTAATTATTGAAGAAAAGGAGGTTAGCGACAATTAAATTTATTTAATTGATCATAGTAGAATAAAGATCAAGAAATGAATTAAATAAATAATTAAAACTACTTAATTATGTTAGGAAGAAGACCAAGATGATGGAAAAATGATGCTCACTGACCAAGACATTTTTCAATGTCTACACAACCAACTGTTGGTTCTATGCCATGCCCTCAAAAAATATTTGGACTTCTTCCAACCAGCAAACTAAAAAGCCCGCTCAATAGACACTTCAACTGAAAAATCTCTTTTTCATTGTTTAGTGCCCAAGGAAATGAAAATTATCTTTTTCATTGTTTGGCGCCCAGAAAAAAACTTATTCTTTCACTTTATTTTTATTAATTTCCACTTTGTTTTCCACTTATGATCAAATTAGTCACTTATGATGATCAAATTATTCATTTATTTAGTCATTTATAGTTGTGTTACAAAAATGATTAGAATTTAGTCATTTTTAGTTGTTGTGACTAAAAGTTTTAGTCATGTAGTCATTTATTTGCCAAATTCTACTAGTGACACTTAGAGGGCCTAGAGACAACTTTTGATATATAACACTTGGGTATTTAGAGGAAAAAATAATGAGATTTTTGGGGCCTAGCCATGGAAGGTCGTTTGAAAATCCATATGATTTTTTGCATTCATACAATAACAGTACCATCCTAAATCGACAATTTTTATTTAATTGTCTCAATCTATGTGTTATCTCGACCTCCATACATAGCATTTTTTAATGTTTTTTTTATGTTTGTGTAGAAGTGCAGGCATGTGTAGGGATGACGTTAATAGTCAACCTACACAATACCTTTCTAATTTCATCATTGTGTAGTAAAAACCACCTACACCTAGTTTGGGTAGTTTTCCAACTTTTGAAGGGTGGTTTTCAACTTTTCGGGTAGTTTTTTTGAAAAATGTAAAGTGGTTTTAGAATATTCCACCCGTGAGGAATATTCTAGTGGAATTTTGGGATATTTCATTATTGATGTCAGCATGACATCATCATTTTTCAACCCCAAGTTTTCCCCTTCACCATTGGCCTATTTTAATTTTTGGTTCAACTTCAAGAGCCTTGTTCTTAGGTATACAAACATCTTTTTGAGTGATTTTTTTATTCTGCATATTTTTTTATCCTCTATCCACTGGTATGATTGTTTTGTAGTATTATGTATGGATGTTTTTGAAAATTTAGATTCTTAGAGGATACCCTACATAATTCTCAATTTTGGAACTTCAAAGGGCTCATTTAGGTTCATATAGTCTCCTTTTTGAGTCCCTTTTTTGAACCTGTGTGATTTTTTGAGATCTACATAATGATTGTTAATTTTTCATGACTATATTCTAGAATTTTTAATTATGAGTATGTTTATTTTTAAGGTTTTGTACATCAAATCCACTTTGTGGAATCTATAATGCACTAATATAAAGTTCCATGTCACTATATCATTTTAGAGGGGGTTATGTTTTGAATAGTAGAGGTTTGAAAGACATACTTGATACATGTCTTCATTTTACAAATAAGTTTGTAAATGTACTCATTAAAACAACTGGAAATGGGAAACCTTTAATTTTTCACCTTAGGGTTTGACATCTTTCCCAAGTATTTCTATTATGTATGTATGGATTGTAATGGATTGATTTGGAATGGAATGCAAAGGTGGGATGAGGGTTTGATGGATTTGAATAAGGTATGTAATTGACTTACAACTTGATAGGTGAATCAACCATCCCTTAACCAAATTTGGAAATTTCCTAATGATGAAATACAATGATCTAACTAGGGTAATAGTGCAATTTACTGTTCTAATACAAATACAAAAGACAAAGAAATTCACAAAAAAATTTAGACAACAAAATTAGTAGAGAAAAACATTATGGACCTGTGATTCAAATTTGGGGCAGAAAATGGAGGACATAGACGACCAGCGCATGAGTGTCCTTGCACTAGTAGAATTTGGCAAATAAATGACTAGGTGACTAAAAATTTTAGTCACAACAACTAAAAATGACTAAATTCTACTATTTTTTTGCAAATCGGCTATAAATGAGTAATTAAATGACTAATTTGGTCATGGAATAAAAAATTATTTAGTCATACAAATAAAAATGACTAAATGGTTAGTCACGCAAATACAAATAAGAGAATTTAAAAAAAAAAAATTGGGAAAGATAGTGCAAGAGTGTATTGTGTGCACACAATTCATTTTTCATTTAGCTTGAGGTGTTTTGAGTTATAACAACAGTTCATCTAATTTGGAGGTAAAGATTGTTTGTAGATAAATATTTTTTGGCCTAATTCATTATTCGTTTGACAACTACATTGGCCTAGGTATTGCATATTGGGCGATAAAGATTGTTTGGAGAGGACCTGGAGACTTCTAAAAATGCGGGAAAGGGCAAGGAATTCAAAGTTTGCTGCAATGAATTTCAAGTCAGCGAGGCCCTCTACAACGAAGTTGGATTTGGGGACGCCCTCTACAGCGAATTCAGAGGTAATTCGAAACCCTCATTACATTAATCACAAAATCTATAACTTTCTAATTGGAAACTTCTAGTAGTTACAATCTACTGCTCTTAATAATGTTCTTTTACAATCTTTCCACTATTCTGCTTCATAATGTGTTCGAGCTAAATATAATAAAATTTGGGTGTCAATGCCAAAATATAATTTCCTCAAACAATTTTGATACATTATCACTACAAGTGCAAACTGTCCTTATGCAAAGTAAACATGTGCTAGATTTACCCACACATCAGGCATCTGAACAAATATGTTTCCTGCTGCAACTTCTTGTACCTATGTAAAAATTTACCCCTTTTAGCTAGCACAATGGTTGCCCCATTTGCAACATAAACATTTCCTGGTCTCTATGCCAACACTTTATAATATAGTTCTCTAGCCTTCTCAAGATGTTGTGCCTCCACCTTTGGGTCCCTCCTCTCATTGCGAAAAGCTACAAAATAATTCCAATTTCCAAGTGAAATGTCAACATAAGAATTCTTTGCATCTTATTCACTTTATGCAGCATTAATTGTTTCTTTTGCTTTAAGCCAGTCATCTGTTTTCATTTCCATTTTTCCAAGCATAGATAAATCATTTGATGAGTTTTTATCCACCTTAAGTGCATCCCCAATCAATTCTAGGCTTAGTTGGGTCTCATTCTGAGCTTGAGCCATGGTTGCAAGACGTACATATGCATCCACATAATCAAGAAACTCGAACAATATTAGTTTGTATAAAAGATTTGGTTTTTTCAGTATCATGTAGTTCAAACAACCTAGCAAGATTAAATAGTGTTGTGACTTTATCCCATGGTAACTCAAGTGAAACATCACCTTCTTCTAGTCGACGGAAGAATTTCATATCCTTAAAGAGCACAGGAAAAACTGTAGAATTGACACTGGGGCTTTTATTTATGAATTCAACCCAAATTTCATTTCCTAATGCCTCCATAAAAGTTTTTTGAGCCAACTCTAGTTCATCACACTCAAAATGAAGAACCCCAATGTTATTTAACAATTGAATGGGTACTCTGATCTTCTTCAAAAGAGAATTTGTTGTCTTAAGAGAATCTAAGGTTGCACTGGGGTCTAACGATATTAATAACTCACCCATCTTGATAAATACATGGGCATCAGTCGCGTGGATATATGTGAGTTTCCTTTCTTAAAATTTCCAAAGCTTTCTCTGCCTACCCTTAATGAGCATATATATATGTCCTACAACTTTTGAACTCTCATAGTTCTCAGGGTGGACCTCCAAAACCTTTTCAAAATTTGAGAGAGAACTCTTAAGATCTCTTAGCTTCAATTAAACCTGTCCACAAAATATTGTGGCCTCTAGCTTTCCTTGACTAATGCCATGTAGTAGCGGCCAGTGGTTTCATAATCACCTTTACTATGATGAGATCGTGCAAGATTATAATATGAATGAGATTTCATGAGAGGGTGGTTAGTTGAAACAAGAGTTGTCTCAGTCAACTGTTCCACAAGAAAATGTTGCCCTGCAATGAAGAAAAATGGTTTGCTAAATGATTCGATGCCATTGCACAGTACGGGTGTACTTCAAAGGATTTACGCATCTTTTCCATTCCTTCATGAACACTACCTTTTTCACTAACTATGAGAATCCTACAAGTAAAAAATGCACAAAATTGGCCACATAGATTTATGTAGAGGCAGAACATCATTTCCTAATGCCTCCATAAAAGTTTTTTGAGCCAACTCTAGTTCATCACGCTCAAAATGAAGAACCCCAATGTTGTTTAACAATTGAATGGACCTACTTCTTCTTTTCTCTTCTTCATAATAGACTTTGGCATCTTAAGAGAATCTAAGGTTGCATTGGGGACTAACGATATTAATAACTCACCCATCTTGATATATGCATGGGCATCCTGTGGATCTATGTGAGTTTCCTTTCGTAAAATTTCCAAAGCCTTCTCTACCTACCCTTGTTGAGCTTATATATGGCCTACATCTTTTAAGCTCTCACAGTTCTCAAGGTGGACCTCCAAAACCTTTTCAAAATTTCAGTGCGAACTCTTAAGATCTCTTAGCTTCAATTGAACCTGTCCACAAAATCTTGTGGCCGCTAGCTTTCCTTGACTAATACCATGTAGTAGAGGCCAATTGTGTCGTAATTACATTTACTATGATAAGATCATGCAAGATTATAATATGAATGAGATTTCATGAGGGTGTTCAATTGAAACAAGAGTTGTCTTAGTCAACTATTCCACAAGAAAATGTTGCCTTGTGAAGAAAAATGGTTTGCTAAATGATTCAATGCCATTGCACAATACGGGTATAATTCAAAGGCTCTACGCATCTTTTCCATTCCTTCCTGAACACTACCTTTTTCACTAACTATGAGAATACTATAATTAAAAAGTACACAAAACTGAACACAAAGATTTTTCCCTATTTCAAATAGGAAAATTACCAAAAAATGCATTTAAAACCTACAAATAAAATCATGTTGATTTTCACGCCAAAAAAAATCATGAGACCATATCTTGTTTCTTACTATTATGCTTTGATAGATTTTTTTCAAGCTTCCATAGATTTTTTGAAATCACCTATTTTAGGCTTTTAGCCATAGTAGCAAGGCAGTGAATTGTTTGATAAAATGCTTTGGTAGACATGTATGAAAAATGTGGTAGCATAGACAAGGCAATGAACTTTGGAAAAAATGCCTCAAAGAAATGTGGTCTCATGGTGATGGAATGCCATGACAAGTGAACTGTTATGGATTTTCATGGCATTCCATCAATATGAGACAACATTTCTTTGAGGCATTTTTTCAACCAGTTCACTACCTTGTCTATGCTATTGCTTACTATTATTCTTTGATAGATTTTTTCCAAGCATCCATAGCTTGTTCAAAAGCACTTTTTTTAGGCTTTTAGCCATAGCAACAAGGCAATGAACTATTTGATAAAATGCTTTGGTAGACATGTATGAAAAATGTGGTAGCATAGACAAGGTAGTGAACTTTTTGAAAAAATGCCTCAAAGAAATGTGGTCTCATGGAATGCCATGACAAGAAAATGCAATTGGAAGTTGCTCCTAGTTATCAATTATGCAATGTGAAGTAATTGCATGACTTCTTAGGTTGACTTTTTAAAAACTATATTGTAATTAATTTTTTTTTATCTATCAGCATCTAGTTATTAGTTATGCAATGTGAAGTAATGCTTTGAGTTTGAAAGATGTGCAATGCAATGTAATCAAGAATTTGAATATAAACTACAAAATCTATTTTTTACAATTCATTAGTTAAAATCTCTATTTTATTTGCTCTCTATAATTTTATCGCTATGGAAATGCCTTTCAATTAAAAAAGAATTTTTTTGTGTCTTATTCTACAATTTTTTACATTTTTTCATCTATCAGCATCTAGTTATTAGTTATGTAATGTGAAGTAATGCTTTGAGTTTGAAAGATGTGCAATGCAATGGAATCAACAATTTAAACATAAAGGGGTAAAAATATTATTAAACCAAGGAAACATTACAAAGCAAGGCCATTAAATGGCCCTATCAAGATCAACCAAGTGATCCAATTGATGAGACAAATCCGGGGGCAGATGGCCCCGATCCACCAAATTCCAATCATGCATATGATCGGAAGCCCATTTAGCCAAGCAATCAGCCACACCATTCCATTCACGGGGAATATGGTTGAAAGTAACATGCTCCAGAGATGCACAGAGAGTGAGAATTTGTTCAACAATCAAAGCCAGCTGCCAGCTCACATTATCCATATACTGCCTTTTCAGTAAGTTCACCACAACCTGGGAGTCAGACTCACATATGATCCTTCGCCAACCCAACTGACTGGCCCGCTCCACAGCCACTAAAATAGCCTGAGCCTCCATAAGATTATTCGTATGAAGACCCTTATACACAGAGAAAATAAACTGAACATCCCCTGAGCTATCACGGCCCACACCTCCAATGCCAGCATGACCAGGATTACCACGAGAAGAGCCATCCGAGTTGATTTTTAGGACTCCCAAGGGAGGAGGGGTCCATCTTCCCTCCCTATTCACCTTTGGGGTAGGATGCCTACACCTGTTACGCATGAGTTGTCGTTGCGGAGGAGGAAGATGAAGACGATTACAACAATCAACATCCCGAGGGTCCACATGCATATTCATATCACACTTAGCCGCAATAGTTTCCCCTAAGGAGTGTAAAATTTTCCTCCAAAGGTGAGGAGCCATCAGCCGCAAATCCTGAAAGATTCGCCTATTCCTCTCCAACCAAAGATTCCAGATAATAAAGGAAGGCCCAATAGCCCAAGCAGCCTGGAGAAAGGAAGTAGAAGCAGGGGCCCTTCCCCATCGTTCCCAAAATTCCACCAAAGAGGAAACATGCCAGCAGGTCGTATTCCACACTCCCCACCAGAAGTGCCAAATCTCCCTAGCATAGGAGCATTGGAAGAAGATATGGGATACACTCTCTTCACAACCTTGACACAAAACACACATAGAAGGGCCTTGAAAACCACGCTTACATAAATTATCCCAAGTGAGACACCGATTTTGGGCCACTAACCACATAAAGAAGTTGCACTTGGGCCATGATAACTTGTGCCAAACATGCTTCCACCAAGGGACCTCAATGTCCCCAAACAACTGCCTACCAATCTGTTTATAACCAGCAACCATAGAGTACTTTCCAGACAAGTCTGAACCATCCCAAGCCAAAACATCAGGTCCTCTCAAAGAATTACAAGCACGGGATGCCAAAAGTTGGGAAAGCTCATGCCTATCCCCCTCAGACCCTCCTGGAGGCCACTCAGAAGGGTGCTTCCAACGAAAACGTAGAACCAAACCATCATGTTGTGCCACCTTATAATGCTCCACAGTATCCCAGCCAGCTGCACTAAAAACCTCAGACAGAGGCTGGAGATGAGGAAAAGAAGAAAGAATAGGAGGGTGACCATCCCAGGAATCTGACCAAAAAAGAGCCTGTGAACCCGAATGACAGATCCAAAAAAGAGCATCCTTAATCAACTGCGCCCCCACTTTCAAAGTATGCCAGATCATAGAACCACCCCCCTCCAGAGGATAGCGAGGGACCTCAAAAGAAGCAACACCCCGAAGATATTTAAGGTTGAGAATACGAGCCCATAACTGGTGCTGATGGGTGCACCAACGCCAGTAAAGCTTAGCAGCAAGAGCTTTCCCATTCAAAATAGCAGAACGTAAACCAAGACCCCCCTCCTGCTTAGGTCTACACACCGATTCCCACTTAACAAGGCTCCATTTTGAAGACAATAAATTACCACTCCAAAGAAATTGATGAGAAAGAGCATCAAATTCCTTAAGGAAATACATAGGAGCTGCTTGAACAAAGCACCTGTAGATGGGAAGGGCCTGGATGACAGACTTAAGAAGAGTCAATCTAGCTGCAGAAGACAACCAACGATGGGTCCAATGAGTAACCTTTCTCCTAAGCTTATCAAGCAACTACTGCCAAGAAGATCTGGGCAGACGACCAACAGTAAGAGGAATACCCAAATAAACGAAGGGAAGAGTCCCAATTTGAAACCGCAGAATGGCAACAATCCTATGCTGGATAGCTTGAGGAGTATTAAAGAAGAAAATAGAAGACTTTTGCTCATTGACTCTCTGGCCCGAAGCCATAAGGTAGATGTCCAAAGTTTTCTTGAAGGAATCAGCCTCCCTAATATGAGCCAGACCCATAAGAGAGGTATCATCCATGAATTGGAGATGAGAAAGAGTAGGCAAGCCCATCCCCCACTGCCAACCATGAATCAAGCCATGTGAAACCTGAGATTTAAGAAGACGGCCAAGCCCCTCAGCCAGAATAATAAACAAATAAGGAGAGAGTGGATCCCCCTGACGAAGGCCCCTAGTAGCCCCAAAAAGCTCAGAAGGCTCCCCATTCATAATAACCGAAAAGGAGGAAGAAGTCACACAACTCAAAACCCAACTCACCCAATCAGAGGAAAAACCAAAGGCCAGCAGAATCTTCTGAAGAAAACTCCATTTAACTCTGTCATAGGCTTTGGCCATATCCAACTTGATAAACATAGACCTCTCCTGAGAGGTAGCCATGTAATGAATAGCTTCAGACGCAACCACCACCCCATCCAGAATTTTCCGCCCAGCCACAAAGCCGCCTTGCTCCTCAGAAATAATCATTGGCAAACAAGATTTGAGTCTCTCAGCCATCAACTTCGTAATAATCTTATACGCCACATTACAGAGTGCAATAGGTCTAAAGAGATCAAGTTTTTCAGCACCTTCCTTCTTAGGAATGAGAACCAGAAAAGTAGCATTCAAGGCGCGAAGCATCTGCTTACTATGAAGAGACTCACAAACCACCTCTAACAAATCCTGCTTCACAATATCCCAAAACTCCTGGAAAAACTCAACTGGGAACCCGTCAGGGCTAGGAGCTTTCCCTTTGTTCATCCCAAACACCACCTCCTCCACTTCATACAGAGTCACCAGGCGAATAAGAGAAGCATTCACCTCATTAGAAATTAAAGAAGGAATACAAGCAAGGACTCTATTTTCATCAGCCTCAGCAGGTACAGAATCCTCAGTGAAAAGATTAGAGTAGTACTGACGAGCCTCTCTAGACAGAGCATGTTGAGCAGAGATTGAAATACCCTCCGAGTTAACAAGAGAAGAGATAAAGCACTTATTTCGACGAGCTTGCACAAAATGATGGAAAAAGGCCGTATTCCGATCACCCTCTTGAAGCCAATCAATCCTAGCCTTTTGTTTCCAGAAAATCTCTTCACGGAGCTCCCACTCTTCCACCAATTTCAGAGCCTGGGATTCAGCATGCCCAAGAGCCTCCAAGAAGCCCAAATCCCGAATCTAACAGGTAATCACAGCAAGGCGGTCTAGCGCTTCTCTTTTCCTAGCCCGAAAATTACCAAAACTCAACCTATTCCATCGCTTAAGATGAAACTTAACATATTGCAACTTCTTAACCAGAGAATACATAGTTGTACCATAGGCAGGGGCGCCATCCCGCCACCATTGAGCCACAAGATCACCCAAAGACGGATCACGCAACAACATGAGCTGGAATTTGAAAGGGGGATTCTTAGGATTTGGAAAAGATGAAGTCAAAAACTTAATTGGCCAATGATCAGAGCCACGCCAGTCAAGAATCTCAGAGCAAATAACCAAGCTACCTCTAACCCAAGAGCAAGAGACAAGGAAACGATCAAGCCGCTGAGCAATCGCTTCAGGCCCACTCCGTCTATTATTCCAAGTGAAAATTCCATTAGAGGGTTTTACATCCATCAAAGCTAGAGAGTCCACATTAGTCTGAAACATATCTGAAGCAGGGCCAAGCCTAGGCAGCCCTCCCCTTTTCTCCTCCAAGCTCAACACAGCATTGAAGTCACCAGCTAAAATCCAAGGCAGAAAGGGAGCGCAGGACCTAACATACCTGATATGAGCCCAAAGCTGGGATTTACCACGAATATCAATTGGAGCATAAACATTACTAACCAAAATAGTCTCACCAGATTCCAAAATCGAGGCCACCATAGAAATAGCAGATTGGCTGGAAATCCACCAATGAGGGACAACCTTACGAGGATCCCAGAAAAGAGCCAGACCCCCAGAGGTTCCCCTAGATCCAATACACTGACACTGGCCAGAAAACCAAATACGAGGAGCATGTTGAAACATGAGGTCCACCTGAAGCTTAGTTTCCTGGATACAAAAGATATCAGGAGAATGAACAACAATCAAATCTTGAATAGCCTTTCGACGGGGGGTGCTATTCAACCCCCTTGCATTCCATGAGAGAATAATCATGAGGAAGGTTGAGAGAAGTGGGCCTCAAGGGTCTTAATAGCCCCAGATTCTACCAAAAGATCCCCAGTAGATTTAAGCTTGTCTGCATCCTTCTTACGACCAACTTTTGAAGAAAATTCAAAATGTCCCTTCTTGAGAGGGCGTTGCAGCACCCCCAAGGAAGGAGACGATCCACGCCCTTTGCCTGAAGAAAACACTGCCTTAGCCAAATCTGCTAAAACAATATCATCCTGCACATCTACAGAGGCCCCAGGAGGCTCTGAACTCCCCTGCATCAATGTCGGAGAAGAATTATGCACAACAATCGCTTTCTCCAGCCCTGTATCCATCCCAGCATCCATACCAGAGGCCCCAGCAGAAAGCTCAACAGGAATCCCTTCCTCCACAACCTGATTATCCAGGACCTCAAACCGATTGAAACCCTGATCATTCTGACTATCCTTAAAGGCCCGCTTGTGCCCCCTCCCTTTATTTCTCTGCTTAACAGGGATAAAGCCATCCTTATCAGGCCCACCCTCAACCCCAGATTCCTTCCCTTTATCCCCTTTCTCCACCGAGGGCCCAGAAGAAGGAGAAGAACACATCCCAGCAGCTTTGGGTGCCCGAGGACACTGGCGCTGAAAGTGTCCATACTCGTGACAGAAGCGGCAACGAAAAGGGAGGGACTCATAATCAAGCGGTTGAATCCACGAAGCAGAGCCAATAAAAATTTCCAAAGAGTCTGGCAAAGGATTATTTAAATCAATTTCAACGCAGATGCGAGCATAAGAAAATACCTTTTTATCCAGAGTATTTTGAGCAATGGCAGCCAGTTTCCCCAACAGAGCAGCAATTCGAAGCAGAATATCCTCCCTCCAAAACTCCAACGGCAGCCATGGAAGACGCACCCAAACAGGAACTCGAGTAGGAAGATCTTCTGTCGCATTAAAACCACTATGCCAGGGCTTAATGAACAAGCCAACATGATTGTAAAAATATGGCCCTCCTTCAAAAACACGATTACGGTCCGAGATACTAGAAAAATCGACCATGAAATAGCCATTTGCAGCTACCAATAAATCAAAATCCCCCTCAACATGCCAGGCTCGACGGATCCAAGATTCTAATGCCGAGAGAGGAATTCGAATACCCAAGAACTTACAGATCAAAACATGTTGGCTCCAATAAGCGATATCTTCCTGGACAGATTCCAGAGAGATAACCAAAACAGGCCGATCTTGACTCCGCGGCAGACATCCGTTCACTTTCTTGAGCTTAGAGCTCTCACCCACAAAAGATGACTCCAATTTGTGTGCATGCATAGCCTCTAAAAATTTTTGAGATGGCTTCGAGCCTGTAATAACCAGACTATTGGAAACCACAGCCATGGCCCCACCCAACTCACTCGGGCTCCAGCCAACCCTTACTCCACCGCTTCCACCAGCCACTTCCCCCCCACCGAACAACCTCCCACCAGTCCGTCACCCACCCAAACCCCCGCACCACTCCACACCCAGCAGCGAACACAAAGCCAAACAGGAAAAAAAAAAAGGAAAAAATAGAAAGCCCAAACGCCGCCAAAGGGAGCAGGGAAAGGCACACACAGGAGCCAACACGCAGCCTTAGAGGCTGCGCATGGCCTTACCTGCGCACAGGAACGCCATCCGCCCGCTTCTCATCAAATTATTTTCCAATCAAAAATTTTCAAGCGTGAGACAAAATTAGTGGGTTGTGCCCACAATCAATAGCCTATCGGCTAATTATATAACTAAGGTCAGATCATTAAACTTTTAGATGGAATCAACAATTTGAATATAAACTAAAAAAATCTATTTTTTACAATTCATTAGTTAAACTCTCTATTTTATTTGCTCTCTATAACTCTATTGCTATGGAAAAGCCTTCCAATTAAAAAAATAGTTTTTGTCTCTTAGTCTACAATTTTTTGTTGCTATGTGTAGAAAATTACAGATGGATCAACGTCAAAGGTTGACTATTGATCAATACCATCCATTTGATGAGAGAGTAGCCTATGAGAGGGACATGGACAAATATCCATGTCCATGTAATGATTGTCTTGGTAGAAAGGTGAGAAAAAGAAGTCCGATTTATCAACATATGAGAAGATATGGGCATAGTGGTATAAGCCCTTGGACTTAAAATTATTATGAAGATATGATAGAATTACAGAGTGTGAGAGATAAAGAGGTAACAAACATAGACGAAGTGACACCAGACATAGATGAAGAGACAACAATTTTAGAGGAAGGGTTTGAAGTTGATAGAATGTTGAATGATGGTATAAACGATGATTGGGCCAAGTTGACGGAGGATGCTTTAAAGCTTATGCATGCTAATTGCAAGTTAATTCGTTTGACAACAATCCTTCAAATTCTTAACTTGCAAGTGGTGTTTGGTTGGATAAATGAGAGTGTATATCAGTTATTGGCATTATTAAGTTCATTGTTACCACCTGACTCCACATTTCCAACAAAATGAATTCAATGTAAAAAGAAAATCACTAAGCTAGGCTTAGGGTATGAAAATATCCACATATGTGTGAATGGTTGTGTATTATTTCTGAAGAATCTTGCAAGTGAGAGTGAATGTTTGAAATGTCGTGAAGTGAGGTATAGACAAGGGTTGAAATCAGTTGTGGTTCCTAGAAAGGTTCTTCACCACTTTCCGGTAATCCCATGATTACTTTGAATGTATAGGTACAGAGACATTGTTGAACTTATGCAATGGCATGCCCAAAATAAGAGCACTGATGGAAAACAACGACATGTGCCTAATTCTAAGACGTGGATGGAATTTGATAATAGATGGCCTGATTTTTCTCAAGATCCTCATAATATAAGGTTGGGTTTGGCTCTAGATGGGGTGAACCCATTCTCAGATCAAAGTACTAAATGGTTGACTTGGCCAGTGTTTTTAATAAATTATATCTTGCCTCCATGGTTAGCACCTAAACCATTTTTCTTAATGCTATCATTGATTATACCAAGAAAGAAAAGTGTGACTTCATATACAATTGATGCTTATCTAGAGCCATTATATGATGAGCTAATGGAATTGTGGAAAGGAATTGAAGCAATTCAATATTTAAGGGATGGTCATTTAATCAAATTCACTTTAAGAGCTTCCTTATTGTTTACGATTCATGATCTTCTTGCATATGGCACATTGTCTGGTCTCAGTGCTCATGGATACCATGGATGTCCTGCTTGCAACTTTCTGGATTTTGTGAGGCACTCAAGAAGTTTGTGTAAGTGTATTTATTGTGGACATCATGCTTACCTTAAAATGGATCATCCATATCGTCAACAAAAAAATTGTTCGATGGTCAAGAAGAGAATCATGAAGTGCCATTGCTAATAACAGGTGATTACATTGTTGATAATGGATAAAAAAACATATTGAAAATGATAGGATTGTTGGTAGTAGATATGATCCATGTAATGAAAGTGGTGTAAAAAGCTTGTGCATATTCTATAAGTTTCCATACTTTAAGGATATAGCCATTAGGCATACTGTTGACTTTATGCATACTAAGAAAAATATAGCCTTTGCTATTATAGAAACTCTTTTTGGTGCTTTTGAGACTATTTTATCACGTAAAGACTTTTGACAACTAAAGATTCGTCGAAATCTTTGGGTTGTTAAATATGATGATGAAAAATATAGAAAACCTAGTGCTCCTTATGTCTGGAAAAAGGAACAATGTGCACAATTCTTACAGTTGATGTCTCAGACTTGCTTACCCACTGGATATGTAAGTAGTAGTATTAGAAGCCAAACTAATATTAATGGATTAAGAGGCCTCAAGACCCATGACTATCATGTCATAATGGAGAATATTTTACCTATTATGGTAAATATATTAAGTTTGGAAAAGGGGCCAAGATTGGAAGTTATAAGGTTGGGCCTAATATTAAAGAGAATGAGTTTACATGTATTAGATCCTTTGAACTTTCATAGTTTGAGGGAGGAGGTTGTTGAAGTCCTTTGTCTATTGGAACAGGAATTTCCACCAACAATCTTTAACATTTCTATGCAACATTGGCTACATCTACAATATGAACTAAAGCATTGTGACCCAATAAGAACAAGATGGATGTATCCTATAGAACAATATATGAAGGTTTTGAAAAAAATTGTTTGTACTAGGGAAAAACTGAAAAGCGACATGTTTGAGGGATATTCAATGCAAGAGGCCATGGGATTTTGCACAAAATATATGAAGGATTTTAAAAATGTCAATTGGCATGTATGGGATGATGAAAAAGAAGAGACAGTTGTAGGTGAATTATTAGAAGGCAATGGATGTAACTTCAAGCTATCACATCAAGAAAGAAGTGTGATACATGCCTATATTCTTCAAAACACATCTTTGTTCGATAAGTGGCGCAGGTAAAAAAAATTACACAATAATTTATTTACTCAATTGCATTTACACATTTATATTATTAATCTTACTATTTGTACGTTAATATTCTATGTAGAAAATATGAAGAAGACAATCAAGCTTGGAAGCAACATCGACCTCAAAAGTACAGACATCATGCTGATTTGATTGGAGGTATTCTTTTCCAAAATTTGAAGAATGGATTGCTAATGCAGTCAGTGATGCAAAAGAACAAGGTCAAGATATAAAAATAGAGGAAAGTGAACTTTCATAATCTCCACATTAATGGGCTATGTGTTTCAATGGAATGTGGGCCTATGGTAGTCATTTAAGAGCAGAAGAAAAAGACAAAGGAAAGACAAATTGTGATTGTGTTGTTAGTGCTAAATTTCTTCACGAAACTGAGAAGAAATTTTATGTTGGATTCATCTAAAAAATTATTCAAGTGTACTATGGTGAAAATAGTCTTATATTATTAAAATGTAAGTGGATCCGACCATCCGCAGTACAATTTGATGAGTATGGATTTGTATGCGCAAATACAAGACAATTTTAATTAGAGATGGATGAGCCATATGTTTCCCCTCTTCAAATTAACCAATCATTTCTAATTGATGATGTAAGAAGCCCAGGATGGTCGTACGTCATTCAAACAGGGTCTCGTTCAAAACAAAAATTCATGGAAGTTGTTGATATAATGCCTGATGGGCAATATGTTAATTTACAAGAAACATTTGAAGAAGTGGATGAAGACAATGATGGAGTGTTTGAAGAAGAAATTTTGATTACCAATGAAGAGATTGGTAGAGAGAATGCATTGCATGTCATAGATGAGGATGAGGAAGAAAATCAAGTAGATGCAGACACGAGTAATTAGGATTTTGATCTTGCTAGAAATGTAGATGATTATGATGATGTTTTGTCACCTTATGAGGTTAGCTTGTCACCTAAACTTTGGTTATATGTATGGCGTAATTTATTATTGAATGTAATAAAGATCTGAGTATAGGAATGCTTATTCACTATTTCTTTACTGGTACATTTTTGAATGTAATCATCATTATTTTGCTGGTACATTGTATACAAAACTTGAGATGTTCACTATTTATTTGAAGTGCATTTAAAGTTAGGTTCAATCATTCTTCTTAGTTTTCTTACTTTGGTTGAAATTTTGAAATTATTATTTTTTAGTTAGAATATAATTTCTTGTATGTCCTATATGTTTTCTAGATGCAAACATATAATGAACATCTATGATTTAGTAATACATATAGATATCTTAACATTAGGTGAACTAAGCCTCCTCATTACAAATAAAGAAATGATCTCTTAGGTTTGACTGACACTGAAAACTAAAACTAAGAGACTACAAAATTAGAAAATTGTTCAATCTTTTCAATAAAATAATATCTAAAATACTACATTTATAATAAAATCCAACACCACACTACTGCAACAGTCAATAGAAGTATGTGTGGGATGGCGGGACATAAAGGTCAATGTACAAATGCTTACCACAATACTATGGAAACCAAATATGAATAGCGTGGGATGGCGAGACATATAGGTCAATGTGCAAATGCTTACTGCAATACTGTGGCAACCAAATATGAATAGTGCGGGGTGGCAATGAGAACATGTTAACAACTAAAGTAAATTGTAGCCCCACAAGGGGTAAATAGTGACACTACGGTATGGTGGTGAACAATCACTCAATTGCTAGAATCAACCCACTGTCCCATGGGATTCCAAAGGGGTGTGTGCGGGGTGGTGGTACTGCTAAGCCTACCATACCGCTACCTCGCAGTGGTCTTGATATGATAGAGCGGTATGGCAGTGAACAATCACTCAACTGCTAGAATTAACCTGTCATCCCACGAGAGTCCAAAGGGGTGTGTGCGAGGTGGTGGTATTGCTAACGCTACCTCATAGTGGTCTTGAAATGATAGAGAGGTACTGTGGTACAAGCTATCAAAGCATTTAAATCATCAGTGGCAATGATTACACCTCTAAACATGAACCATTCGATTTCCCAAGATCAAAGGCATGTATTCAAACTCAAAATATGGGAAGATTATGAAATATTTTGCACGAATTGGCATTAATAGTGAGGTGACCAAACTCAGCAGCAAATATTACTTGGGACTCGATGATATTTTGGCAATCATTCACACAACTTAGCATATTGGAGGCACGGGAGTTCAAGCGGGAAGACTGCAGCTATTATTTCACCAGGTAAGCTCACAAAAACCCTCTATAGCAAGTGTATAAGAACTGAATTTGCTTCTACAAGTAGACACTTAAAGAAATCAAGTAGGAGTAAATTCTTCATCATGCCACCCAAAAGAAGTCAACTTGCAAGCAAAAAGGAAGATTCCACAGTTTCTAAAAGAGAGAAGAGGTCCCTACAACAATCCATTTTGGATGTGTTACCTAATTCTGTAAACAAAGGATTCAAAAAGGTGTTTAAAGATACACCCATGGATGTAGAGACCCAATTATCCCTATCTCAAGGTGGGATCTGTTTTAGTACTTCTATGAAAAAAGGGATGATAAAATTCTAGTTTTTAATCCTTGGACCTTAGATTTATCCAAATTGATAGTTCCAAATGTCTTCGTAGATGTTGAGTTTATTAAAGTATTGGCACAATATTATCACCCGGCTACCAGGACTATAAGAATTCCAGATGGTTCACCATTAGTGGTGTTGACTAAAGAAGCAATTATAGAGTGTTTTATGTTAAACAAGCAAGTTATCACTAAGATCAACTTGGAAAGAAGTGAGGAGGATTATAGGATATTGAGTAAAGCCTACAAAAGTGATGAAATTCCTTTACACATGAAAAGGGGCGTAAACAATAGGAGGGTACCTATCCCCCTCCCAAATTGAGCCATTTTCCATAGAATACTTCCAAGTATATTTCAAAAGAACTTATTTTTCTTTGTGCCATGTGCTTGGAATAGATGTTGAAGAAAGGATGCCAACCTATCTCATGATGATGGAAATCAAGATACAAAATCTTGAAGTCAACATTGAGTATGAATTTGTTGTTGAAATTGAGAAAGGGCTACATGAGGGATTTTTACAAGAGAGAACTTAGCTCCCATCACTTTGAGGAAATACTCTCTATTGTGTCATTTAATATTGTACCAAAATAGAAACAGATGGACTAAAAGAATGTGTTTGGGAATTACTGATGATGAATGGAATAGGTTGCCTATACAAAATTGGTGTTACATCTGGGATAGTACATGTAAAAATAGTGATTATGTAATATTTCATTATGATTTCATAATAAAGGTCATGGCCAGTATTGGTCATCTTTCACCAAGATTTCCTAATAAAATCATGCAAGTATTAAGACCTTTAGCATTGAAGCTAGAGCAGGGACACACTCACAATTTTGGTGATTAGTTCTTCTTAGCAGACCAAATAGTAATAAGGGTCTATGGGTGTCCTCAAGCCCCACATGTTTTACCTAAATTTGTTTCTATTTGAATTACATTTTTAGAATTTATGTGGAAAATGTTATGGATGGAGTGCTTAGGATGTTATGAAAAGATAGAAAAAGGGGACGTTCCTCCCCGACCTAACTGAATGTGAGGAGCTATCCATAGGGTCTAACACTCTTGAAGAATTGTAGGACTATTTGAAAATGAGGTATTCATTGAAGTCGTGAGGAGAAAGGGTCTTTGATCCTAAAGGGCATATTAATTTTATAAAGCATACGCTTTTCACTAGAGCTGGGATTACCCATGTAATGGATTACGAAGAAGATGCAATAAGAAATTACTTAACACCTTATGAAGTGTTTCAAAGGAAGAGGAAGTGGGAAATCATAAAGAGGATTGGGAAGGAGAAGAAGAAAAGGAACATTGGATTCCAAGGATTCTATGTTGAAGAAGGGGATCCTATCAAAAGGATGAACTTAATAATTGACAACTTTAAAAGATTATATGTTGAACCAAAAAAGAAATCTGAGGGTTAGTCTTCAAAACCCTCCAAGCTTCCCATCAAACCAAGTGGTATTGTAATCACAGAGCCCCTACTAGACACTGCCACAATAAAATCAGAAGCATCCCCTGAGCAACCAAGTCCTAAAAGGAAGAAGACACATGAAGTGGTCCCCTTAGTGGCATATGAAATAAGTGGAGTAGGGGATATTGAAGAGGTAGTCGATGTACTTTTGAATTTTAAGGATGATGAAGTTGACTAGCCACCACCTAAGCTTGCAACTAATGCTCACAAACCAAAAGAAAGAGTGGATGTACATGGGCATGCCGCATAATGATCAAGAAGTACATGATGATGAAAGGGTGATTGTTGCCCTTAGAAATTTATTGAAGATGATGACTTTATTCAAACTCCTGAGTTTAAGGATTTTTGGATTAAGATGGAAATGAAAGAATTTGAGGAGAGACTCCAAATTAATAAGATGGGCACTAGGGAGTCACAACATGACCGTATTGTTGCCCAGACTTTTAAAGAACTTAGGATTAATGAAATTACTGTTAGCCCCCAATAAGCAAGGAAATTGGTCTTAGAAAGAAATATACTAATTATTCCTTGGATGGAGTTAAAAAAGATATTCTTACTGGATCAAGTAAGAATCCAAGAAGATCCCATGTTGGTTTCTGAATTCAATTCATGAGGGAATGAGTGGCATAGGTTACAATCCAAGAATTAAAACCCTAGCCTTTTGGACAAAGCAAAAAAGAACAAAAAAACCAAGATTGCTTGATGTTGTACAAGAAATGAGAGGGATTGTCATGGTAAAGACACTTCAAGACACATCAACATTGGAGGTAGCTACTATGGCAATGTACTTAGCAATGTTTACTAGGGTTGCGGTTAAAGGAATGGAGCTTAGATTGGCAGAATATGAGAAAGCACAGATTGAAATGAATGATGGAGTGAATAGGTTATTCATAGAAAATGTGAAAGTGAAAGAGTAGTTGAAGGGAGCATGTCCTTCCCAAAGCAAAAAATTAACAGTCTACCAGCCCCCTGCCATCCACATTGATACAAGTGCAATCACTGTTGAACAAGTAAATGTGCTAAAACAAGAAATTGAGAAGTTGAAAAAGACATATGAAGAAACAAAGGAAGGAGCAAAGAGACAAACCCTCATAGTATTAGAAAAGATCTTGGAGCATAGGGTTAAACAAATTGTGGAAAAATTGGAAAATGTGTATGAATGTTATGTCTCCTTGTCATAAGTAGTTGATCAGATAAAGGCCCATGTACCTATATTAGGCCCCTTATTCAAGAAATGGCAACCTATACATCACACCTTAATAAATTTGTGCAAAATTTTACAAAGGAGTGTTGAGGCCCCCGCAACTTTAAATCCTACTGAGCAAATGGTCTAAATGGTCATAGATGAATTTCAATACATATCTACAATAGAGCAAAAGATAAAGGCAAGAATAGATTCATTTCACACACTAAAGCAGTGGTTCGTGCCTAAGATATTAAGGGATGATGATCAACTGAAAGGCTCCAAAGATTGGATAGATGATTTTATCAAAATTGTTCCCAACTGCCTCACTAATTTACAAAAGGATGGTGAGATAAATCTTCACCACCTCAATTTAACCTTGGATGGAATAATTGCACTAGATGTTGGATACTCAAAATTCATCACGAATGGAAAAGGGTTATTAGACAGCAGATGGAAGAGTCACTTGGCCAACACATTAAAAATACAAAAGTACAAATGGCCTCATGATTACATAGTGTACCAATGGGAGTAGACATATCTAGCTCTCCCGAAAGAATAGGCCTTGTAGTGAAGTACCAAGCCTTGCAGATACTATCATGGAGAGAGGACCTTTCCAGATCTGAATGATCACAGGTACCTTACGATGAGTAATAGACTTTCGTATCTTGTGAGTGCTTTGGACTTCAACATCTGGTCATTTCTCTTCATTTCTCATCTTTCATTACTTTTATGTAATCCTATGTAAACAACAATAATTAAGACTTTTTGATTTATGTTAAAAGTGGGTAACTGAAAAGACACTTTTTGACATGTCAGTCAGGACAAAATTTTGAAACGTATTGTAAAATATTTTTGAAGATTAATAAAATGAAGTTATAATTGGTGGTCAAATTCTAGTTTCAATTGTTTGTCGAAGTGAATTAATGAATGTTATCTCGTTGTCTCCAATTTGATCTTTCCTTGTTATTTAAATCAATATATCAAGGGTATATCTGGTTTATCAAAACACATTTTTTGTCAAACAATTCATTTTGTACTACATTTTGGTGTCAAATCTTTGGTAATTGTGGTTAGTTTCATTACATTCAAATTCTAAATTCAGGGAAATTATATATAATAAATAGATTGATGGTTGTTTGGATAGTGAAATTAGCTCTCTTAGAAATTAACTGAAATATCTTGTCTTGAAATATCTAGAAGGATTATTTTAATTAAAGAGGATTTTGTGGTTATTTTTTTAACAATGATTAACAATGATTTTACAGTGCAGCTGGCTTGCTATTTTCATTCAAGATACAAGTCATGATCAAATTCAAGCACATACCAAGAAGATGTAACTCTACTTCAAACCCTCAACTTCACTTAGTTTAGTTTGCTTACATGGGGATATTAAGGAAGTTGTTAAACAATTAATATATATCATTTGTTGTTTGTGAAGGAGAATCCTATGAGATCCAATATGGCAGTGGATCAATATCCAGTTTCTTAGGTAAAGATGATGTCATAGTTGGGAAACTTGTGAAAAATTAGGTTAGTAGTTTTTGGATGTTAAGGCTTCCTAGTTGGATATCAAAGATCTTTTCTCATCAACTTAATTTGGAATTTATGTATAAATGGATTCTTTCATGGTGCAGGCCTTTACTGAGACAACACATGAACTAGGGTTGACATTTTTGTTGTCTAATTCTGATGGAATTCTTGGGCTTGGATTCCAGGAAATTTTTGTTGATAATGTTGTTCAGCATGGTTAGTGTTGATAGCCTTCATTCTATAATGTCAACTTCATTATATAATCTGAGCATATCACCTTTCTTAAATTTTGAACAAGGTTTTGAAATCAAAGGTTCAATATGCATATTCCAGCCCTATGTTGAACACTCTGTTTAAGGCATTTTTTGACAAGGCTACAATTTTTTAATTGATTTATCTTTTTGTTGTGTTTGGAGTTACTTTTGTAAACTTGCAATATATAATGCACTTTTATTCTTTCTAAATTGAGACTAATTGTAATTTTATTGGTTGTATTGAGGCACAGCTCCATTCATGGCAGAAAAGGCAACACCCTATTGCTCATATCAGATGGCACATTGCATATAAAGGAGGAAATATTCTAGGGTTATTGTTGACTGCATTGAAGGAGAGAGCTTCATTTATGGGACACAATCAACACTCTCCTTCTTGGATTCTACATGTTACAACTTCCTCCAGGAAGATTACCCACATTGTAGGATTTTTAAGAGATGAAAGGGGCATGTGCTCGCATTGAAGGGATCCAAGCATGTGTTCCCATCATTGCAGAAGTTTTTTGGAGAAGTATCTTTCTTGCAGTCATTTTTGTGTACTGTAACTCGGATTTTCAGTCTTGTGATTGAAAATAAAAATTGTAATACTCTATTTCTAAGTTGCAACTAAAACACCTTTCTTTTATTAATAAATTTCACCAATTTTTCCTTCTCAATGGTTGTCTTGTTGTGTGCAATTGATGATTGATGTGTATTTTTTTGTTTTATGTTTAAATCCTCAAATATCAATCAATTAAAATGACTAAATATACTACTAATTGATGTCAATTAATAATTAAATTGAAAAAATATACTACCAATTGACAGAAATCAAAGAACAGTGAATAAATATGACTAAATATATGACCAGTGAAATCAGTGAATAAAAATGGCTAAATATACTACCAAATTGATCAAAATGATGATTAAAACTAATGACTAAATACACTACCAATGCACAGAAGTTACTGAATAAAAATGACTAAATCAGTGACCAGTTAACAACAATCAATGACTAAATATATCAATGAATAAAAAATGACTAAGTGACCAGATTACAACAATCAATGACTAAATCAACGACTAAATAAGTGACTAGTTAAATATATCAGTGAATAAAAAATGACTAAATAAGTGACCAAATTACAAAAATCAATGACTAAATATATCAGTGAATAAAAAATGACTAAATAAGTGACCAAATTACAACAATCAATGACTAAATATACTACCAAATCGATCAATCAAAACAACCAATAAATGACTAAAAATGGTTTAGTCATCAATTTGGTCGCATTATAAATGACTAGCAATAAACTACTAATGGTCATGTGATCATGTTTAGTCATTTATATGCAGTTTTTAGTAGTTTTTTTAATCATATATTGTTGTTTTTGTACTAGCATTGTAGAGATTTTTCAGATTTGCTTTCAAGGTCCTTTGATGTCAAATCTGAGCTTTGAATTCTTTCCTGCAAATTTATCATAATATTCTCAAATATTTCCATAACCGAGTTTCTATGGGTTGACAAGATGTAGGGTTTTGAATGCAATAATAAATAAATTGTTTTCAAGGTCATTTCAATCCTCTTTAAACCTAAGATCTGTATATTCACAAAGAGAGGAAATATTGGGCCATTTAGGGGCTTGCCTCAGTCAAACCCCGTGTGTGTTTCCACTTCCACAATGGAAATATTAATAATAAATGGATAATTGAAAGGAAGGAATGATGAAATCAAAAAGTGCTACAAGTTGCCACCCTTCAATGGCTTCCTTGAAGGACTAAATTCATACACATCACTTCAAGGTCTTGGATTTTTCTTTGCTTGAACGCTTGAATTGCTTGGAGACCTACAAAAGTGTTAGCCTTCACAAAATAATGACAATATGAATACACATAAACTCACATAGAATTTGACATGATGTTAGGATCTTGAATTACTATAATAAAGCTTTGAAAATGCTACTCTTGACTTGCTCAATAGTGCTCTTGATAATAATTTCTCCAATGACTTCCTTAGATATCTCTTGTTATATTTAAAATGATGCAATAACTACGTATTTATAGACATTTACTCATTTTCTCAAAAATGAAAACCCTAATGGTCAACTTCGATAATTGAATTTCAATTATTAAATTGCCACAACCAACATATTTGAATTTGGAGCCAAAATAGGGGGACACTCACGCCTTGCCCTATTTTTTAGGTTTTTAAGTTTCAAGGGCAAGGTCTTAGTTGTTTCCCACATGCAATTCCTCAAAAATTATTAAAAGTGGGCCATAAAATGCATAATTTAGGAAATTAAATACTGAATTAGGTCCAATAATTAAAGGCGGGACAAAACATAAGGTGAAATTGTCAAGGGTGACAATTTACGATAATATATTTAGCCCCCACTTTAGTGAGAGTATGAACTTATGCTCAAACTCAAACTAAAGTAGAAAATTTATGTCACTTGAGGGGTCTAATTGTCCAAATGTTGAAGAGATGGGATGCCTAAGGATCTAGAGGGATGCACAAGCCCCTAGGATCCAAGATCCCATGGAAAACCAACATAGGCATAAAGGAACACACATATGTATGACATGTAGCAAGACAACATACACTTACATGTCAGAAAACATGAAGCATACAAGATGAAAACACATGACATAACATATATAGATGATAAAAAAATAAACACAAACACGAAGAAAACACAAAAAATCACACAACACAAACACAAGGTTAGTACTAAAGGATTCAAGTCAATAAGGTAAAAAGACGTCATTCTTAAATTGTCTCAAATACCAAACGTCATCTATCGAATAAATGTTAGCTCATATGATGAATAGCAAGTTGTATTATGCCACATCACTCATGAAACACATCGCTCCACTGGCAAGAAAGGTGTGATATGATAGGTGGCCATGTTAAGGGTGTTGATGACTCACACCATATAAAATTTTGATATTTTCTAGGTGAATCACAAACTGGAAGGAACACGAGCTATTGAGGATCATTTTTCACTAGGTGAGCCCCCAATACAAGGTAGAAAAATGAAAAACACACTAGGTCTAGTGAGGACCACTTTTCACTAGGTGTGTACTCATAACCATACCAAGAGTTATACTCCCTAATAACCTTGATAAGGTGCTAAAAATGGTCAAAAATGCTATGCCAATGCCACACTAAGTTCAAAACCTGTGAACAAAGTGAAGCAAAAATGCCAAACTCACCTCAAGGGGTGCATAAAACTCACCTCAAGGGGTGCATGAAACTCACCTTAGGGAGTGCATAAATGACAATAGGATAAGGCTAAAAACTCAAGGGATGTTGTATCAAAACCACCACAAGAGATGAATAATAAAAAGGCTTTTCCCAATACATGAAAGGTCACACATTAGGGGATATCACACATGAAATCACCACCAAGAAAGGACAAGTCATGGAAAAAAAAATCACGCCTTAGGGAATAATAGCCATAGCATTACCACTAAGGGGAATGTCATATGCCAAGAAAGATCACACTCTTGAGGGATATAAAACCTAATATCACCACCAAAGAGACATTCACATAGATCAAGAAGGCCACACTTTGATTGACAAGGTCACACTTCCTAGGAGATGTATACTATCATCACTAAGGAGGGACTACTTCTTATGCAAATAATGAGTGGGGGTCTATATTACCCCCCTTAAAATGTTAGTGTACTTGCTACACTAATTTTTTAAGGAGAAATCAAGGGATCCCCTATTAGAAGGAATTTAACTAACACAAGGATACATATCCCCTTACCCCCCAAGTGTAAGGACAAAGGTGAGCCAAATGGATTATGATATTTTGATCCTTGCAAAATGATATATGATTGCATAAAGCTACGTTTTTATCCTCATGCATGGTAATGAGAATGTTATGATACTACAACTGCCACATGATAAGGAGCACAACAAACAAATGTTAATATATTACACAATCAATTTGATCCCTGTAGGGATTAAATTCTATCAATATCTTCTTTAAAGAACAACATTCATTAGTAAGATATCCAAGTGTTCTATGGTATGCACAGTAAGACATATTTTTACTCTTTCCTTTCTTATCTTCTCATTCACGAATAGGTGGTAATATAATGAGTCCTAGATTGAGAAGTGTGTCTAATTCCCATTCAATCTTGGTTATAGTATGTAGGAATGGTAATTTATTGAGAGAACCATAAACTTTATATTTCTTTGTTGGGGGAACAAATGTTTGACTTAAAGGCGGAGGCTCTGGGTACCCTACTCCCTTAGTGTCTTCAGTTGGTGTTTGTTCCAAAGGGAGTGGATTTCATGTTCATTCTTTATGCCACATCCTTATTTGCTTAAGATTCTAAAACCTTGACCATAACTCTATTCCAAGTTGATGTGTGTGTTTGTAACTTTATTCTCATAAGATGGAGAAGTATTAAGTGATATGTATTCCTTATGGTTGTTATCAATAAGTTCTTCCATGCATGTTGGTTGAGGCATGCCTTGTGATTCAATTTTTGGATGTAACAAAGTGAATGTTTCAAGTGGTGGTATGCTATGAGGTGCAGATTGTTGATATGGATGATTAGGCCATTGCATTGAGGGATAAAAGGTTGCATTATTCTCAAGGTTACATAAGGAATTTTGTATAAATTCATGCATGCTCTCCTCATCTTGTCCCAAGATATCCACAATATGAGGACATGCATTGGGAGATGAAGGATCATGAATATCGTCATTTGAATTAGGGTCATCACCAAGGAGACAACTTGAAACATCAACCAAGGATTTGAAAGAATTCAACATCTTACCAAAACATTGAGCCATCATGATGATATAATGTTTGTACTTAGGTTTGGACTATTATGTAATAGGTGACTAGAAAACAAATAGCAAATCCAAATAAAATAATTCTGAGAAATTTATGTCACAGAAATATGAGCCAAAAAGGGCAGGACAAAGGCACCCAGGGCGTTTGTGTCCAAGGCAAGGTTTTTGGAAATTCAAAGTTTGAATGCACTTGTTATTGTCTAAGGTTCCCAATTCTATGCATAGATGGTTTTGACAATGTATATTTTGTAGATTTTACTAATTTTATGACTATGGAAATGGAGAATGCAAGTGTGCAAACGTGTGAACAATGAATAACAAATTTTGAATGCAATTTTTAGATGTAAGATGAAAAGTTTTGAAAATGATGATTTGATGCAATTTTGAAACAATTGTATGAATTTTTTTCACTTTTTTGACCTAAATGAAATATGCAAAATTTTGAATGCAATGAACAATTTCATATTTTAATGACCTAATGAATGCAATTTGAATGTAAATATGATCTAAAATGACTGAAAAAAATCATATTTTAACCTTTAATGTAATATGAATGCAGTATTTTTGTATTTTTATGTATTTTTATGATGCAAAGGTGAAACCCTAAATGAGAAATGCAAAACAATGATATGAAAAACCTAGATCTAGGGTAAATTATGGCTAATTTCAAAAGATATATAATGTTAACAAGTCAGGTTCACCAAAATAAAACAAAGGGAACAAAAACCTTTGAGTTTTCACCTTAGAGTTTGACACCTTTCCCAAGTGTTTTTATTATGTATGTATGGATTATAATGGATTGATTTGGAATGGTATGCACAGGTAGGATGAGGGTTTGATGGATTTGAATAAGGTATGTGATTGACTTATAGCCTAATAGGTGAGTCAACCAGCCCTTAACCAAATTTGGAAATGTCCTAATGATGAAATGCAATTATCTAACTAGGGTAATAGTGCAATTTACTATTCTAATGCAAATACATAAGACATAGAAATTCACAGACAAATTCAGATAGCAAAAACGAGCAGAGCGAGACACTTCATATTTTTTATTAACATTTGGGGGAAAAAATGGAGGACACAGATTCCCAGGGCGTGAGTGTCCTTGTAGAGATTTTTTAGATCTATTTTTGGGATTTGTTGATGTTAGATCTGAGCTTCAAGTTCTTGCTTGTAAATCTATTAGAACACTGTTGAATATTTTTGTAACTGAGTTTTCATGGGTTGAAAATATGTAGGGTTTTGAATGCAATAATGAATAAATTTTCTTCAAGATCCTTTCAATCCTCTTCAAACCTGAGATCTGCACATTCACAAAGAGAGGAAATGTTGGGCCATTTAGGGGCTTGCCTCAGTCAAACCCTGTGTAATTTTTCCCACTTCCACAATGGCAATGTTAATGATAAATAGATAATTGAAAGGAAGGAATGATGAAATCACAAAGTGTCGCAACTCACCACCCTTCAATGGCTTCCTTGAAGGACTAAAGTCATACACATCACGTCAAGGTCTTGGATCTTGCTTTGCTTGATTGCTTGAATGCTTGAATTGCTTGGAGACCTACAAAAGTGTTAGCCTTCACAAAAATATGACAACATGAATACGCATAAACTCACATAGAATTTGACATGATGTTAGGATCTTGAATTACTACAATAAAGCTCTAAAATACTGCTCTTGACTTGCTCAATAATGCTCTTGATAATAATTGCTCCAATAATTTCCTTAGATATCTCTTGTTATATTTGAAATGATGTAATAACTAGGTATTTATAGGCATTTACACAATTTCCCTAAAATTAAAATCCTAATGGTCGACTTAGATAATTGAATTATAAATATTAAATTGCCACAACTGACATATTTGAATTTGGAGCCAAAATAGGAGAAAAACTCACACACAGGGCGTGAATGTCCTTGCCCTATTTTTAGGTTTTTAAGTGTCAGGGGTAAGGTCTTAGATAGATGCAATTGTTTCCCGCTTGCAATTCCTCATAAATTGTTAAAAATGGGCCATAGAATGCATAATTTAGGAAAATAAATACTCAATTAGGTCCAATAATCAAAGGGGGAGCAAAACATAAGGTGAAATTGTCAAGGGTGATCATTTACGATGGTACACTCATAAAATGTCACAACAATTAAATGTGTGTTCCTTAGGGAGGGAATTTTTTACTTACACTAAATTATAAAGTGCAATGGGGGGTTGTGTAGTACCTTGATTGTCTATCACAACAATGGATCCTTGTGATTCTCACCTCATGCATGTGTTCCCTAATGCACACCTTTTTTCAATTTCTTGTACATATTTTTAGACTTGATGTTGGGTCTACATTCTTGTGCACACTTTTGTGCCCGATTTCAGTTGGTTTCCCAATACCACTTCCTTATCAACATTAAGGGGTAAATATCATAATGTTATGCTAATGCTTCCATGGTTTTAATGGAGCAGTGGAGGAACCTCAGTGGATCCAAATGGACTTCACAACTTTTTGGGGGATCACATAGACCTACTCTTTTAGCTCTCCTATGAGGGGATTATTTCAGTGGATCATATTTTGTGAGATTCTATTACTTATGTAGAGCACCTTGATGTATAATAGGTCACTCATAAATTTGTTGATAGTACTTCATAATCATAGTACTATCTACATCGTCAACTTCACAAAATTTGATTTCTTGTTTGCCATCTATGTATTCATGGTTGATTTATGTTCTATATATTCACTCATACAATGTTTTGAATCTCTTATCTTGATCTACATTTTTGGAGGTTTGTTGATTCTAGCATACACCAGTTCATCTTAGTAGAGTTTAAAGCTTCTAAATGCTTGAAGAGTTCCTTATCATTATGTTCCTATTAATGAGGCCAAATATTAGTTAGTTTTTTGTTATTTTTAGTGCATGCTTTTAGACATCTCCAGATACTTATTTCCTACATATTCCTGAAACTTCACTATCTTTTATGATCATTATGCAAACTTGGGCCTAGTTTAAAGTCTATGGAAATATGATTATGATATGATAGTTATTGCATGGTTAATATGTAGATATGTATGAAATGAAATGAATATGTTTGTTTAAGTTATGGTTATTAGTGTTGTGTAGATGTTGTGTAAACTAACTCTTTACAGCCAAGGAGCCAGAGCAAGTAAACTGTAACTCACAACAACTAGGAGGTGTAGTCCACAGCCAAAGGGAGTTTCAAATAGCGATGCAGGGGAAGTTAGAAGAATGCAACAACTACTAATTGGAGGCATCTATTTTTCAAGATGATTGTGAACCATCACATCATTTAATAATACTACTAGAGGAGAATAATTATGCCACAATTAGGAATCCAATGTGACTATTTTTGCAGTCTATGTTTCAATTTCAAACTGTTACAAAAGAGTTATAGTCCTATTCTAATTCTTCTACCTTTTCAGTTGTGTTTTAGTTACTCAGACTTTATCATGCTGTATTTTGTAAGGAGTGGTGATTTATGATTATATTTCTATTTTGAGTCCTTGTTCTAATAAGACTCCCTCACACCTATATGAATGGTTTGGTGGTCAAGTTAGTTAGTTAGTTAGTTGAAATAGAAAATATATCAGATAGATATGTTCAATTAGTTTCTATTTTACACAGACAATGTTTTATTTTCCAATCATGATCTTATGAATAAGATATTCTAGAAGAATCTCTTTTGATTGTGATATCTTGAGTTATGAAATGAAGATCCTTTTAGTTACTATTATGTTGAATTAGTTTGAGGAGCTAGATTTGAGTTTATCCTATGGAGACAGTCACTTGAGCAAGGGCCACTCAAGGTAATTGTTCCCCACCTTGCTTTCTACACATTTATTTCTATTACAGTAGTTATTTTCATTATTATGTTTGTCTTAATCAAATTCTTCATGTGGTGAATGTGAATAAGATCTTTTCATGTGTTCATGCTTTAATTACTTCTATGCATTGTCCTACGGAGTTAGCCAAATTAGTCAAGTTAGCAGTATTGGTTAGTTATAGAATTTATTTCTTGATAGTGAACTAGTCATAGTCTTTATTCATAAGAACCCATAGCAATAGCTTCAGCATTACTTATTTTTACTGTTATGCAACCTATGAATTCCAACGTGTGTAAACACCTATGCTAGGATGATATAGGTAGTGAAGAGTCTTTGAATGTGCATAGAGTGCCAGCATCGTCAAAAGCTTACATTAGCCCTGGTTGATAATTAAATGAAGGTCTTTCAAGGGTTTAGTGGACTGTTCAGTAGGACCCCCTCTGAATTGTGTGTTTGACACCAAGTTTACTGAACATTAGTGGGCCTCTACATTTTTAGTGTCATTGCTAGGGATGGTGCTACTTTCAAAGATTCATCTTTGCTATTTCAAGTTTTCATAGTTTATTATTTTGTTTCCAAGAATTAGAGAAATTAGGTTTTACTCCATCAATACTATAACATTTCACTAACATTATGTAGGATTCATTTTCATACAAAGTCACACCTATTGTATATGAAGGCAGTGAGATGCATTGGGAAGATTTCTCCCCTCATCACACGAAGCTAGAGAGGATATTGGTGATTACAATTATTAGAGCAAGGGTATCCCTGAAGAAGAACTTTCCCTTTCACCAACATCCATTGCAATTACAAAGGAGACCTTCCAAACCATGGTTGATGCAGCGGTGGATGACCCGCCAGAACATGTAACTTTTGAGTTCCCCATTGCTAACCAGGAGAGAGCAATTGTCTTCAAGAATATACCTCCTTCAACATTGCATGTCTTCTATGGATTGGTTAATGAGGATCCAGATACCTCCTTGTTTGAGTTTTATGTCTTGTGTAGAAGTTATGACCACAACATATTCACATAAACTCAAACTATTTCCAACAACCTTGAAGGATGTTGCCTTAAGATGGTTTATGGGTCTGGGAAGAGATTTTGTTCTAGATTGCGACACTATGAAGAAAACGCTTGTGGAGAAATACCAGGACTATTGTAGAGGAGTTGACAGAAGAAGGGATGATATTTTCAAAATGTCTCACAAAGAAGATGAACCATTGGAGGACTATGTAGAAAGGTTCCAATTCTACTTGAAGAAGAATCCACAAAATAGACTTTCAAAAGAATCCCTAAAATTGGTATTTTTAAGAGGAGTCAATGATGACTGTATGGATTCCCTTAATCTTATTAGGTTAGAATATGTATCACAATTACCTTTTGAAGAAATTTGCAAAGTTTTTAGAAACTATTCAAAGACCTTTACCAAAAGGATAAGGGGGCACATAACATCTTCCATCATCAAAACATCTAATGGAGTCTCTAGAGTGGAATTGAGTAACTTGTTGTCCAACATGCAAGAAGATATCATAAGCCATTTGGCTACCCAATTGAACACTCTACATGTAAAGAAAAAGAAAGAAGAGCTAGAGGCAATCCTTTCTGACTATTGCCCTAACTGTAAACAGAGAAAAGCTAATTGTAAGTGCAAAAGGGTAGCAAGTATTATAGAGGATAGACTAGGGAAAACAAAATTTCAAGAACTGGAGGGTGAAGATGGACAACTATTCTTCATTGCATAGAGGATGCCATGGCAACCATAACAAGGTATGCCTCAAGATCCTTTGAATTTCAATACATGATTTTCAGTTAGCAATAAAAACTTCTCTATTTGGAACCCTCAGCCTTGGGAAAACACACAAAACCAATGGAAAAATCCCCAACCAAACTAGAACCAGCAATAACAAACCATGTGGCCACAATTTTTTTTTTAATAATTTAACTATAACCCACAATGGCCATAACAAAATCAATAGCAACCTCAATGGAAAAAGGGCCAGCAATGGAAAAACCAAAATATAAATTACCAAAAACTACAACAACCTTTCCAGCCATAGCAACAAGCCATCATGCCCAATCTAACAAACCCATCATCTCAGCCACCAAGAGCACCTCAGTTGCCAGCCCAACTTGTACCTAACCCAAATAATAAGCTTGTTCAATAGGCCTAAACTAACAAGGCTATTTAATACCCTACTTATGGGGTAAGGGTGAGTGATGTCCACCTTAGGTCAAGGTAAACATTGGTTGGGCCTTTATCCCCTCAAATCACTGAGTTGGTAGATGAGGAACCCTCAACATAAGCCTTGGACAACCCACCTATGGAACTTGAGTCAAATCAGGTGAACTAGATCACTTCAAGTCCACAGCCTCCATTCCCTGAGTGATTAGCTATTTAAAAACAACATAACCAAGCTAAAACTAACCTACTAGGGTAGCTTCAGGATGTGTGTATAAAGATACCTCTCATTCAAGCCATCAAGGGAATTCCCATTTACACAAAAATAGTGAGATACCTTTGTCTTAAAAGGATATGTAGAAAAAGGAAGGACCCTTAGACTATACATGTCTTAGAGAATCTTGCTGACATTATGTTAGGGAACACCACTATCCCTAAATATACAGATCTTGGGAGTCTATTTGTGGATGTTAAGATAAATGGTACCCGAGCATCAAAAATACCTTGAATGACTTGGGGGAAACCATTAATATGATGACTAGGGAAACAATGTAGCTATTGCAATTATTAAACCTTAGACCTGCACCCACTATTCTATAGTTGGCAGATAAGTCAATAGTGAAACCTGAAGGCATCATTGAGGACTTGGTCATAAATGTGGATTCATGGGAGTACCGCCAAAGGTTAATATTGTAGGCTATCCCCTTATTCTAGGAAGACCATGGTTAGCAACAACTGATGCATTTATAGGTTGTAGGTCTAGAAACATGATAATCTCAAATGGAACTGTGACCAAGAAGTTGGTCCTTTATCCACTAGCCCAACCTCATATAGATTTAGAGTAGACCATTTGGCCTACCCTAGATGAAGAAGACTATTATTCCCTAAAGACTCTCATGACCATTGACTATAGCCCTTTGTTGAGAAACCAAGATGAGGATGATTTAATTGCACACATTATATAGAATAACTACGGTAGGAACCCATAGCAACAGGATTGTCTCTCATGTTTATAGGATCCTCTGCAAAATATTATACCTGCTAATACATTAGAATTAATATCCTAGCTTTTTCATTCTTTATTGCCACAACAATGTGTCCTAGATATTGTTGGACTTGACCTTTCATCTGTACAATTAGCATCCAAGACTCTAGAAATCATGCTAGGTAGAATGCTAAATGTTAGCAATGGATTAACTAGTGAGCAGTAGACTTCCCTAACCACTGTGTTGCAAGAACACACAATAGCCTTTGCATGGGACTACCATGATATTAAGGGAATTGATCCAAACTTGTGCATGCATAGTATCTATATAAATGATGGTTTCAAACCAATTAGACAACCTCAAAGGAGAATAAACCCTGCACTAAGAAAAATAATCAAAAATGAATTACAAAAATTACTTGATGCAAGTTTCATTTACCCTATTTCTGACATTCAATGGATGTCACCTCTAGTTATTTTCTCCAAGAAAGGAGGGAAATGGAGAGTATGTGTGGACTATAGAGAATTAAACACAACCACTAGAAAAGACCACTTTCCACTACCTTTCATTGATCAAGTGCTTGACTCCCTAGCAGGTAAAAATTACTTGTCCTTTCTAGATGGATTCAGTGGCTACAACCATATTAGAATAGGTCCAGAGGATCAGGATAAAACCACCTTTACATTCCCTTGGGGAACATATGCCTATTTTGTTCTTCCCCCTTTGGACTATGTAATGCTCCAGCCACTTTCTAAAGGGAAGTGCTAAGCATTTTCTTAGATTTTTCACATGACTCTATGGAAATCTATATGGATGATTTCACAACCTATGGAGAAACATATGATGAAGCACTCAATAACCTAGAGAAATTTTTAAAGACGTGTCAAGAACACAATCTATCCCTAATTCATGAGAAATTTTTCATGATTATGACCCAAGGGATTGTGCTAGGAGATTTTGTATCAAGTGAAGAGATTCAAGTGGATCCAAATAAAATTGAGATAATCTCTAGACTCCCTGTGCCAGAAAAACAAAGAGATGTCAGGAGTTTTCTAGGACATGCAAGCTACTACAGAAGATTCATTAAGAATTTAGAAAAATTGCAGCACCTTATTTGTTCTACTCACAAAAGATATAGAATTTGAGTGGACCACATAATGTCAACACTCTTTTGAAGCACTTAAGACAATGCTGACAAAAGCATCTATCTTGAGAGGACCAAATTTGACCTTGCCTTTCCACATACACACAAATGCTTATGACTTTGCCATAGGAGCAGTGCTTGGAAAAAAGGAAGGTAATAAGGAGTATGTTATCTACTATATCAGCAAAAACCTACAAGGAGTAGAATTCAACTTCATAGTCATAGAAAAAGAGATTTTGGTTGTTTTCTATACAATTAACAAGTTTAGGCACTATATCATAGGGTATCCAGTCTTTATTCACACTGATCACACTGCAATAAGGTATCTAATGAATAAACTTGTGGTTGGTGGCAGACTTGTTAGATGGTTGTTATTATTGCAAGAATTTGATATCACCGTAGTGGACAAGCCTGGTAAAGAAAATATGGTGGCAGATATTATGTCCAGGTTACCAACTCAATTAGTAGGTGTTGTTGATGATTCTTTTCCAGATGAAAATCTATTTGCTTTAACACTACAGACACCATGGTTTGTTGATATTGTAAATTACCTAGTAGCAAGGTAGATACCACATCATTTCTCTCCTAGAGAGAAGAGGCAGTTGGTGCACAAAAGTTTCCCCTAATCCTAGGTAGCTAGTTATTTATTCTATATAGGTCTAGACAATATTATGAGGAGATACATAAGAGAGAATGAGGTCTATGACATCCTCAAATCCTACCATGATGAAACTTGTGGGAGACACTTTGTAGCAAAGAGGACTACACCCAAGATTCTCACCACTAGCTATTATTGGCCAACTCTTCATAAAGATTCAGTAAAATATACAAGGAGTTGTGACAGATGTCAGAGGATGCGAAAGATGACTAGGATAGATGAGATGCCTTTGCAGCCATAGCTAGCACTAGCACCATTTGATAAAAGGGCTCCGCTAGACTTCATTGGTCCAATATCTCCAACATCCAATAACAAATAGTATATCCTAGTTTGTATAGATTATCTAACAAAGTGGGTTGAATTCAAAGCATTACAATTTGCTAGAGATGGTAATGTAGCCAAATTCATATATAAAGACATATTCACAAGGTATGGAGTGCCAAGAGAAATTATGGTAGATCAAGGTCCATAATTCACATCAGAGTTGAATACCAAATTGGTTCAAGAGTATGGAATAAGGCATAGGAAATCAACAACCTATCACCCCCAAGCCAATGGGTAGGTGGAAGTAACAAATAGGGAGATTGAAAAAATCCTGACCAAAATAGTGCAGATTCATAGAAAAAGATTGGGCAGCAGAGGTTACTTGAGGTAGTATGGGCCTATAGGACAACATGGAAGACAACAATAGGCTTTACACCCTATGAATTGGTGTATGGTAAAACAATAGTCTTGCCCGTTGAATTTGAATACAAGACACTCAGGACAGTAGTTGAACTGGATATGGACTTGACAGAGGCATAAGAAGAAAGACTACATAATCCGAATGGATTAGATGAGATAAGAATGGAAGCTATACACCACACCAAGATTGTTCAGAAATAGAGAAGTAAATGACATGATCAGTTTATCAAAACAAAAGTGTGGGTGATTGGGCTTTATTATATGACTCAAGGTATAAATATTATAAAGGGAAGCTTCAAACAAGGTGGTAGGACCATATGAAATAGAGCAATTTTTCCCAAATGGAGCAGTCAAGTTGCAGACTATAGATGTTGTTAGATTTTCACTATTGGTCAATGGACATAGACTAATAATTTATAAGAAGCTAGCACAAAAATATGATTTTATCATTTCTTTAATGCAACAATATGGACCACACAATGTTTCAGATAAAGGCAGTGATCATGACAAAGGCAGTAATCCTGATGAATACATTCTAATAGACAACAAGGATACAACAGTACACACTACAAGTTTTACAAGTGCCTCAGCAAATGAGCTATATAGCTCCTCTATTGAGTTTGGTTAGGTATAGTTTTCTAACACCTTCACATGCACACATTGCATAGGTGACATAATCAACAATTCTTTTCAAATACACTCCACAATGCACTAGGGACCTACACTTCATGAATAAAAGCCGACACAATTCAAATAAGTACCTATTGTTGAATGTACTCGCAACATGCACTAGTCAACAAATTCAATTTTTTCTACCAACTTAATTGCATGCTATCCACATACATTACATTTTTCCATATATGCAGTCAAATGCCTATCATGTCATTACATGTAGCTTCACTATCACATCCCATGACGCATTCCTCAATTTTCACGCATTCAAGAGATCATTTCATATCTCATAAGTCGTACATTTTGTATCCTTTCATTACCAACCACATGCCACTATCATTTCATCCATCACTTATTGAAATTAAGAAAATACCAAATCATAATTACGCTGCAGACACTCCTAATCAGCTTCACACAAGTTGAATTTGGTTCACTTCATGTTGATAGGTACACATACTATTTTTCCATGATTAACATCGATTATAATTTGTTTTTATATATTTTCATTTATTTTTTCATGCTTCATACTCATTATCTTATTTCCATTATATGTAATTAAACCTTTAGCATATTAAAGTAAAATTAAGTGAGGTCACTTAATGGCTTTAGTTGGGGGGAGAGTACATTTCCCAAGGTTTTCAAATCTTTCACCACCAAAAACACCAAATACCTTTCTGCCTTTTTGCAAACCTTTTTTCATCTTTTTCCCAATTTTAAGCCATAACCTAATCCAATTTAAGTTATAACAAACAAGTATATCAGTTGAATTACAAGAATTCAAGTATAGCAGACAAGAAGGATTAGTGAGGTTAAAGTTGTGAGCTGAAATTTGTAGAATTTGAATAGAAGAGAGTAGTTTACCATCATGGGAGGAGATATTATTCGCAGAGAACCTTATGCACACCAACAAATATTAGAAGATAGGTTAGTCTTGCCTATTTTCAGAAATGCAAGATGGTTAGACTATTTCCTAAAGTTGGCAAAGTACAATGAATATATGATCTAGAACATTTTGCAGAGTGTTGGTTTATAGATTTGTCACCTAACTCTATATTCCTACGCCCACGAAGATGACAAATGTAACAACAGTTGAACTGATATAATGATATTTCATATTGATTCTCTAATTATTTTACAAGGTGGCAGATACCTTTTAAGATATACAATGAATAGAAATTCAGGCTGATTTTAACCAGAAAGCTTTGAAAGTCATGCCAATATCAAACTATAAACTAAAGCAAAAATACTTGAATCACTTCTGAACTAATAAATTTCTTTAACTGAACTCAAACCATTGTCATAAGCATTCATTCAAAGATAAACATATGATAGCAATGTAACGTATTAAACATCCACAACACCAACATAGATAACCATTGGCAAGATATTCAGAATAAACAGAATAAATCCATACACCACAACACAAAGATTATGTTTGTATGAACTTCACCATATGAGTTTCTATATTGAAAGATAATTGTAAAATAAACTTGAAAGTATGATCTGATCCTAACTGCATCAACCAAACCCATATTTAAAGCATAAACCAATTGTCTATGGTAACGGTTTCTTGAAGACAACCGCACCCAAAAATTAAAATAGTCTTTAACTTAAAAGAACCAAAATTAAAGAAGGTATCATGAAATTCTAAAAATAACTATGCATCACTTTTCCGCTTCATCTTCCAAAACTTCAACCGCTTCGTGTTCTAGCAGCTTTTCCTACATACTCATCTTGGACCTGTAATCTCAATATCTGGCGATAATTGCAAATATATCCTTGCTTCCTGGAGTTGTAGTAATTTGTAACCTATTTTTCCATTTGTCCAAAGCAACTTCAAACTCGACCAACATCTTAGATCTTCTCTCTTCTCTAGATTTATAAGAATTCAGGTGGATCTGCATTCTACCAAGTTTTGAGGACTCCCATGTCACTATAGTAGGATCAACTATTTCTTTATTGAATGTCTCTCTAAACTTTATAGAGATCTCTTTTATATCTATAATCCTTTCATCAAACTCATCAGTAATTTCCACTCCCAAAATATGACAATCTTCTTTAATTTCCACCAACATTTCAAAATATTGATCAAGTGTTTTATTAATTTCCTTCACCATATTATCATACATATTCAATTTCCATTCCAATGAATCGGACTAGGAAGGGTCTAACTCCTTAGGATTATTTACAATTTTCTCACCAATTAATATCTTGTGATCCATAGAGATCAATTCTTTCATTTCCTAAGAAAGCACATAGAGACTAGTTTGATCTTTTCTGACCTGCTAAAGTTTTGTTACTAACTCCTTTCTCTTGTCAATAACTCAAGTGTAAAAGAGCACAAATTTAATAAGAAAGAAGATAGCCTCCTGAGATATCTTATCAATCCACTCACTAGTAGCTCTGGAATAGCTCAAATTCTTTTTAATTTCTTGTATGGTGAGAACATCTATTCCCTCTACCTGAGAACTTAAGGCTTCATCGGGTGCAGGAGGAGTGACCATGGAAGAAATAAAGTTTTCCAAAGCGAGGACTTGAGATTGTAGTTTTATATTTTCTTTCCTCTATTCTTTCACTCTTTTAATCAAGACATTGACTGAATAATTGGCATGATACACATCACCTTCAAGTGTTGGAGGCCCCATATCGACATGTGTGATCTTGTAGTCTACCTCTGCTATTTCATTTTCATTTAAATCCTTCATAGGCTCAGCAATTTCCAAAAGTAGCATCAATCACCATCCTTGACATCCTCTTGGCTTTCTTAGGTTTTGAAGAGCTTTGAAGTAACTTTGCAACCATTTCCACTCCAAATGTCATTGTAGGAATATGCTTTCTCTTCTTCTCCACTGCTTTCTTTCACCATCCTGGGGAGGCTACTACTAGACCAAAATATTCATTTCCACTAATAATTTCTTTAGGATCACTAGGAGTGATGGTTGAATTCTCAACCTGAGAAGAGGGTGCTTCAAACAGAGGAGGGAAGGTATTATCTTCAGCAATTTTTTGAAATATAGCTTCAAAGTCTGCAGGCACAAGTTTTTCTTGATTGGTCTTTTTCTTAGGGGTAGGAGAAAGCACACTATCTTGTTCGCAGACCGTCTTCAACTTGACAGTTTCTTTTGGCCTATCACCATCACCTCTTGACTGATAATTTGCACAAGAAGACTTAACAGAGGGTTTCCCTAATGATACACTCGCACCAAATGCTTGCGTAGACCCCTGTTCATTCTTTTGTGATGACTTAGGCTCTTGAACAGTACCGAAAACTTGCCGCCATTTCCCATCTAACCAGTCTTGAGTTCTTTTAAGCACTGGAGCAACACGCACCCTCATATCTAAAATTTCACTTTTGTTCCAATCAACCTTAGGGTGGGTTTCATCAAGCAATTTTTCATATCTAGGATCTATGATCATTGAATCCTCAGTTATATTTTCAAGAATTTGAAATGATAGACCAAAAGCTTGTATCTATTTTAGAGTTAACCTCATATAATCTCTTCTCAAAACTTCATTCTCATTGACACAATCTTCCCAAAAATCTTTGATAGATGGGTGATGTCGATATATGCTCCCTCCATAGACATTATGCTTCACAAAACCCTTACTATCAAAATTAGCTTTCATAGACAGATACTGGAGGTTATATTCCTTGAGGAATCCTTCAACTCCCCTAGCCACCTAGTTTATTTTGCACATAAAAGAAGGGGTCTTCAATGGGAAGACATACCCTCATTTCCCCATGTTCGCATACTTAACATTACCCATGGCCATTTGTCGAAAAAATTCTAGAAATATTAGTAAATCTTCAGGATACCGAGGTAATTTCAATGGGGCTTTCTCAAAACCCCCTATTCTTAGATAGGAAAATTTATCAAATTAGATATTAAAACTCCCAAAATTTGATACAAGAGAAATTGATTCAGGAGAAAGGTACATCTTTGGGTTTCCATCTAACTTCCTCATGGCCTCCATTAAAAATGAATCATTAACATGACAAAAATCACCCATTCCAAATTTTTTAGTGAACTGAGGGAAGTGTTTATACACAGGCATGTCAAAAGTTGGGGTTCATTGCAGCTCCAACCTAGGCCAAAAAGACCTCTGACTAGCTACAATGTACGTCAAGCAAGAACACATATAGAAAGTAGTAGTCTTATGGAAATTAATTAATTGCTCATTCAAATGGAAGCAAATAACTTCATCCTAGTCAATGAAAATATTCTCATCACAGATTATCAAGATAAATCAACACATCCAATCCTTAAATAACTCAACTTGTGCATTTCCAACAATGCGGTGCAATAAAGCAATAGCATCTACAATTTCTTCCTTGAAATGCATTCTTTTAAATTTAGTCAACAGTTACGACTTACCTTTCTTTTCCGACCTCAACTAGGTTTTGGCCATGGAGTTCTTACACCAGTCTTCATTCGCTTTTAAAAATTCACTTTCCACTATGATAGACATGTCTTCTACAAGTTCCCTTTCTAGAATCCTCAGCACGTAGGAAACAACTTCAAGAGAAATATTTGCAATTATAGTCTCGTTCGCGGCTTTAATTTCCCGTGTCTCTGAAACATACCTTCTTGCACATCAACTTATTAGGTCCACACTCAACATAGCTTCTGGGAACCCTCCGGTGTGAGCTAGCCTGCTTTCTAATAGTTTTATATCTAGCTTAGACTTCTCGTTACTCTCTAGGTGCGCCCATAATTCTTCCAACTTAAAAGGTCTGAGCTTCGTGTCCCTTACACCGAGCCAACGGTTTCCAATTTCAGACTGCATGAACTCCCAACACATAAAGAAACACACAAATACCTAGAAGAGTAGATTGCAAAAGAAGGAAATACAACTAAAAAACTTGGCAAAAATTATGCCACCTCAAGTTATGTCATCAACAAGACGTGTGTTTAATGTTGCATTAATACAATACTCTATTTAAATCTTCGATAAAAGAAACCCAAATATTTGTGCACTATTTGAAAACCCTTGATAAGACATTTCTAGGTTGTCCTGCACACATCTTTAAATGAATAGGTAGTGCCTCGAAACAAGTAGAATGAACAATATGTCACCCTGTCGCGGAACATTAAAAATTTAGAACCAAAATCAGAGGTTATGAGGTTATGAAAACTCTCGACTCAGCAACAACACGGGATAGACCATTATACCGACACACTTGACGTTGAGAGAAAGACCAAGATGAACTATTAGGTGGTTAGGAAACTTATGAACCTCATGATAAGGTTTGAGAACATTAGACGCCAGCAACTTGGGTTATAAAACTTAAAGAATCTGCGACAAGAGGTTAGACACTTAAAGAATTCTATGACGAAGGTTAAAGTGAGAGCAAAGAGTCCAGACTAGGATGAGATGAAGAATCAAAAGACTAAGGAAAATAAAGCTTGAAAAATTGCATAGTACATGATATACCCATGGGTAACACAGAGGCGCTTCAGCATGATGAAGCCATTATTCAAGAGCTAAAGGTAGATGCTTCGAAAGCTAAAATTGTAAAGGTATCTGGTCTACCAAGAGAAGGAGATGAATTCCCTGTCAGGGCAAATGCAATAACTGCTAGGGATGAATTTAAAGAGCCTGAAGAGAATTTCAATTTGACATCCCAAGGTACCAAAATATTATCACTACCATGGGTATGGGATTTTGCTACCTCTTATATTGTCAAATATCTTACATGTAATGATAGACAATCTGTTTGTATACATTGAATTTCAAACTTTTGAGTCACCTTCGTCATGATATAAGGGGTTGATGTGCCCAATTTCCTTTATAACCTATTGAAGAGAATGGGGTTTGAGTTTAAACGGAAAAGAAACACTACAATACTATCACATTATTGTTTAGTTACCCTACTTGTGAAAAGAAGTCTAAGGGTTCAATACACGCATGTTTCTTGGGAAAGCTTTTTAATTTGTGATTATATTAGTAATATTCTTGAAGAACCAATTATTCTAGAGAATTTGGAATCATTTGTTGTATCATTAAGGGAAATTCCCTTTGGTTCACCTGTTGCTTCACCTACCCACAGTAGGGGAGAAACAGAGGAGTAGAGTCTACGAAGATCACCACCCACAGCCTCTGAGCAACCTGCAGCAGAGGATGTCCAAGAAACCCCAAATTCTTGCAAGACACCAAAAACAATAAAGAGGAAAGGTGGACCTTCCTCTATACCCAAGAAAGTGTAGAAGAAGAAACCCACCCATCCAATGCATTCACACTGCCTAAAAAAGAAGGGTGTTATGAGGGGTAGTGTCAAGAAATGGGAGGAAGAAATTACTATGACAGTGGAAGATTCATACTTGAAAGAAAATGTTTCTGAGGATGTGCATACACCTATTAAAAGAAAATGGTATATTTCAACCACCTCTGAATTTGATTCAAAGGATATTTTTGTTGCTAATAAGACAAGGAAAAGAACCCCACAAAACCCTAACAGTGAGGATTGAGAATATACTAGGGTTGGTGATGACCAATTTTTGGAAAAATATTATGTTTTTTAGAAGAAAAGAATGTAAACAAGGAGTTACAGGAAGCATTAGAAAGAATTAAATAGTTAGAAGAACTGATAAAGAAATATGGATAGAGAGACAAGGAAAGGGACTTGAAGATTAAAGAGTTGGAGGAGAAACTTCACAGCTATGGGCATGGGTCTAAATTGGACTTACTTGCACAAATTTCCATGGTGAAGGTAGGAAACACAGAAATCACAACTGCAAACAAAAGACCCCCTATTACAAGAACTCCAACTTGTCATACAACTTTGTCTCTAGGCTACCAGTTGTGGAAGGTAAGTCAAGAATTCTCCCAATAGAAAGAAAAATGGGAGAAGGAAAAAGAAATAATGGTTTCAGAACATATTGGAGTATTGGAGAATAAAGAAACTAAGTTGAGAAAGATGACAGTTAAGGTTGAGGAAATAGCAGATAAGGCTACTCAAATTATCAAATGCAGACCTCCTACTAGAGTATATACTTTATTTTTACAAGAAAAATTTATGAGCTTTCAATTCAATCAACTAATTAGCAACCTGTCGATTACCATGAGTAGAAAGTTTGAATTTTTACATATTTTTATTGATACCACACCTAATGTACAAGAATAGTTATATGAATTCTATTTAAATAATTATGTTGTGCAAAATGATATAGAGTGGAACCCATTAGTATTTGTGGGTGATTTACAAATCAAGGCATTGACTTCTTACTTCAGAAATGAAATGCAGATGGGTGAGATTATGTAGGACTCTATAGAGAGAGAGAAATCAATTGCTCTCCAAATTAGAAAGGAATCAAAAAACCCGGTATGATAATAGATGAATGGATGGAGCTTCTGAAGTATAAAGGTGCAGGTAGAAAGATTATGAATTTGAGAATAAATGATTATGAAAGAATGCAGAGACTAATTGTAGGTCTCCTTCATCATTCTTATCGGTTTATACAAGAAAGATGGGACATTTTAACCCCTAAGTTGTAGAAAAAGGAGCCCCACTCTATATAACTTCATGGCTATGCTTGAATGAACCCATAGGTACATGGACATTACAAAAGACAAAGCACTTGAATGGGTACCTCTTACTTTCTCTCCACCTATGCTTCTCTACCCAATACCACATTAGAAAGGGGAAAAGAATGAAGAACGGGAAGAAGCTAAGGATGTCAGGTGGTAGATACTTTCATGCTATAGGGTTTTTTAATTAAGACACCAAAAAGGAGTGGATGTGATCATAGACCTCAGGGAGATGACTTTACAGTAAAACCTCCAGTCTTCAAATCGCTTTGCTTGAGGACAAGAAAATGATTAGTTGGGGGGAATCATGAGGCCAACTATTAGTTAGTGTTATGTTATTTTAGCACATGCTTTTTAACATCTCCAAATACTTATTTCCCACATATTCCTGAAACTTTACTATCTTTTATGATCATTATGCAAACTTGGACTTGGTTTAAATTCTATGGAAATATGATTATGATATGATAGTTATTGCATGGTTAATTTGTGGATATGTATGAAATGCAATGAATATTTGTGTTTAAGTTATGGTTATTAGTATTGTGTAGATTTTGTGTGAACTAATTCTTTGCAGCCAAGGAGGTAGAGCAAGAAAATTGTAGCCCACAGTAACTAGGAGGCGCAACCCACAACCAAAGGGATTCAGACAACGATGCAAGGGAAGTTAAAAGAATGCAATAGTTGCATAATTGGAGGCATCTATTTGTCAAGATGATTGTGAATCATCACATCATTTAATAAGACTACTGGAGGAGAAGAATTCTACCATGATTGGGAATCCAACGTGACTATTTCTATAGTCTACGTTTCAGTTTAAACCGTTGCAAAAGAGTTATAGCCCTATTCCAATTCTTCTACCTTTTTTAGTTATGTTTTAGTTACTCAAACTTTATCACACTCTATTTTGTAGGGAGTGGTGATTTATGATTGGATTTTTGTTTTGAGTCCTTGTTCTAATAAGACTCCCTCACACCTATATAAATGGTTCAATGGTCTAGTTAGTTAGTTAGTTGAAATAGAAAATATAGCAGATAGATATGTTCAATTGGTTTATGTTTTGCATAGACAATGTTTTATTTTTCAATCATGATCTTATGAATAAGATATTCCAGAAGAGTCTCTTTGGATTGTGATATCTTGAGTTATCAAATGAAGATCTTTTTGGTTACTATTATGTTGAATTAGTTTAAGGAGCTCGATATGAGTTTATCCTATGGATACAGTCACTTGAGTAAGAGCCACTCAAGGTAATTGTTCTCCACCTTACTTTATGCACATTTATTTCTATTATAGTAGTTATTTTCATGATTATGTTTGTCTTAATCAGATTCTTCATGTGTTGAATGTGAATAAGATCTTGTCATGTGTTCATACTTTGAATTCTTCCATGCATTGTCCTCCAAAGTTAGTTAAATTAGTCAAGTTAGTAGTATTGGTTAGTTACAAAATTCATTTCTTGACAGTGAACTAGTCACGATCTTTAGCTGTAGGTATCCATAGCAATAGCTTCGGCATTACTTCTTTTTACTGTTATGCAATTTATGAATTTCGGCATGTGTAAACACCTATGCTAGGATGATATAGGTAGTGAAGAGTCTCTAAATGCACATACAATGCCAACATCATCAAAAGCTTATGTTAGCCCTGGTTGATAATTAAATGAAGGTCTTTCAAGGGTTTAGTGGACTATTCAGTAGGACCCCCTCTGACTTGTGTGTTTGACACCAAGTTTACTAAACATTAATGGGATTCTACACCTATCTTCATGGGACATCTTTTCAGGAGGTATTATCCTTATCTTTCTCTCTTTTGGAGAAGATTTTTGTTCCCATTGGGTTTTCTCCTTTTTCTCCATGTGTGAGAGATCATTGTTTTACATGAGTACCTTATCAAGTCTTGTTATTGGGACTCATATTTTAAGTGTTTAGCTTACTCCCTAAGTATCACTTAAGGGGGAGTGTTAGTGTGAAAATATATATTATCAAAATAGTTTGAGCTTTTAGCATAAGTAATGAGTCTTATTCACACTACACTTGATCTCACTTAAAGGTTATCTAGACTTTTGTCTTGCCTCATGTAGATTGATCAAGTGTTTCAACACTTTTTCATAGAGTCATACACTTGTTTAATACTTGGAGCGGTAGTTAGAGTTTGAATCCTACCTTCTCACCTCTTCACCTTGCCTTTATAAACAAGGCTTGTTTGTACATTTTACAACACATCACATTCTTATAATATTTTTTTCATTTTGCATATGCTCATTTGTGGATTGTTTTGAGTTTGCAAGTAAATATTGGCAGCTCCAATAGTATACGCATGGTAACTATTCATTAGAGGTTGATATTTCCAAGTATGATACGATATCCTCGGCCAACAATTGGAATATTCTATTTTCCATTTTTGAATGTAGAAATTTTTAGAAGTAAATTTTTTTTTTCCTCGAAAAAATTATGCTTATGAAAGATAGGTTATAGTTTTGAGTTTTGTAAAGGATGAGATATTAATTCTTCTATTAAAATATAGTTAGGTGTTTCCTACATAAAGGGATTATAAAATAGTATGACTCACTATAAATCATCTATAAATTAAGCCATTCAACACTTTATAAATTATTAAAAAATATTTTTATCTACGTATTTCTCTTAATATTTACTATAAGTTGTTTTAGAATTCATAAAAAATGTGATTCAGTTTTATGATTTAAAATTGTTATTTAATCTACATTATTTTTCTTATAGTGTATATTGTTTTATAAGTAAGAAAGATATGAATATTGTGAGTGTACTAAGAATATTGATTGGTTAATTGATATCACAAATCTTTATGAAATATTCTAAAAGAAAATAATTTTATCTAAACCTAGTCTAGGTTAATCCAATAAAATATATATATAGACATAATTAATTTAGACTAATTAATTATTTTATTTGAGATTAATAATATAGTAATTGTAGTGGTTATTTTATAAAAAAGAGAATAATAAATAACAGGTACTTAGTTTGATAACCACAAAATGTATAAAATTTGATGCAAGAGTATCCAAGTCCACAAGCAATCGACATTGACCAAAAAAAATTGATTTGATTTTTGTTGTTTTGCTTTCATTTTCCTTTCTCTATGGGTAGTTTCATTTGGTTTTGGTAGTCATTGGCGAAGAGATGGAATGAATTTTTTTCATTGATTGAAAAATGTCATATTTTTTTTATGTCTTCAAAGCTCCAATCTATAGACGTTATTGTCCATTTTATCAATTAATTGTAAAAAATAAGTAATATTATATTTTCATATAAAAATGAGTGGGTTGTCATTGAGAAATGAAGAGCTACGATTCAAGGAAGTTCGAAGGGCTATGAGGAGTCATGTGTGGAAAGGCATAAACTCATTTCTTTACAAATTATGATTTAATCAAATGTTTTCAACAATTCCAAAATAATGTAAAGCATTTGAGAAGAATTTGTTAAGGTGGGTCGATTCAAATGCCAACAATAAGGACACTTTACCTTTCAAATTCTATGGAGGAACATTGTTTTAAATACATAGTATGGATGGTGAGTGGGTGTGGCGACAAAAGGAAATAGGGAGGCCACAGTGGGAAGGAGGGAGGGACTACATAGAAATTCAAAGGAAACTCCTCACTGCCTGCAACATGGAATCAAGCCAGCAAGTAAGAAATTGCATATAAAGGGTGCATATGAATGGAGTTGTTGCTGCAGAATTTGAAAGGCAATAAATCAATGAATATAATTTGTAAAACTAGCATTGAGGGATGGAAGAGTCACGTGAGAAGGAAAAAGCAGTTGTACGGTTGCATGGAGAAGTAAATGGGGGTTGTGTGAGACAAGGAAATTATGTTATAAGGAGGAGGGCCTCGTGCAACCTAAGATAGGAGTTAGAGCTCAATGCAAGAAAAATAAGAGAATTTTTTGCACCATATAGAGGGAATTATGAGTGATTATGAAGGAGATAGAAATTTGGGCATCAAAGATAATAAGTTGTGTCATTTCCCTATGGAAATTTAAGCATAAAATGCAGATAACTTGGATATGATATGGGGTGTTATGTGAAGCAATTTAGAAGGAATGCAAAGGAAGGAATGTCAAAAGGCATGTTCTTCTAAATGGGCGAACCAATGATAGGAAAAATCACCCCATACCTGAAGAAAGGAGATTGTATGTCTCTAGGAAAGAGGGGATCGTGCAATACAATGGAGAAAGTATCAAAGAAGATTCTAATGTGGGTTGAATAGGAAAATATGAGGATTTATGAATGGAAAAAAGGCAGAGGAAGAAAAAATATGAAGAGACTGAGCTAATGAGAAGAACGTTGAGTTGAGAATCCAATGTAGGGGAACATGGGTATGAAGAAATAGAGCCATTGGGAAAAAATAAGACCTGATAATCTGAAGGTGTAGGTCACCATATGGAAGGTTAATGATGAGAATACAAAAAGAGAAAAATAGAGGTTGAAGGAGGAGGACCATAGAGGAGGCGGAGTTGTGCGAAGAAATTGTAAATGTATGTTTTTGATGTAATCTAATTAAATGAATCTATTTGATTTATTTTCAATTCAAGTGTAATGTATGTCATGTGCAATCGATCTAAATTGACACAAGTCATTGTCAATTTTGAATTGATTATTAATAAAGTCTTTTGTAATTTGGAAATTTGAAAAATTGGGTGAATTTTGGGAGAGTTTTTTTCCTTCTTCATCAAATGGTATCAGATCCAGTGGTCTTGAGCGTGTTGGTAAATCACCAACCGTGAGGTAGTAGACACCAAGACTTATGGGTGGAGAGGGAAGTGAGTAGAGGTTTTGGGAGCATAAGAAAATCGTTGACCATGAGGTAGCTTATGATGGAACTTGTGGATTGAGCGAGTGTGATTGAAGAGCTCAAAAGTATCATTGTAGGTGTGTGAAGTCCTAAGTGGTTGAGGGCTACAAAGCGTAGAGAAAGTTGTTGAAGTGGCAGATTATAGCAGACGAAATGGAATATTCATGAGGATCAAGGTATGATTGCAGTGTGAAGGTTTCAAGGGTGAGTTGTAGTGAAGACATGCCAAGAGGAGGGTATGGAAAGAAGAGGAAGTATTTAGCAAGAGGAGGTCAAGCTAATTGGCTGAGGAGGTTGGGCTATCAATGATGGAGTTTTCTAGAGATTGTTCACAGTCTTGAAGGGTGATTCTATCACTCAGCTCCACCTGGGCTCACAAATTTCTTACCTGACATGTTTGATGCAAGAGCATCTAGGTCCACAGGCAATCGACATCAACCAAAAAAAAATAGCTTGGTTTTTGTTATTTTGCTTATGTTTTCCTTTCTCTATGGGTAGTTTCATTTGGTTTTGGTGGTCGTTGCGAAGAGATGGAATAATTTTTTATCATTGATTGACAAACATCATGTTTTGGTTGTCTTCAAAGCTCCAATTTATAGATGCTATTGTCCATCTTATCGATTAATTGTAAAAAAATAAGTAAATATTATATTTTCATATAAAAAAGAGTGGGTTGTCATTAAGAAATGAAGAGCTATGATTCAAAGAAGTTTGAAGGGCCACAAGGAGTCGTGTGTGGGAAGGCATAAACTAATTTATTTGCAAATTATGATTTAATCAAATGTTTTCAACAATGCCAAAATAATGTAAAGTATTTGAGAAGAATTTGTTAAGGTGGGTTGATTCAAATGCTAGCAATGAGGACGCTTTACCTTTCAACTTCCACAAAGGAGCATTGTTTTAAATACATAGTATGGATGGTTAATGGGTGTGGCAGTAGAAGGCAATAGGGAGGTTGCGGAGGGAAGGAGGGAGGGACTACATAGAAGTTCAGAGGAAACTCCTCCTTTCCCACGTCATGGAATCAAGCTAGCAAATAAGAACAAATAAAGGGTGCATATGAATGGAGTTGTCATTGAAAATTTTGAAATGCAATAAATCAATGAATATAATTTGTAAAACTGACACTAAGGGATGGAAGAGTCGCGTGAGAAGGACAGAGCAACTACAAGGCCACGTGGAGAAGTAAATGGGGGTTGTGTGAGACAAGACAAGTTTGCTACAAGGAGGAGGGCCCCGTGCAGCCTAAGCTAGGAGGTAGAGCTAAATGCAAGAAAAAGAAGAGAATTTTTTGTGCCGTATAGAGAGAATTCTGAGTGATTATGAAGGAGAATAAAATCTATGCATCAGAGACAATAATCCATGTCATTTCTCTATGGAAATTTAGGCATAAAATGTAAATAACTTGCATATGATATGGGGTATTAAATGAAGCAATTTAGAAGGCACGCAAAGGAAGGATATCAGAAGGAGTGTTCTTTTGAATGGGTAAACCAATGATAGGAAAACACACAATATGCCTGAAGAAAGAAGATTGTATGTCGATAGGAAAGAGGGGATCATGCAATACGATGGGAAAAGTATTAAAGAAGCTTCTAATGCAATTTGAACAAGAAAATATGAGGATTTATGGTTAGGAAAAAGGCAAAGGAAGACAAAATATGAAGAGACTGAGCAAATGAGAAGAACGTTGATTTGAGAATCCAGTATAAGGGAATGCGAGTATGAAGGAATGGAGCCAATAAGAAAAATAAGACTTGATAATCTAAAAGTGTAGGTCACCATATGGAATGTTAATGATGAGAAGACAGAAAGAGAAAAACAAAGATTGAAGGAGGAAGACCACACAAGAGGTGGATTTGTGAGAACAAATTATAAATGTGTTTTTCATGTAATTTGATTAAATGAATCTATTTGATTTGTTTTCAATTCGAGTGTAATTTATGTAATTATGTAATCGATCTAAATTGACACAAGTCATTGTCAATTTTGAGTTAATTGTTAACAAAGTCTTTTGTAATCTAGAAATTTGCAAAATTGGGTGAATTTTGGGAGAGTGTTTTTCCTTCTTCATCAAAATCTAGAATGGCACATAAAGTAAAACACTTTGAAATCTAAAATGGATGATAATAGTTTGGTATTCACCTTGGAATCAATAAAATTTGGACAAGTCTAGGAATTAGGGCATGTTTGAAACCATGGATGTATCCTACACCTACAAACTTGTACTTTGAAATCTACAAAGTTTTATTCTTCACCTCACCTAATGCACGCATATGTATTTTATTTCTTCTAATGTTTAAGCTCGATGGTAGTATTTTTAACTACCTTGGTAGGTGTTACACCCCGTTGTGTTGTTACCTAATTACTATTACCTTGTTGGGTTAAAATACTTTAATATATATGTTTATGATTGTGTTTTGTATATGAAACTTGATGGAAATATGATGAATGAATTTTTAATTAAGGTGATATTTTATAATTTTTTGAAGATGAAAATATATGATGCATATGAATGAATTGTTATCAGCTAACTATTGTTGTGATGTACTAAGCTAGACGCAGGAATAGATTCGAACCTCTGGAAGAGAGGGGAAGTATAACTCAAGAGAATAACATGACCTGGTAACCTTGATGAGCCTAGTTGAGCATACACACACTCACTTCCTAGTTGGTCTAGTTGATTAAGATAGTTTGAGAAATGGTAAGTAACCTTTCGTTAGTTTTTTAATGATTTGTATTGGGTTATGATCTTGTTCTATGAATTTTTTGATTGAGGGTATGTGATTGAGTCATTCTATTGAGAATAAGTTCTTCTTTTTGTGTTCATATTTATATATTAATCGGTGAAGCATATACATAGAATGTATATATGTATATGTGTACATGTCTATGATAACTTATACATATAAGTATATGTGTGTGTGAGTATTGTTACCCGATTTTCACCTGCGGGCTCAATCAAGCAGGGGTCTATATTTTCAAGTGTTCATAATGGCCAAATGGATTAACTTTTGCATCAGGGTCGTAGGACATTTCGGTTGTTGTGAGTTTCCATCTCTCTCTGCTTGGGATGTCTCACCGACAGTTGTTCATAAGGTTGGTATCGGGGAAAGAATCAGTGTCGGTGTAACATTTTGTCGACCGAAGGTGGTCTCCACAAAATGGTTTGAGCTCACTGAAAGATGAAGGGTTTGGCATGATGTCTTGCCGACCCAAGGAAGTCTCGCCGACAGGCTTTGGCATAATGTCTCGCCAAAAGCCGGTGGTCTCGTCGAAGAAATAGGAGCTCGGGGAGACGTCCTACCGACACAAGGTGGTCTCGCCAAAAGAAGTTGAGCTCGGCATGATATCTCACCGATAATGGAAGTCTCGCCGAAAGGTGGGGGCTTCGGTATAATCTCTCACCAACTAAGGGGAGTCTTGCTGATAGCGATCAACTTTTCCATGGAAAAGGATATCGGTAGGACTCTTAGCGTTCGCTATGACCTCCTGCCAACTGAAAGATGTCTTTCCGGATTCAAATGTCTTGCCAACGGGAACACAACGGTATAACTCTTAGGGGCTCACTATGATGTCTGGCCGATAGCGATTGTCTCGGCAACCACTGTGGATGTCGATATGACTCTGGTCACTCGCTATGAGGTCTTTCCAACCATCGCGTGTTATGTCAATAGCTACTATGAGGTGTACTCGCATCGGGGAGACACGATTAGTGTCTCACCGACATGCAATTTTGTTTGAACGACCTTTGACCGCCCGGGAATCTTACGTGGAGTGTGTTCGCCCAATTAGAGAGAACTAAAGGAAAACCTTGGGTGGCTTGACTGATTGACTACCCCTGTGAAGAAGATCAACAAAATGTGAGTGGTATGGATCTGCTCTGTGATCAAGGGTGATCAATCGGTCCGGTGAGCGGTGGTGTCGTTTCGGGAGATCTAACAAGAAAGTCGAATGCTGCTTATCAGAGAGGTCAACATGCAGAAAGATCTAGAGCAGGAAGAGGAAGCTGCATGTCTCAGTGACAGTTGTGGTGTCTATTGGCGAGGGGTAGATTGACATTTATGATTATCAGAACAACCACATTCAAGGCGGCTCTGATGAAAGTTTGAGGGTGGAAACGGAGGCCAAAGGTTAATGCGATTATTCCAAAAGATCTGGAGGCCATTCCTGGAGCGATCCTTCACTGACGTGGACAGTGGGGATACACATTTAATGCAGAAGTAACTTGATAAAAAATATCTAAGGGCGGATCTTTCTGGAGGCTGATATTTTTAGAAAACCCTAAAGGAGGGGCCGACACTTGAGGTTTTTTGGTTGTATATATGGCATTTTTGCCTCATTTGTAAAGGAGTTCTGATTATGCATTCTGGAGAGTTAGTGATTTTTTCTTAAATCCTTTCTCAGCTGATGTATGCTTTGTAACTCATTTGGATTTTAGAATATGAAATATAGAGATTACCTTGGAAACCAGTGTTAGTATTCATACTACTTTCATTTTGTCTTTCAGATTATGCAAGTTTTGAACTGTGCTTTTTCTAAGTCTGCATTTGAACTTTAAAGTTGTGAAATTCATCTTTCCTTCTTAAAATATATATGCAGATTAAACCTTTTCAAGAATGATGCATAAGTTCACAAAGTTTATGTTGAGTAAATGAAATAGCTATCATTAGTTTTCTAGTGTATGTTCATCTTGTTTTCATTTCATGATTTATGTCAGTTCGGTGTATCACCATAGGGATTAGTTTCTACCATTTTTGTTTTGCTTTAGTAACCTTCTCCCTTTACTTTACAAAAATTAGTAGTATAGGTGATACAGCCAGCATAGGAAGCCGGCCTTTTTTCGGAGGTCTGATCTTGTATAAATTTTATACTTTTAAGGTCATTCCCATGTTACACTGGATTGTTGAATTTTACATTCAACCAGGTGCAAAATCCAAGTGAAAACAATTCTGGCATGCCCAGTGGGACCAGTTCCATGTTATATAGTTGGTTTGGTATGCAACCAACAAGTTTCAGACTTTACATAAGTCATTTTTTTTTGCATACTTGGTGACTCCATAAAGAGAAAGAACTTCAGAATCAGTGATTTTACAGTTTATGAGAAGAGTTCAGACAAGGAGAAGCTCAGTTCCTTTTGAATATTTGCAACTGTCACCACCCAGAAGACAAGGCAGAGTAGCAAAAAGGGCACCTCCTTCTAAGAGAGTACAGTCTACACCACCTGGTGTTAGACCAGAAATTGCGTTTTCACCATCAAGAAGGAGAGGAAAACCATCTAAAAAACAAATTGAGAATCATTCAGCCTCACCTAGCCTTGGAACAGAAAGGTCTCCTTTAAGCAGTCCAACTGCTTTTGCTAGTTATATATTTTCAAGTTCTATTGTTGCAGCAAGTTCATCAACTGCAGTTTTTACAAATTCAAATCCACCTCTAATGGTTGCTCCCAGAAATCAGCCTTTTGTGCCATTTAATGGAGGTAGTCCATTAAATTTGACACAGCACATTGACATTCCAATGGTAGCTTTGAAACTTTTTCCAAATTTCACTAGGGAAGATCAGACTACCCCGATTGAACATATACGAGATGTTGCTTCCTTATGTGGTGTGCACCATATCACACAAGAAGATGTAGTTGTAAGACTACTTGCAACATCATTCAAAGGAAGAGCATTATAGTGGTTCAGAAGTCTTGGAGTAGGTTCAGTTGCCACCTGGGATGAGTTGGGTGACAAATTACACAGGTAGTTTCAGGACATGTCTGATAATTTATCTTTGTTGGAGCAATTAACTACGCTTAAGAGGGCTCCTCAGCAGTAAATGAATGATTTCAATTTCAAATTTCAAAGAACCTGGGATAGAATCCCTACAATAGTGAGACCACCTCCAGAATATGCATTTTTGTACTTTTTGAAGGCCCTTAACAGTGATATAGCCATTATGATACAATCAATGGGGGGTGTTTCTCTCCCATATGCATTTGAAATAGCAATCAGAGCAGAAAATAGCCTAATACAAGCTGGTAAACTTACTTCTAGGCCACCAATGCCTATATTTCCATATATTCATTTGAATATCCCTTTGTAGATACCACCTTTTACACCTTTTCCAACAGTATCAACTGTTGTTCCAGCTGCTATAACACAAGAAGCTATTGTTTCAAGATCGTCAAATGAGTTACAGGAAATCAAAAATTATTATAGACTTTTGGTAATAAGCTTGTGAACTTGGAAAAGAAACAAGCATATAACAGGCCTTATCAACAGTAGAATTCAGGTCAGCAACAACAATATCAAGGTAATAGATAGGCTTATCAAGGCAACTACCAGGGCCCAAGACAGAGTGTAAACACAAGATCTTTTCGGGCTTATGCTCCAGCACCTGTTAGTGCAGTTAAGGATCTTGTCCCTATTCATAACAACCTAGCAGCAGATTATGAGTGGTGCTACCTTTGTAACCAACCTCACAATCAGGTCACTTGCTCAAATGGACTCATTAATCAGGCACTTATGGTATAGAATGCCTCGAGTTCACAGCAGAATGAATTCAATGATGCATCTCCACAACATCAAGACCAGCTTACCAATGAAACTACCCTACTTAACTGGCAAGGTGAGGAATTATGTGGACTTAATATAGATAATTCTCCAGTTGCAACTAACACAAGGGTGAAGAAAATATCTTTTGAGTTGGATCAAGCAGCTTATAAAGGAAAAGCAACAGTTGCAGAACCATCTACATCTCAAGGGACTCGTGGTTTGCAAAGAAATCAGCAACTCCCAGTTAAGGAGCACCCACACTTGCAAGCTGATTATGCTGGCATAAAGGTACATCATAAAGTGAACCCAGTTGTGCCCTATAATATTCTTGATAGTATGAAAAAGATGAATGTTATGATGTCTATGTGGGATTCATTAGCTATCCTAGGTCAAAAAGATATGTTACACTCAGCTTTGTCAAATTTTAAAGTGTCTGATGAATCTGAGTCTTCAATAGGTCAAGTCATAATTGTGTTGACAAACAATCCTCAAGAAAAGGATAAACAGCCCAGCAAAGAGGCAGGAAAAGAAGTCAAACCACCTCCATTTTACGTGTCTGTAATCATAGGTGATAAGTTAGTTCATAATTGTATGGTAGACAGTGGAGCTAGTAGCTCAGTAATTCTAAAGCAAATTGCTGACAAGCTTGGACTAAAGTATCAGCCTTTAGAGAAAGGAGTGATTCAATTGGATGGTACTTCTATTAATACATTGGGTGTTATCAAAGATTTGAGTCTTACCCTTCATGCTTGTCCTAATTTTTCAGTACCTCAGGACATATGTGTCATAGATCTCCCACCTTTTTTTTTCTTTGTGTCTCTCAAGAGACTTTACAGTCAAGATAGGTGGTTATGTGTCAGTTGATTGGTCACATATGTTGTTTAGAACAAGATATGGAACTAAGGTTACCATTAAATCTGAAAAGTTGGCTAAAGATCACATTGAGTCGTATAACCCAAGTTCTATCAATGTTATTCCTACTACTGCAGACACAAATTGTGTCGTTTTTACTGACAATGAGTTGGCTTCCGCTCAAGAAATTCAAGCAAAATTTGTTCCTGATGTGTTGTTACACGAATGGGTAGCTAAAAATGTGTTGGACAGTCCTAAAGACCTTATTCAAGATGTCGGTATGGGTAATTATGTGATGCTTGAACTTGATGCAAAGGTTCCAAACCTTGAAAAGGGTACAGATCAATTGTTGCAACAGCAAAGTGAACTTTGGGAAATGTTTTTTGATGGTTCCAGAAGCAAGAATGGAGTAGATGGAGGGTCAATGCTGGTTTCTCCACAGGGTGATAAGTACTTTTTAGCCTTTTGTTTTGCTTTTGCATGTTCTAACAACAGTGCTGAGTATGAAGGACTCATTCAAGGCCTTGAGTGGGCAAGGAAAAGAGGAATCGACTGTTTGAAAGTCTATGGAGACAGTGAATTGATAGTCAATCAGGTTAGGGGGCTGAATGTTGCCAAGAATGATGCTTTGAAGTCTTACAGAAACATAGTATGGAACATAATTGAAGAATTTAATGCCTTCAATATGATTTTTATTCCACGAAATCAGAATAAGCATGTTGATAGACTTGCAGCAATTGGAGCATAGTTTGATATCCCAGGAGATATTAAAAAAGAAAAAATACAGCAGTATGTTAAGGTGGTTATCAGGCCATCAATCCCTGATAACAACATTAACTGGCAGGTATTTGAAAATGATGAGCAGATCTCAACCTTTCTGCTCTAGGAGGATCAATTTTCTGTAGTGAACCAAGAAAAGATCAAACACCAGTATGATGATCAAGTGATACAGCTGAAGACAAATAAACTTCCCAAAGGGTTGGTTACCTTGGAATCCATATTCAATTCTGATGATCAACTTAAGAAGAACAAAGCCGGCATTCAAGTGAAAGAAGTTCATTATGAAGAAGTGGAAATCTTTAAAGGTAAGCTTCTCAAATTAGGCAAAATATGTTCAGTTGAAGATAAGAGAGCTTTCATTGTTTTATGCCAAGAGTATCATGATGTTTTTGCTTGGAAATATTTTGATTTAAGAGGGTTTGATCCTCATATTGCACAACATACAATTGAGTTAAAACCTGGTGCCAAGCCTGTTAGAAAAAAACAGAGACCATTGAACCACAAGCTTGAACCTTTAATGATCAAAGAGTTGACCAGGTTAGTTGAGGGGGTTATCGTATTTCCAATTAAACACACATCTTGGGTTTCTAACCTTGGTCCGGTTAGAAAAAAGAACGGTGAGATAAGATTATGTATAGATTTTAGAGATCCTAACAGAGCATCTCTAAAAGATCATTATCCCTTACCGTCTATGGAACAAATCCTCCAAGTTGTTGCTGGTTCAGAGAGATTTTCTCTTCTAGATGGATATTCTGGTTATAACTAGATTATAGTCAAAGAGGAGGATCAGTATAAAACAACATTTACAACAAAATGGGGCACTATGGCTTACAAGAGAATGCCTTTTGGTTTATCTAACACTGGTGCCACCTTTTAGCATGCCATGGATATGGCATTTCAGAGTTTAATTCAGAAATTTCTGCTAGTTTACTTAGATGACATAACTGTATATTTAAAGAATGCAGAGGATCACTTGTCACATCTCAAACAAGTTTTTGAAAAATGTAGAGAACATGGAATATCTCTCAATCCGAAAAAGAGTATTTTTGCAAGTCATGAAGGTAAACTGTTAGGTCACATAGTATCAAAAGACAGAGTTACCATTGATCCTGAAAGAGTTAAAGCTATACTTGAACTACCATTACCCAATCACAAGAAAGGATTGCAGAGCTTTTTAGGGAGAATCAACTTTTTAAGAAGATTCATTCCTAATGTTGCAAATTTACTACAGCCTTTAACGGTCATGCTTAAAAAGAATGTAGTTTTCGGTTGGTCAAAAGAAGCAAAACGTAGCTTTGAAGAAATCAAGGAAGCTTTAGCAACAGCCCCAACACTAGTAAATCCATATTTCTCTAAAGACTTCTTTTTGTATGCTTTTGGTAGTATTAGTTTAGTTTCTACTATGCTTGTTCAAAAAAATAGTGATAAGTTAGAGCAGCCAATAGCTTTCTTCAGTCAAGGACTTGTTGATTATGAAGAGAAATATACATTTGTTGAGAAACATGTTCTCGTTGTGATCAGAAGCCTAAAGAAGTTTAAGCCTCTAGTTTCAAACAATAAAATTCATATTTTGGTTGCACAGCCAAGTGTGAAAGAGTTTTTGTTGAACAAAGATCTGAGTGAGAAAAGAGTAGGGTGGATCACAAAAGTAATGGAATTTGATGTCAACATCAACATCACAAAGCTTATCATAGGTAGAGGACTTTGTGAGCAGCTTGCCTCAACCTCTGAAGATTCACGAAAATTAGAAACTGGTGTTGTTTTAACTAATATAGATGAGCCTCAAAATGTTCAAGCTGTTGCACCTGCATCAGTTGCAGGTTGGGTTCAAGAAATCACCCAATTTCTTCATACTAGTGAATTTCCATTAGGTCTAGACAGAGAAAAATGAAGATACTTTAGATTGCAATCAATTCCTTATGTCCTCATTGATAATATTCTTTTCAGGAAAGATCTAAATGGTTTTTTATTAAGGTGCATTGATGTTGATCAAACAGAAAAAGTACTTCATGAGTTTCATGATGGAGTTTCAGGAGGTCACTTTGCTCCAAGGACAACTACTTGGAAAATCATGAGAGCTGGTTACTACTGGCCTAGCTTGTTTAAATATGCATATGCATGGTCAAGGAAGTGTATTAAATGTGCTTTATTTGCAAGAAAGGAAAAGTTGTCTGCTATGCCTTTACATCCAATTCAAGTAGAGAAGTCCTTCATGAGATGGGGTATTGACTTTATTGGGCCAATTAATCCACCATCCAGTGCTGGTCATAAGTGGGTGCTTACTGCTACAGACTATTTCACTCGGTGGACAGAGGCAGTAGCTTTGAAAGAAGAAAATGAATCTTCAGTCTTGAGTTTTTATGAAGATATAATCACCAAATTTGGGGTTCCTAACTCCATCATTTCAGATAATGCTCTTGCATTTGTTGGGTTAAGAGTCACATAGTGGGCTATTAAACATGGAATTCATTTGAATACTTCCTCCAATTATTACTTGCAGGGTAATGGATTAGCTGAAAGTACAAATAAAAATCTGATCAGAATCATTAAGAGGACTATGGAAGAGAATCAAAGAATTTGGCATACCACATTGAAATCTGCACTTTGGGCAGATAGAATAACCACCAAGAGATCAGTTGGTAATTCTCCATATGTACTCGTTTATGGTAAAGAGGCTAGATTACCTCTATCTGTAGAGTTTCCAGCTCTAGACATTGTTCACCAGTTGGAGATGTATGAAGAACAGGACCCAATGTCTATGAGATATGCAGAGCTCATGGAGCTCGAAGAATCAAGAGATAAAGCAATGAAAACTTTGGAGTATCATCAGCTCCAAACGAAGAAAGCATTTGATAAGAAAGCTATAGACAAAGTTTTCAAAGAAGGTGATATTGTTCTCAAGTGGGATGTGCTAAAGAGTGGTCTAGGCAGACATACAAAATTTGGCCATTTTTGGGCAGGCCCTTTTGTTGTTACTAAATGTAAGGAGCATAATGCATTCTAGTTATCAAACATGGATGGAGAAAAATTACCAATCCCAGTTAATGGGATTCACCTCAAACGTTGTTTTGAGGTATGATTTATCATTGTACATATTATGTTAGGTTTTATGCTTTCAATAGGCACTTCTGCACTTTAGTTTAATCATTGTTTCATTCCCTAAGTGATGTTACAACACAGTAAATAGTTTCACTTCAAATTTTCATATTTTCTATAAGTTTTCGGCAACCTGTTATGTTTTATGAGTCTCAAGTGAGTTACAACCATGTGCAAAGTTGCTCTAGGTTTGTTTCTAGGTTTTACTAAGTGAGTCTAAGCCCAATGGACGGGTTTAGGCTACTGGTTTTCATGTTTAGTAGGCAAACATCCAGCTGAGGTCGCCATAAATGTTACCCAATTTTCACTTGCGGGCTCAATCAGGCAAGGTTCTATATTTTTAAGTGTTCATAATGGCCAAATGGATTAACTTTTGCATCAGGGTCGCCAGGACATTTTGGTCACTGTGAGTTTCCATCTCTCTCCACTTGGGATGTCTCACCGACAATTGTTCACAAGGTTGGCATCGGGGAAAGAATTAGCGTCGGTGTAATGTTTCACCGACTGAAGGTGGTCTCCCCGAAATGGTCCGAGCTCGCCAAAAGATGAAGGGTTCGACATGATGTCTTTCCAACCTAAGTAAGTTTTTTCGACAGGCTGTGGCTTCGGTGTAAGGTCTCACCAAAAGCCGGTGGTCTCGTCAAAGAAATAGGAGCTCGAGGAGACGTCCTGCTGACACGAGGTGGTCTCGCCGAAAGAAGTTGAGCTCGGCATGATATCTCGCTGATAATGGAAGTCTCGTCGAAAGGTGGGGGCTTCAGTATAATCTCTCACCGACTGAGGGGAGTCTTGCCAATAGCGATCAACTTGCCCATGGAAAAGGATATCGGTAGGACTCTTAGCATTCGCTATGACCTCCTGTCGACTTAAAGATGTCTTGCTGGATTCGGATGTCTTTCCAACGAGAACACAGTGGTATAACTCTTAGGGGCTCGCTATGATGTCCGGCCGATAGCGATTGTCTCGGCAACCACTGTGGATGTCGATATGACTCTGGCCGCTTTCTATGAGGTCTTGTCGAGCATCACATGTTATGCTGATAGCTACTATGAGGTGTACTTGCATTGGGGAGACACGATTAGTGTCTCACCGACATGCGATTTTGTTTGAACGACCTTTGACCACTCGGGAATCTTATGTGGAGTGTGTTCGCCCAATCAGAGAGAACTAAAGGTGAACCCTGGGCGGCTTGACTGATTGACTACCCCTATGAAGAAGATCAACAAAATGTGAGCGGTATGGATCTGCTCTATGATCAAGGGTGATCAATCGGTCCGGTGAGCGGTGGTGTCGTCTGGGGAGATCTAACAGGAAAGTCGGATGCTACTTATCGGAGAGGTCAACATGCAGAAAGATCTGGAGTAGGAAGAGGAAGTTGCGTGTCTCAGTGACAGTTGTGGTGTCTACTGGCGAGGGGTAGATTGACATTTATGATTATCAGAACAATCACATTCAAGGCGGTTCTGATGGAAGTTCGAGGGTGGACACGGAGGCCAAAGGTTAATGCAATTATTCCAAAAGATTTGGAGGCCATTCCTGGAGCGATCCTTCACTGACGTGGACAGCGGGGATACACATTTAATGCAGAAGTAACTTGATAAAAAATATCTAAGGGCGGATCTTTCTGGAGGCTGATATTTTTAGAAAACCCTAAAGGAGGGGCCGACACTTGAGGTTTTTTGGTTGTATATATGGCATTTTTGCCTCATTTGTAAAGGAGTTCTGATTATGCATTCTGGAGAGTTATTGTTTTTTTCTTAAATCCTTTCTCAGCTGATGTATTCTTTGTAACTCATTTGGATTTTAGAATATGAAATATAGAGATTACCTCAGAAACTAGTGTTAGTATTCATACTACTTTCATTTTGTCTTTCAGATTATGCAAGTTTTGAACTGTGCTTTTTCTAAGTCTGCATTTGAACTTTAAAGTTGTGAAATTCATCTTTCCTTCTTAAAATATATATGTAGATTAAGCCTTTTCAAGAATGATGCATAAGTTCACAAAGTTTATGTTGAGTAAATGAAATAGCTATCATTAGTTTTCCAGTGTATGTTCATCTTTTTTTCATTTCATGATTTGTGTCAGTTCGGTGTAACACCATAGGGATTAATTTCTACCATTTATGTTTTGCTATAGTAACCTTCTCCATTTACTTTACAAAAATCAGTAGTATAGGTGATACAACCAGCATAGGAAGCCGGCCTTTTTCTGGAGGTCTAATCTTGTATAAATTTTATACTTTTAAGGTCATTCCAATGTTACACTGGATTGTTGAATTTTACATTCAACAGTGTGCAAAATCCAAGTGATAACAAGTATATGTAGGTAGACGTACCTACACATGCTCATGATCAGATAACGAATATGCATGGGAATGTCAATTGGACAAACACGACATACATATATACACTTCATGTATATACATTGATCGATAAATATGTGAATATATGTGTTTAAATATGGATATTGAAATAATGATATATATAATATATATACATATTTATACATATATGTATAGTTATGTTAATGGAAACGTATATACATATATATGAATATGTATATATATATATAATTATTTTAATATATGTTTTTATATATATTTAATTGGAAAGCAATGTAATTGGTAATCATGTGGATATATATATATATATATATATTAATAATATATATATTATTGTTGTTTGGTATAAGTTAAAATGCTTTGAATAGAGCATGACGCATAACATAGCGTTGATGTTGGATATATATTAAAAGTGCTAAGTAATAAGTAAAGTGTATTATAGCGTTGTCCTGTATATTGTTCTGGCTAAAGTTATTGTGTTGCGCTTAAAGCATGTAAAGAATAAGTCAATGAGACTTATGCGCTAAAGTAAAGGAGAATACAATTTAGACATTGTAAATAGAAATGAATGCAAATTTTACATTGTTGAATAAGTCTTTGACTGCACATAAGAAGAGGGCACTAAAGTATGAATATGTGGCGCCAAAAACTATAGTATTTGGAAACCAACAAAAGTATTAAACTAGCGCCATTTCCTGGTAAAGTCATGTGATAAGCACAAAACTCGGTCAATACAAAGATGGTAGAAATATGTGAGGGTAGTCGACTTGCAAATCAAATAGGAAACCTGTAGAGAGGCGTCGATGTCCCTTGACTTAGTAAAAGAGTCATGTTGTCTCAAGAATGAAGTTGACTCAGCCATTCTATGAAACTAGAAATATGAGGAATGTCATGTGTTGCAATCTAAGAGTTTTAATCAGCTGATTCGTTGCATGTGACTAGGAAGGTGGCAAAATTATTAGCTTGTTTATAGCCTTTGGAAGCTTAAATTTTAGTATATATAGAGGTTCTCTCTCTACCATGGTTACACTTTTCATTCAAATTTCTCTGATGTTACTCTATTGTATTTTTTTGTGCAAGTATCATTTTGAGAATTTTAGTGAGTGGGAGAGAGAGATTTGTTGTGAGTTATGTTTTATTGTGAATTCTTGTGACTCAAAGGGATATGTTCCCTTAAAATATGTATCTGAGGATAGGTCTGAGGGTTATTTCCCTTTTGACAATGTATGTGAACCAAAATTAGAGGGGTATACTCCACTTAGTTATGTATTAGAGAGTGAATCTCTTGGATACTCTCCCCTAGACTATTTGAATAGTCATTCCATGTAAATGCTAGTATATTGAATTCCTATTGATATAAATGAAAACCATATTTTGGAAAAAATTATGTATGAGTTCTTCTTTTAAACTCTATATATATGAATGTCTGTTCTTTGGAAATTTTTTAAATGATGTGTAAACATTCCTAGAATCTAATTGAAAATGAAACCTCCAGATGTAAAATTTCTTGTCGAAAATGGTTAGAACTAGAACTAACCTTGGGAGAAGCCAAGAATTTGGCCAAGGAGCAAAAAATTCAGGCGCTAAACTAGAATGTCTTTTAGCCATGATGGATGAAACAAGAGCAAGAATAGGAAACCTTGAGCAAGAGGTAAGGAAACAAGAAAGGGAGGAATAAGAAGTTCCTAATAATGATGAAGGGGAAAATTCCCATGATCATACTCAGACTAGTGAACATGAGGATGATGAATCGCAATCTAGATCGGAGGAAAGAAAACAAAAATGATTTTCTAGTGAACTATCTTGATACATGATAAAGATCACTCCTCTGAAGTTTGAAGGAAGTACTAGTGGGGATGTGGCTGAGGCATGGCTCAGAGAGATGGAAAAGTATTTTTAAATCAGGAATTACTTTGAGGTCACTAAAGTTGTTTGGGGAACTTTCTAATTGGCTAGTGAAACATATAATTGGTGGATGAATAAAAAGATGGAGCTTGGACTACGCTCCTTAAGGCTCACTTGGAGTGAATTTATGGAGATTTTCTAGAAATGGTGGTTGCCTCAACTCTTCTTTGATCAAAAGCTTATTGAATTCCAGACCCTGAGACAAGGAGACTCCTCGGTTAACAAATATTGGGAGAAATTCACTCGTCTCCTAAGGTAGATACCCATGTACCAAAAGGACGAGCGGTTTCGTATAAGGAAGTTTATCATGGGCCTCAATGCTCAAATTTGTGGAGAGGTAGACGTGCATGGTCCTGCTACCATGGACTTGGTGTATGAGAAAGCCATTAAGAAAGAGAAAAGGCTCAAATCTATCTTGAACTACTGTGAAAAGAATCATAAATTTAATTGGTCATGTTGATGCCAAAAATTGGCAAGGTAACAACCCTTTGTCAGAAACACAGTTTATGGGGGACTTATTTCACTAAACTAAGTGACCTCTGAATTTTTAAAGAAGTCAACTTCTTCTATAATTGGCATTTTGGAATGGGAAAAGGAAGAAAATATAAAAATAAAGAATCTAACTAAGGCAATGCGACAAAATTTAGATAAAAGGCACGATAAACCTATCTTTTGGATATGATCTAAGGGCCCGCTCAAAAATTTACAATGTCCTAGAATAACAAAAATTAAAGATTGCAGCATGAACAACTTATTTAATGACATAAAATAATTTTCACACCCATTTACTGAAAAGAAGAGTCAAAAGACATGGTCTAAACCAGCAAACTTGCATTCAAATTATAAAAGTATTGCAAATAAACCATTCAAACAATAATGGCACAGTGTAAAGTTTATCAATAGCATAAGAAAATAGAGAGGTCGAACAATGGCACAGTCTGTGATTTCTTGCAATAATCTAAACAATAAAAGGCCTGGTGTCTCTCCAAAATCCTGTAATTCTTAAACTAGTGGAACTTGAAAAACATGTAGCATGTAATCTTTGAACCCCTCTTCAGAAATAAAGAGCAGTATATATAGTTAGCATTCCCACCGCCTGGCGAGCAACAACTGAAAAGATTCAGAATCCTGAGCAATGATGTCGCAACAATGATAACCCTCAATCGTTGTAATAGAAAAGGTTTGGGCCATAGCATTTGGTCACTCCCCATTCAGGTGCATCCCCTATGAATGATGGCAGTGGTCCCAGAAAAGTCTCGTGCAAACAAGTGTCATCTCCTCATATAGGTAGTTAGAACATGTGGCAGCATATCGCAACCCATAGTTCGCTTTATCCCTTGTGTTGAAGAAGCCTTCGCTTAAGAGACGCATGGCAACATTTCACTACCCGCAGTCGATTTTTCCCTTCCTTTGTTGAAAGCTTGCATTGAGATGACACGTAGTAAAAATGTTTACTATAGACACCGCTTGTGGGGCCTACCAAATCTTTACGCAAATGGGAGCTACGTGGCATGCGGGCGAGGATCGACGAGGAAGTGAAGGGAAACAATTAAAATAACCTGCGGTGAAGACACATGGGAGTATAGCGAGGGCGGATAGAAGAACGAAGGAGAGAATTCCCTTGGAGAGCATTGAGTAGACAAGTGGTGTGGCGAAGGTTGTGGTGATTTCAAAAGGGGTCAATGATATTCATTGAAGGCATGGGTCGGTACTTAGCAAAAAACAAAACCCGAAGGGAGCATGGTGAATTTTGTATTCATAGCTTCTGGCGACTATCAGGGGCGTTTCGCTTGAGGAATGTGGAACCCAAAATTTTCTCTGGTTCACAGACCAAAGTGCCATCCATTGGAAACATAATTAGAGCTTGGAAAGGGATTCCTGCAAGGGTGGCCAATCATCTTCGAATGGTCTCGTTATATTGCACAAATTTTCATGTGATTCGCCTAGGTTGAGTGTTTCTTTATAAGGCAACACCTCAGGTAAACTGGCCTCTGCCTCGCATGGAAAAGTAGTTGCGCAAGAGGATGAATAACACCTTCAATGTCTGCTATAGTAGGAGGTTGGCTGAAACTCTGGAAAGCGATTGGGTCTTGCTCCTTTTCTTCAATTTTTTTTTGCAATTTTTTTGGCTATGGTGATCGACCCATCTTCAAGAAACAGGGATGGTAGACCCATCTCGCTCAGCTGGGAGAAATTTTCCTGCATTCCATCCATACTCTGGTTCAAAGTAGATGCGGCGGCTTTAGTTCACTAGAAGGACGAGTGGCAATGGATGAACTTGTTTTCCGTTTGGGCAACAATATCTCGATCTTCAATTCCTGCCTTGGCTAGGTCTTCATCAGAGACCATGTATAGCTTGCTTAGCAAACTCTTAGCTTCAGGAACCTTCTATGTGATGAACTGTGGGAATTCCTCGATTGTTTCATGAATCTCTTGGCTCAATTTTGTTTCCTTTGAGATGAATTGGGGTGTTGGTTGTAGTGTTAGGCATAAGGCTTTAACCTTTTCCTAATAAGAAATATATAGCTGTTGAGCTAATGGGATGAGGTCCAGCTACGTAGTAGAGGCTTGGAGAGTTCTCTTTAGAAGGGAAATCTTTGTATCCTTTGAATTGACATCCTCTGTTAATTCTGTAATTCTCTTTTTTGTGGATGCAAGTTGCTCCCTAAAGCTACTTAGCTCTTTATACCAATTCTCCTCGGCTTAGGTGCGGTTTGCCAATTCTATGTCAAGAGAGGACTTTATCTCTTGGAGCTCTTTTGATAACTAGGCCTTTCGGCCTTCAAAGTCTATATGATTCTTTTCTAATTGTTGCTCATGTAAAGTGTGTTGAGTTGCTAACTCTTTATCCTTTTGTTGCAAATTCTACTCCACCAGGGCCAATTGGCTCTGATATTCCTGGTTCTTCGCCCACAGCTCATTAATCAGTGTGGGGTCAACGGATTGGGACATTGAGTTCCTCTTAGAGTTTTCTCCACTCCAACTCTTTTTCCCACACTTTCTCTGATAAGCACACAACTTCTGCTTCTAGTCATTTCTCCTTCGTCTCTAGGAAACTGACCATTTCCTTGACAAGCTTCAACTACTCCTTTTTCTTCAACTGATGGCTAGAGCGAAGGAAATCAGTTGTTACCACCCACTGCATTTCCTCCATGAGTTCAACCTTGTCCTATGGATGGGCTACGACCAGATCAAGCCCCATGGCATACATGTCGTAATCGTCTGACAGCATCTCCCCTTGTGGTTTGACAATGTTCGGGTACATGGTGGTGAAATTCAGTGTTTGTTGCACTTCATTATAAACTGTATACACATTAGACTCCACCTCCTTTTTGTAATCCTTTGCCTTTCACTTTTGGATCCTAAGGGCCCATGCTTCCTTTGTAGCATCACCCTGTGCTATGAATTGGCCTAGTGATTGAACTAGCTTGCCTGTAATAGGTGCACCAGGAGGCAGTGCAAAAGGGAATGTAATTGTGGCAGGCCCCTGCATTTTCTTTGGTGGGAGATTGACAATTTTTGGGGAGAAAAAGGGAACCTGCCATAGTTCAGTTTGTGAACTAGTCAGAAGGGCTCATCAGTTGCTATGGTGATGGGGTATTCATAATCGAATCTATTTGCTGGGCATACTAGGTCAGACCTAAGGTAGCAATAGCAATAGGGGTACCAATGGTGCCTGAGCCTTTAGAAAGAGAGGCGAGAGATTGAGCAACGACAACTGGTGTTAAGGTTCGCAGAGGCGTTAAGATAGATGGCATTGTCTAGGAAAATTGAGAGAAACCTCTTGTAAACATTGTGAAAGGGGTAGAGAAGGTAGGGTCGATAGTTGTAGTGAGAGGCATCGCGGGAATGGCAGAGGATACTAAAGATTGAGAAGTGAGAGAAGAAGGAGCGAACATTACCTGTTGACTGGATGTTGGAGGTGCTCTGCTTGTTGTTGGCTCCCCACTTACTTCAAACTCCTAGTTCACTGTGAGCACTTGGCTTGTAGCAGGCTCCTGTGAACCTTCCCCTAGTATAGCTTTTGTGCGTTGTCATTTAGGGGGCAGGGAGTCTTCAATCTCCACAGTCTCTAGCTATTGCTGCCAGGATACTCTTGTTGTTTTTGAGGCCTAGGTGAGTGTCCGCGAGGCTCTTGATATATTTTGTTGCACATTTGAAGTGACATAGGTAGGGCAGGCTTCCCTATGGACTTCTTCTTTTGTTGAATGGAGGATGTCGATGTATCAGCTTCCTCCTCTACCTGCTCTTCTCCTTCATCGGGGTCATTTCCTCCACTAGCGCTTGAGTCAGAAGCAAGATGCTCCTCATCCCACAGTTTTTCAAACTCTTCATCATTCGACATGCTTTCATAAGGTGCATCAAGTTGTTTTATCTCTTGGGGATACACCTAGAAGGCTCTGATCCTTTCTATAGTCCATTCTTCTTCCTTTCTCAACCTATTGTACAAAGTTTTTCCCATTTTGCATTTCTCATCATAATCCACCTCAACGAAATAGAACCTATGATATGGCAGCCTACTATCCTCTGTGGGAATATGAATCAGGTCAACCAATAATTCATTGTCATCCTCCATTGGGTTGCACCTCCTCTCCCATTAAGGTTGAGGGTTGTGAGTTACCTTGATATGATCATATGGTAGATCATTGAAAGGGTTGTAATCCCACTTGTCGCAGATCATTACCAACCCTAAATGAGCCAGCTTATCCTACAAAAATGGGTGTGTCTGCTTCTTTTTCATGGGCACTGTTTTGAAACTTTTTGGATAGACAAAGAATCCCTTCCCTTTTCCTTTTTTCCACTGCAGAAGGTAATATCAATAATGTATGCCTGTCAGAACAATTTAAGGGCCAACACTCAATTAGTCACACATGTCAGAAGGCAGAATGGTTCATCGGTGAAGCCTCACATTCGAATGAGTGTAAAATCCGCTCTGAAGAACCAATCACACTTGGGAATGAAGTTATGCATATACTTTATCTGCGTCAAGGTGAGCCGATTAATATTATCTTCTCCTTGCAAATCTTGCAAAATTAGAGTCAAGAAATAATACAAAAATGCATAATAATCAAAAGTGGAAGAGAGGAGAGGAGTCCAAACAAAAATTGGCTTTCTTCTATTCTTTTCATCAAAAATAAACAACTTCACCCGCTTATCAAAGAAATCAGGGTTATGATGTAAAAACATATGGGCGAGATAGGAAGGAAATCTAAACTTCCATTTAGCTTGGTATTTGTTAATTTTCTCTATCATTTTCTTTGTGAGGTACTCTGCAAAATCATACCATAAATAAGATTGTTGCCTGCGAAACTAGAAACCTGGGCTCAATTGAAACGCATGCACCTCCTTGTCGGTGTCTAGACCGAAGATAAATACCATCATTGAAAAGGCATCTTGCAGGTCTTTTGCGAAAGCGTTGTGTTGTGCCAGAATTCTTGGTGGCTTCCCTTGCTCTGCTTCAATCCTTTGGGTTTCTTCATTATAAAAATCTAGAGCCTTGTTCCTGGTGCTTCATATATGATCCCCCTGATTAGGAGTGAATGCCTCCATTGTCATCCCTCTTTGCTTATGATCAGGATTACACAACATATTCTGGATGGCTCCCAAAGTGATATTAACTAAAAGAGTTCTACCCTTGATAGTATTGGTGCTTGAGTTGAAATGCTTAATGTCTGCATCAACCAATTCTGGGCAGTAGTGCACAAATGGGACCATATATTGAGGAAGCCCGCTGAACCATACTTAATATGTCGTCGAAATTGTCTTTTTGGACACCTCCATTCTTTCGCAGGCTACTTCCCTCAATCCTTTAGGGTTTTTTGGAAGAAAGGGATCATGAATATTATCCCAGTGCTCCTAAATTAAGTTATGGTCTCTGTAGCTTTTGGGAATGTCCATCTCTTTTGTGTTTTCCCACTTTGACTTGTCAGGAATACCTGGTGTGGCATAGGAAATGTCTTCAAAGATATTGACAACTGGTGCTCCGCGCATAGCTTTAAATAAGTTTTTCATTGCCCCTCCCTGTAATCCTTGGCTTAAACCTTTTGCATTTTTTATTTGTGGGAAGCTTTTTCTTAGCTTGAATTTTTTTGCAATTTTACCTTGGCTTTGGCTCTGCACTAGAAATCGCTTTTGCTTTGGGCAGTGTATTTGAAAAGACCTTTTAAGTGCTTAAAGATTTTGCATGCAATACTTAGCTATTTTTCCTCAAGGTGGTAGATGGGAGTTACCTTTTTGCATTTAATTCGGCATGTACCGCCAACCCTTGGCTTGTGCGAGATGAATCACTTGCCATTTTGATGTGACAAGAATTCATAATTGCAATTAGCAATTGTATTGTACAGCGTGATCTTCTTGGAACTTGAGCCAATGCTTTACTAGCAGCTTAAGCATTCATATGCATTGGCAATTAATATCCCAAAAGGAATGATTAAGCCAAAGATGCAATCAACATTTGAAAAGATATGAGCTCTACCTTAGAATAAGCAAAACACCTGGAGAATGACACCTTAGTCCTTGGTCGTGTATAACACCACCGATTATTGCCACTAGCTTAGGCTAATTAATTAGCCCAAGTATTAGTTTTACACGCAACAAACCATAGTCAATAGACACGACTGGGTGGGAAATTCGAGCACGCTCAGGCACAGCTTTCAAGTTGGTACTTGATTAGCATCACGTTTATGGTAAGTAGATTACTAGGAATTTGCTCTCTTTTTCTATAAATAGGCATCTAAGAAATAGCGAAATCACACTTAGTGATTAGAGAAAATTTGGTAGTAGGTAATTGGTTTAGTAGTTTAGCATTGGCAGTGCGTAGCATTCTCATAGGCTAGACTTAGGCACTTTGCATAGATAGTTTCAGGCTAGTTGCAGAGCGATTTCCAACATGAATACCCCAATTAGGCTAGTGTGTCACAAGTCTCAGACTACCTTCCTAGGTGAGATTTCTACTAAGCGTTTGAAGAGGATGACAAAAACTAAGCACTCACTGGCTATTATAGCCATGAAATGGGTTCTGGGATAGGATTGTCTCGAATACGAGGACAAGTATCGAGTTAACACTGATGTGTGCTCACACTTTGTCGACTCCATTCTGGATATTCAAATTCCCAATCCCTTGATTCTTCATCTTGTAAAAGAAATATTTCCCAAGAAGTACTTGAATGGCCTCAAAGAGGTAGTGGTAAATGTTGCATTTGGTGGAGGCATATCGACTGCAAGCGACCTTCAGATGTTCATAGAAGAGGATGTGGTTGTGTCGTGGCTGCCATTTCTAAGTGGCTTCCACCTCCAGTCACAAGATGAGCACCGCCAGAGGGTCACTCAAGCCTACCATTTCTTGTTTCACATCTACAACGTGGTGTCATTTTACGACATCGATTGGTACACGAACTTCAGGAACCTCGAGTTCCCTCTGCCTCTAGTCGTTGCTCCTGTTAATGATGTTGTTGTTGATGATGATGCCCATGTGGATGAAGATATTGTGGATGCTACTATTGATGCGTCCATTGCTGCTACCCATGTTGTGGACTGAAGACTATCGTGCTTTTCTTTTTGCCTTTTAAAAACTCATAGCAATTAGTCCATTTTTTGTATATATGCCTAAAAAAGGATTTTTGTAAAATATATGAAAGAAGCAGAATAGAACTATATGCTTTTAGAAGCATGGTCTTTGAGCCATTTTGACAATGTAAATATCAAAGCACATATATAATGAAAATATATTTTTATATAACCATCTTGTTGTCTACTTTTGGATTCTGCAACTAGGTCATCTTTTCCTTTTCAACATGTATGTATCGATTCAATTTGTGGGTGTTTAATTTTTTTCTCTTTTCAGCTATGAGTTTATTTCCTTACTCTCTGCAATTAATGGGTTACCTGCTCTTTTCCACCTTGAACCATAGAATAAATAAAAATATTGGCCAACAAAACAAAAAGGGAAAGAAGGGAAAAAACATTATAGACATATTTACATCGGTAGGGTAGCAAACTTAATTAAATAATTTCAGGTGAATTCCGTTGACCGAAATTCCCAACGCTGCTTTTTACATATTTTCTAACTTTTATGCATTATGCTCTTTGCATTGAATTATTCTAAACGGGCCTTCCCAAAGGCTGTCAAACTTCTCGTGCTGACCCGGCTTCGCATCCCTTTCATTAAATTTTAGCAATAAGTCTCCGCACTTTAGACCTTGGTCAGACGCTTTCTTTCCAAACCACCTTTTAACCACTTGTTGGCGATTATTCATGGTTGTTAGGGACTTTTCCCTTTTCTCTTGTACTTCTAGCAACTCGGCTAACCACACCTCCATTGCGTTGTTTTGTTCCACCTCGAGTGATTTTAGCGATTGCAGCGCCAGAATCTCCATAGAGATAGGCAATAATGCCTCTTTTCCATATACTAGCTCATACAGTGAAGTCTTGAGGACTTTCTTAAGAGTGATGCGGTTCACTCAGAGTGTTGTTTGGAGGATTTTATGCCATTCCCTTTGGTATTCTGACCTGATTCTTTTGATGAGTCAAACCAAATTCTTGTTTGTTGACTCAGCTAATTCATTCCCCTAGAGGTAGTAGTTTGATGATGTTTTAAGGAATATGCCATGTGTAAGTGCGAATTGACTTACCTTAGAGCCCAGGAAAGCTTTAGCATTTTCAAAGGATGATAGTTATGGGTGGGTGAAATCTCGTCACCAGTTCCTCTAGGAAATCCACTATCTTTGCCTCTGTCGCATTCTTTAGTGGCATGGCTTTGGTCTATCTTGTGAAGTAGTTTGTGGCCATCAAGATCCATTTATGTCCTATGCTGGAGGCTGGGTTGATCATTCTGATGAATTCCAAACCCCATTGCATGAATGGCTCATCAACCACTATTAGATTGAGAGGCATTGCGGAATTTTTTCTTCTTCCTGCAAAGAACTGACATTCCTTGTAGGTTTTCACCAAGGAGTAGGAATCATTGAATAGCATCGGCCAGTAGTATCCCATGCAAAAGATTTTGATGGCGGTTGTCTTTGCGAAGAAATGCCTGCCCGCGGAATTGTTGTGGTAAGTGTCGAGGATCCTTTTTGCTTGTTGTATGGTAACACACCGCAATAGAACACCGTTAAAATTTCTCTTGAACATGATCCCTTCAATAAGCATGTATCCGTTATTTTGTAGTCAGTAGAATCTCCTCTTTTGAGAAGGAAGGCCCAATAGATACTTTCCTATATGCATAAATCTTACTCTATCTGCCAACCAACAACCTTCAGAACCTGATTCGTTCATTAGGACTAACTCCGGTTGCTCTTCTTCGGTGGCCATTCCTTCATCGTGCGCAAGGTATTCACATAGCACTCTTCCCCGAACAATCTTTGTAGGCTTAACCTCAATGTCATATTCGAGGATATTGGTGATCCAATTGGCTCTTTTCTCAGTGATTTCCCCTTCCATGATGTATTTGTGCATGCTAGAATGTGCAACTTAGACAATCACGTTATTGCAAGATATTAAGTGTTGGAACTTCTTGAGCCCCTTAACTATTGCAAATGCTTGCCTCTCTACAAAGTTGTAATTTGTCTCATATTCCTTCAGGGTCTGGGAGTGAAATGCTATCAGATGTTCTCCCTTTCCCTCATCATCTTTCTAAGTTAAGACAGTAGCAATGTTTGAATTGCTACTGAACACATGCATTATGAAGTCCTTTGATAAGTCTGGATTGACCAAAACAGGAGTAGAGGAAATAGCATCCTTGACTCTCTCAAAGGCTTCTCTAGATTCCTTTGTCCATTTAAATGTTTGATCCTTTTTCAGCATTAGGGTAATTGGCCTAATTATTCTTGCAAAATCAAAAATAAATTTGCTAACAAAATTCACCTTTCCCAAGAATGATTGGACGCCTTTCTTGTTGACCGAAAGGGGAAGCTCTATGATTGCTTTCACCCACTCAGGATCAATTGAAATTCCTTCTTTGTACACCATGTGCCCCAATAGCTTGCCTTGCAGTACTCCAAAGACACATTTTTTTGGGTTCAAGGATATCCCAAACTCCTGGCATTTCTTGAAAACCATCTCAAGGTGATCAAAATGATCATCTTTGGATTTGGAAAACACCGTCAAATCATCCAAATAGATTAGGATAATCTTGTTGATTAGTTCGCTAAAAGTGATATCCATTGCTCACTGGAAGGTGGCTCCTGTGTTTGAGAGGCTGAATGGCATCTTAGCATATGCAAATGTTCCCCACTTGGTAGTGAGCATTGTCTTATGTTGATCCTCTTCTTTGACCCGGATCTGATTATAACCAGAGAAGCCATCTAACAGGGAGAACATCTCTGATCTTGCCATCGTTTGCAGGATTGACTCCATTGAAGATAATGGTTAATTATCCTTTAGAGATGCTCTGTTCAAGTCCTGAAAATCTACACATAGATGGATATCTTCATTCTTCTTTTGGAACAGGACCAAATTGGATACCCACATGCTATGCTTGATTGAGAAGACAATCCACAACTAGATTAGCTTTGTTAATTCTTGTGCCATTAGCACTTCAATCTTGGGATTTACTGGCCTCTATTTTTGGTAGACGGGTTTTGCACCTTCCACCAACTCTATTGTATGTTGAATGATATCAATATCATATCCCCTAAGGTCATTGTATTACCATGCCACCACTCCATATTTTTTGCAAAATTTGATAAGCCTTTCTTTATCATGATGTAGGACATCCTTCCCGATTTTGAGCTTTCTTCCATCTTCGACCTGAAAGTCCGCATAGTCACCTTTGTCTGCTACAAACTTCTGTTTTTCATTTCTTGCATTGTCACAATCGAAAAGATTCTCAAGAGTGACCAATCCCTTCGGAAGCTTGTTGGATTTCAGCTGAATATTTTTTCCTTCATAAGCTTCGGTAATATTTGGTTGGAGTTGGTCAGCAAATTCTCTCGACTGCTAGATGAACGAGGCAATGTGCTCATCACTGTCAAATACTTGCCAGTTTTGGTCATTATCTGGAATGGTTGGTCGTACTATTACTCATACAAAGTGTTTGTTGTGAATGAGATCAGAGGCAGGATCAAACTGGGATTCAATTGATGTCATGCGGTCTGCATCTTTATTCTATTCTTGGGGCACTGTTTGAATAATGAAAGCTTCAAAGCCCTCAATCAGGTCCCAAACTCAGTGTCTATAGGATTGCATGCGGATATTCTTGGCCACAGAAATTCCTCGGACTTGATTGACTACTAGTTTGGAATCTTCAAACACCATTAATTGCTTAATGCCCATCTGTTCCACAAGGCCGATACCTTGCACTAGTCCTTCATATTCAGCTTCAATGTTTGAGCAAGTGAATTGGAAGTGGAAAGACCTCAGTGTCCTTTCATTTTGTGGGGACATTAAACATATCCCGACTCCTGCGCCATTTTTGCATCTTGCTCCGTCGAAATGTAGCATCCATAACTCTAAGGCTTGATTGTTCTCTAGTTTTTCAACGACCTTTGAGAGCACTAGATCTTCATTATAGATGACATAGGTTCCCAACCCGGTAGCATGGTAATTTCCAAAAGGATCAATATCCATATGTTCGCTCAATAGAAAATCTTCTTGATCGATCCGATCTCCGGTCACTTTTTCATCTTCCAGTAGCTCAGCGTAATACATTTATTCATTGGTGGAGGTGCTAGGTGTTTGGTCGGAAGCACTTTTAGGTTGCGGGCTGACTAGTTGTGGGACAACTAGTTAGCCCATGAATCTCCTCTTTGATTGAGTGTTGTAATCAAACTGTATTTGAGGTGTTTTAGATGCGGATGCATCATTGGAAAACATAGCTTCTTCTTCTTCCATCCATGAGAAGAGTGCATGATTAAGAGCGATGTCCACTTCTTGCTCTAGTGACATCCCTTGCATTTATGCAGTGAGCACTGCGTTATCCATTTGTGAAGAGGTATACACATAGCTTTTGGGGTCTGACGTTGCGGCTTGGTTGCGCTATTCCGCCACCTTTTATTGTAGGTTGTCGTGTAGACAGTTTCAGGGCATGTGTGAATCGCCGCAAGAGAAGCACCAAGGGTTGGTGTCATCCACTAAATTGTTCTACCCTGTGGTCAACTCTCTGTCGAACTTAGGTTGGCGCTCTGTAGAGGAGTGGGTACCAACACTATCTGATTTGTTGTTTGCACCTATGGATTTGTGCAGGAAACTTCTTGGAACTGGTTTTGTTGGTAAGAGGACCTTCCACCTTGATAATTCTAGTAGGTCTGCTTCGGAGGTACAACCTGGTTGCACTTGATAATAGTTATCTCATTGGCCATATGTCGCAACATTTCCTTGACGTCACTCATATCCTCCTTGGAAGAACCAAATGTAGAAGCAACATTCTGTGACATGCTCAGATACATGTACATGGATTGAGGAGGATTCGATGCGTTGGTAGAAGGCATCTCCTAAGCAGGAACCAATATTTATGGAAATATAGGAATGATGGGCTGAGGTGGCAATTTCCCAGCATCTATCAAATTTGTCTCTACCTTGACAATGACGCTATATACGCCTAGTAGTGTGGTTCCCCCGAGAGACTGGATCATCATGGAAATTTCAGGGTTGATAGATTTCAAATAGAACATAAATTCCAGATCGGGCGGCAGGCGAATATCAACTTGAATCCTTTGCCAGCTGGTATGGAACCGAGCATTGAAGTTAGCCATGGCTTCATTTGGGGCCCACTTTATGACTGACAACTGATAATATAGTGAAGATTGGTCTTCTTCGTTTGAGAATCTCTGGTAAAAAGGATCTCCAAGCTCATCCTAGGTACTGATAGTGTTTTCTTGTAGCGTCTGGTACCAATCTAGTGCCTTTCCTTTGAAAGAGGCGGTGAGCAACCTTAGCGCTATATTTTAGTCTATAACGCCATGTATTAGACATACATCTGCAAAACATCTTGCAAATGTTTGGATGGTGTCCTTGAGCCATCTCCAATGAATTTAGGTATAGCTTTTAGGGCGGAAATCAAGATAGCAACCCAAATGACAGGCACTAATAGTGCAACAAGAGGACTTTTGGCATCTCGTGCCACATAATTTATGTTAGCGGAAGGCAACATGGCTAGTGGAAAGGCCGAAGGAAGCAGAATGTTCAATAATTGGGTCGCGGGTTGTACTATCCCTAATGGTGGTACTAATAAACCAGGATTATTTGTTGTTTGGGACCTAGTAATAGGCCGATGGCTCATACACCCTTCTTAAAATTAGATTCATTTAAAAGCAGTCCCACCGGGTGTGCCAGGAAAAAGAAAAACTATTGATGCCAAAAATTGGCAAGGTAACAACCCTTTGTGGGAAACTCAGTTTATAGGGGACTTATTGCGCTAAACTAAATGACCTCCAGATTTTTAAAGAAGTTGGCTTCTTCTATAATTGGGGTTTTGGAATGGGAAAATAAAGCAAATATAAAAATAAAGAATCTAACTAAGGCGATGCACCAAAATTTAGATAAAAGGAACAATAAACCTATCTTTTGGATATGATCTAAGGGCCCGCTCAACAATTTACCATGTCCTAGAATAACAAAAATTAAAGATTGCAGCATGAACAACTCATTTAATGACATAAAATAATTTTCACACCCATTTACTGAAAAGAAGAGTCAAAAGACATGATCTAAATCAACAAACTTGAATTCAAGTTATAGAAGTATGACAAATAAACCATTCAAACAATAATGACACAGTGTAAATTTTATCAATAGCATAAGAAAACAGAGAGGTCGAACAATTGCATAGTCTGTGAGTTCTTGCAATAATCTAAACAATAAAAGGCCCGGTGTCTCCAAAATCCTGTAATTCTTATACTAGTGGAACTTGAAAAACATGTAGCATGTAATCTTTGAACCCCTCTTCAAAAATAAAGAGCAGTATATATAGTCAGCATTCCCACTACCTGCGAGAAGCAACTGAAAAGATTCAGAGTCCTGAGCAATGATGTTGCAGCAATGATTACCCTTTATCGTTGTAAGAAAAAGGTTCGGGCCATAGCATTTGGTCACTCCCCATTCAGGTGCATCTCTTATGAATAATGGTAGTAGTCCCAACAAAGTCTCATGCAAACAAGTGTCACCTCCTCATATAGGTAGTTAGAACATGCGGCAGCATATCGCAACCCATAGTTCGCTTTATCCCTTCGTTGAAGAAGCATGCACTGAAGAGACGCATGGCAACATTTTGTTGCCCGTGGTTGATTTTTCCCTTCCTTTGTTGAAAGCTTGCGCTGAGATGACACGTAGCAATAATGTTTACTAGAGACACCACCTATGGGGCCCACCAAATATTTACGCAAATGGGAGCTACGTGGCACATGGGTGGGGACCGACGAGGAAGTGAAGGGAAGCAATTAAAATAACCCGCAGTGAAGACACGTGGGAGCATAGTGGGGGCCGATAGAAGAACACATGAGAGAATTCCCTTGGAAAGAATTGAGCAGACACATGGCGAAGGCCGCGATGATATCGAAAGGGGTCGATGATATTCATTGAAGGCATGGGCCGATACTTAGCAAAAAACTAAACCCGAAGGGAGCATGGTGAATTTTGTATTCACTGGTCACAAGCCAATCAAGCTTCGAAGAAGCCTAGTGAAGGGTAAGATTACCAAAGGAAAGGGGACAAAGGATCCCATAATAGATGGAATAATTCAAGAAGGAACGGTAGGGTAATAACAACAACAATAACAACAATGCTAGTAGGAATGAAGGCAGTTTTGGAAAGCCTGCGATAAGGATTGGACCATTGAGAGGAGTTATACTTGTGGTAGAGATCACTTTGTAAATCAGTGTCCCAACAATCCACCAAGGATGTAGCCACAAGGGAATCATCTACCTTCTCAATGAGAAGCATTCCAGCAGAGGATTCATTCTGCATTGGACAACTGGCAAGCTGAGTACCAAATCACTCTAGTGGAAATATCAGGTACTTTATTTGGTACACTTGTTTTCATTCTTATTGATACTAGTGCCATTGAAAATTTTGTTCACCTAGTATAGCTATTAAAATTTCTAGAAAAGTTGGCTACATAGAAAAGTCTTGGATGGTTGAATATGCAAACTAGACAAGAGCTAAGGTGGAGCAATGTCTATTTGAAGCAAGGGTTGAACTTCAAAGTTTCTCCTCAGAAGTAAATTTGTATGTAGCACCCCTAGGTTCCTATGATGTCATTTTAGGGATGAATTGTTTGTGGAAACATAGAGCCAAAGTAGATTGTCATAACAGTGTAATGTTTAGATGATCTAGGAAACTAGGTGCTCTTGCAAGGAACGCCAAGAGAAGTTATGTTGTGATAGATCTCCATCGTGCAAATGCATAGGGCGAAGAAGAAAGGTTGTCAACTCTTCACTATGAAAATGGAGAAACTTGAGGAATGCAATGAGTTCATTTCTCAAGATGATTTTGTGTATTATGGACCTAGAGACTCCCAAGATGCCGAAGAAGGTGAGGTGGTGGAATCAAGAATAACGGATATGGAGAAATATCCTATCCTACAAAAAATTGCTGATGTATTTCCAGATGAATTACCTGGATTGCCTCCCAAGAGAGTGTTTGATTTCTCCATCGACATAGTTCTAGGGGTGGAGCCTATATCCAAAGTGCCATATAAGATGACCACAATAGAATTAATGAAGTTAGAAGCTCAATTGGAGGAATTATTGTCCAAGGGACTAATTAGACCCAGTGTTTCACCCCAGGGATTGCCTATAATCTTCTTGAAGAAGGATGGCACAATGCACTTGTGCATTGTTTATCATTTTATTAATAAGGAAACTATAAAGAATAAGTATCTATTACCATGTATCGATGATCTCTTTCATCAGATGCGAGGAGCGGCAACAATATTTTTGAAAATTGATCTACAATCAAGTTATCATCAACTAAGGGTCAAGGATGAAGATATATTTAAAACAACTTTCAAAACAAGGTATGGTCATTATGAGTTCACACTCCTACCTTTTGGGCTAACCAATGCACCTGCAACATTCATGAACTTAACGAATAATGTATTCAGAGACTGCTTGGAAAAGTTTGTGTTGGTCTTTTTAGATGATATTCGTATCTATTCCAAGAATTAAGAAGAGCATATCAAGCATCTAGAGATTATTCTCCAACGATTAAGAGAGCATAAGGTGTATTGGATAATCTCAAAGTGTACCTTCTTTCAAAAGGAAGTGTAGTATTTGGGTCATGTAATTTCAACTGATGGAATTACAACTAATCCAACAAAAATAGAAGCAATGCTTGAATGGCCAGTGCCTAAGAATGTGCCAAAAGTTAAAAGTTTATTGGTTTAGCCGGTTATTATTGAAAGTTTGTTGCAAAATTTTCCAAAATATCTTTTCCCATTACCTCCTTATAGAGAAAAGGGAAGAAGTTTGAGTGGACAAAGAAATGTCAAGTGACATTTGATCAACTCAAGGAGAAGTTGACTATAGCTTGGATACTAAAAGTACTAGATCTAAAGGGTAATTTAATAGTCATCATCAATGCATCAAGAGAAGGTTTGGGTGGAGAGTTGATGCAAGATGGGAAAGTCATAGCCTATGAATCAAGGAAGCTAAATCCTTATGGAAAAAATTATGATTCACATGATTTGGAAATAATAGTTGTTATTCATACATTACAGATGTGGAGACACTATCTATTGGGAAAATGTTTTGAACTGAAGACCGATCATCATGGTTTAAAGTACTTGTTTACTCAACCGAATCTAAATGCAAGGAAAAAAAGGTGGTTAGAATTGATATCTAACTATGATTTCAACATCAACTATATCAAGGGGAAGGAGAATCAGGTTGCAGATGCCTTAAGTCATAGGAGGCATATCTCCTCCATGATATCAATTCAAATCAATTTCAAGGGTCGAGAGTTGCAAGAGTCAAAGGGTGAAAAATACTATGAACAAGTCAAGCAAGTACTCATGGATAATTTGCAAGACCCAAGGTATGAGGGATTTCACTTTGAACCCGATGGTTTGCTAAGGTTTAAGGGGAGAAACTACGTACCTAATTATGTGGATAAGGAATTTAGTGTGGAAATAAGTTCATACCACACCATATTATGGACATTCTAGAGTGACTAATATGTTGGATGATGTGAATCCATTATATTTTTGGAAATGAATAAAGGGGATACTACAAGATTTGTGGTAAACTGTTTAGAATGTCAGAGGGTGAAGGAAAAACATCATCACCCTACAGGTCTTTTGTATCCTCATGAAGCTCCAGAAATTAAATGGTAAATCATTAGCATGGATTTTGTGCAAGGTCTTCCAATGTCAAGGAATAAGCATAATGCCATTCTAATAGTGGTGGATAGGCTTACAAAGGTAGCTCATGTATACCAGGGAATCTGACGGATGGAGCTCCTATTATAGCTCAGAATTTTATTCAAGAGGTATTTAGGTTGCATAGAATTCTTGGGAAGATTATTTTTGATAGGGATGCTTGTGTGACATCTAAGTTTTGGTAAACCATGTTTTCTTCGCTTGGGACTTAGTTGAACATAAGTTTAGCATATCATCCAGAAATGGATGGACAAACTAAAAGAGTGAACCAAGTGTTGGAGGATCTACTAAGGATGTATTGCATGGATCATCAATACAAGTGGAAGGATTACCTACCTTTGGTTGAACTTGTGTACAAAAACTCTTATCATTCTACAATCAAGATGGCTTCATTTGAAGCATTGTATGGTAGAAAGTGTCGAACTTCTATAAGCTGGAATAAGCTAGAGGATAGGATAAGCCTTGGTCCAGAAATGTTATCAAAAATGGAGGAGCAAGTTGGAATTATTAAGTAGAGGCTAGTAGAAGCTAATGATAGGTAGAAGAGTTATGCAGATTCCAAGTGGGTACTCAGACATTTCTCAGTAGGGGAGAAGGTTTTGTTAAGAGTTAAACCTCACAAGAGTTCCATAAAGTTTAGAAAGTCATCCAAACTAGCTTCATTTTGTGTAGGTCCTTTTGAGGTTCTCGAGAAAGTCAATCCTGTTGTGTATAGAATTTCTCTGCCACCAGCTATTGCCAGAATGCACAATGTCTTTCAAGTGTCGTACCTTAAGAAGTACATGCCAAGGGATAACCATGTTATTGATTGGAATGCTTTATAGGTATAGGACCCAGGAGTGGTAATGATCGAGCCTCTCAAGGTGCTTGGAATACGTAAGCTTCACTTACATAATAGAGAGGTTCTGCAATGCAAGGTCCAGTGGGATCAGTATGTAGAAGATTCTGCCACTTGGTAAGACTATGTTGAGATGAAGAAAAAGTTTCCTCAAGTCATGCTATATTTTTGAAAACTCCTGAAAAATAATGATGTTTTTTTCAATGTTATGTTTTATGTTTTATATTATGGTCATGTTTGATACCTAATTAATCATCGAGGATGATGATTCATAAGGGGGGGAATATGTTACACCTCATTGTGTTGTTACCTAATTACTATTACCTTGTTGGGTTAAAATGTTTTAATATATATGTTTATGATTGTGTTTTATATATGAATCTTGATGGAAATATGATGAATGAATTTTTAATTAAGTTGATATTTTATAATGTTCTGAAGATGAAAATATATGATGCATATGAATGAATTGTTATTGGCTAACTATTGTTGTGATGTACTAAGCTGGATGTAGGAATAGATTCAAACCTCCAGAAGAGGGGGAGTATCACTCAGGAGAAGAACTTGGTCTAGTAATCCTAATGAGCCTAATTGAGCATACACACACTCACTTCCTAGTTGGTCTAGTTGATTAAGATAGTTTGAGAAATGGTAAGTAACCTTCCATCAGGTTTTGTGAATTTTTTGTATTGGGTTATGATCTTGTTATATGAATGTTTTGATTGAGGGTATGTGATTGAGTCTTTATGTTGAGAATAAGTTCTTCGTGTGTTCATATTTATATGTTAATCGGTGAAGTATATACATAGAATGTATATATGTGCATGTCTACGATAGCTCATACATATGAGTATATGTGTGTGTGAGTATGCGTAGGTAGACGTACCTATGCATGCTCATGAACAGATAACCCATATACATGGGAATGTCGATTGGACAAATATGACATATATATACACTTCATCTATATACATCGATTGATGAATACGTGAATATATGTGTTTAAATATAAATATTGAAATAATGATATAATATATATGTGTGTGTGTGTGTATGTATATAGTTGTGCTAATGGAAGTGTATATACATATATATGAATATGTATATATAATTATTTTAATATATGTTTTATATATATTTAATTGGCAAGCAATTTGATTGGTAATCATGTGGATATAATTATATATATGTATGTATATATGTATTGGATATAATATATATAATACATTTATTATTATTGTTTGGTATATGTTAAAATGCTTTGAACAAAGCATGGCACATAACATAGTGTTGTTGGATATATATTAAAAGTGCTAAGTAATAAGTAAAGTGCATTATAGCGTTGCTATGTATATTGTTGTTGCTAAAGTTATTGTGTTGCACTTAAAGCATGTAAAGAATAAGTCAATGATACTTATGCGTTGAATTAAAGGAGAATACAATTTAGACATTGCAAATAGAAATGAATGCAAATTTTACATTGTTGAATAAGTCTTTGACTACACATAAGAAGAGGGCGCTAAAGTATGAATATGTGGCACAAAAAACTATAGTATTTGTGTAAGGAAAATTAGATGCGGAAACAATTCTCCTAACGTCAATACCTCAGAGAAGAATGTAGATATACTTTTAATTTTTTTCAATTACAGTTCAACTAAGATGCACTATGAAGTAAATAACAGAAACAGAGTATTTGAAAAACACACAGGAACACCAGATTTACGTGGGAAAACCCTTACAGGAGAAAAACCCACTACACCAAGAGAAATCACTTTGTATTACAGCAATAAAGATTAAATACAAATGTCAGACTTATCTTTCTGGTGTCTGTTTATAGCAGCATTCACCATGAACAATCTTTGAACATAAACTTTCAAGTTACAGCCTTTACAGATTAGAATACATTTACTGATCATACAACAATCTGTCGAATCAACCTTTGAACCAACCGATCATAATCTGCAATCACAATGTATATCCCTGTTGTTCCATGTTTGTCGAGCTTCCTCATAGAACTGTCACAATGAACTGCCTTCTAATTGTTTAGATTCGGCTTCTCCTATTAGTCCACGAGACTCCACATAGGACGGTCAAATAGTCAACAAAATTTGCACTGTATTAGCATCTCGGTGAGACACTAATAGTGTCTCGCCAATGCCACATAACCTTCATATCAATATCGCCAAGAGATATCATTATCGCCAAGACCTTCTATTGAGCTTTCAGTATTACACCGAAACACCAAGTAGTCACCCAGACCTATTGCTTTCGCCAGGAGATCATAGCGAGTCACCAAAGGTTATACCGAAGTCACAAGTCATATCGAGCTCCAAAGAATAGTCGAAAAGAATTTCATCTTTCGCCGAGAGAACATATCAAACTCCAAGACTTACCCCGAAGTGTTCATCCATCACCAAGAGTTATATCGAAGATCCCTTATCATCGGCGAGACTTACATTCTTCGCTGGGACTTCTTCCTGAGATCATTCGAGTTACCCTGATAGCCATAGGCTATCGACAAGACATCCTTCAGTCGCTAAGACGTTTCTCTGAAACCCTTTGTGTTACACTAATGAACAACATTTGAACCTCCGTTGATGAGACCTTTGCACATCGGTAAGACTTCTTACTGATAGACTATAAGCTACGCCAAAGACCCCCAACATGTAATATACTGTCGGCGAGACTCTAACACTTTGCTGGGACTTCTCACTGAGCCGCTATAAGCTATCCCAAAGCCCGTGGTCGCCATGAGTCTCCCCGATACATGATTGAATGGCCTGTCAGCCAAAGATCTCCCCGAGCGCTAAGAGGTCATGCCGAACACTCCTTGTCACAGCAATAGCTCCACAGTGAAAGCATTTGGCAAGACAGAAACTCAATCACAACGACCTGTACAAAACATGATGCTACCAATCTGCTAGTCGGCCAGACATGATAGATGTCATATCGACTTTGCTCCAATGGAGGTTTCAGCTTGTATTGATTGAGGCATAATTCCAACAATCTCCCACTTGACGAAGATCAAACAGGCACCTCCAAAGCACAACATAACTTACTGAAAAATCATGGGCACTAAGGCCCATTGAACTGGCACACCACCTAAACTTGTTTGTGCTCATTGGCTTCGTCAATGAATCTGCAACATTCTCCAGAGTGTCAACCTTTTCCAAACTGACCTTTCCATCCTCCACCATATCTCGTACAAAGTGATACTGTATGTCAATATGTTTCGTCCTGGCATGGAAAGTAGGGTTCTTTGCCAGACAAATTGCACTTTGACTGTCACAGAAAATAGTTATTTCCCCTGCATCAAAACCAATGTTAGAGCACAAACGTTTCAACAAAATTGCTTCTTTACAAGCATGAGTAGTTGTCATGTATTCAGCCTCCGTAGTGGACAAAGTGACTACAGCCTACTGCTTACTCATCCAACTCACTGCACCACCATTCAACATGAAAATGTATCCACTGGTGGACCTCCTGCTGTCAATGTCCCCTGCCCAATCAGAATCTACATAACCACGAATGCTGAGAGTCCTTTGTGATTCAACCAAGTTCCCATGGTAACACAAAGCAAAATCTGAAGTTCCCTTCAAATATCTAAACACTCTCTTCATAGCATCCCAATATGTTCTTCCTGGATTAGCCATAAATCGACTAAGAACTCCTTAATCGCTTGGGAAATGTCCGCCTTTGTATAGACCATTGTACATGAGACTCCTAACCGCATCTAGCATAGGGTACACTAGTCATGTCCCTCCATCTCTAGGGAGATTTGACAACCTCATCAGATAGTTTCTGCTCCTCGCATGACTGGAACCACTAGTTGTTTGCAATCATTCATACAAAATCTCTCAAGAACAGTCCTGATATACTTACTCTAACTGAGCCATAGTTTTCTATTCTTCCTGTCCCTGGTTATCTCCATCCCCAGAATATACCTTGTTGCACCAAGATCTTTCATTTCGAACTTAGCAGACAACTAAGACTTAAGATCAGAAATCATTAGCTTAGTATTGCCTATGAACAGCATATCATCAACATAGAGAGCAATAACAAGTACTTGATCACTTTCAACTTTATAATAAACACAGTGATCAGATTTTGATCTCACAAATACCAAAGACAATACAAAAGTATCAAATTTTTGGTACCACATTCTAGGTGACTGATTTAACCCATACAGAGACTTCTTTAATTTGCATACCAGTTTTTCTTTACCTTTCTCAACAAAGTGCTTAAGCTGGGACATATAGATTTCTTCTTCAAGATCACCATGAAGAAATGTTGTCTTCACATCCATCTGTTCGACCTCTAAGTCATACACTAATGCAAGTGACAAAAGAAATCTAATAGATGTCAGCTTTGCTACAGGAGAAAATATTTC